>SJYT01025239.1:53148-110853 GCA_006410635.1 Cephalophus harveyi | reverse complement strand
CCAGTACTTTGGCCACCTCATGCGAAGAGTTGACTCATTGGAAAAGACTCTGATGCTGGGAGGGATTGGGGGCCGGAGGAGAAGGGGACGACCGAGGATGAGATGGCTGGATGGCATCACTGACTTGATGGATGTGAGTCTGAGTGATCTCCGAGAGATGGTGATGAACAGGGAGGCCTGGCGTGCTGCGATTCATGGGGTCGCAAAGAGTCGGACACGACTGAGCGACTGAACTGAACTGAACTGAACTGAAATAATAGCATATAAGCCATCAGCTGATGGATTTGCTTCCCAGGGAACTCATGCTAAGACCACTCACTTTTTCCATTAAAATATACGTTAAATATCCTGTCCTATTACTGTCAATCCTCTATCAGTTCAGTCTGTCGCTCAGTCATGTCCGACTCTCTGTGACCCCATGGACTGCAGCACGCCAGGCTTCCCTGTCCATCACCAACTCCCGGAGCTTGCTCAAACTCATGTCCATTGAGTAGGTGTTGCCATCCAACATCATCCTCTGTCATCCCCTTCTCCTCCTGCCTTCAATCATTCCCAGCATCAAGGTCTTTTCCAATGAGTCAGTTCTTCACATCAGGTGGCCAAATTTCAGCTTCAGCATCAGCCCTTCCAATGAATATTCAGGACTGATTTTCTTTAGGAATGATTGGTTGGATCTTCTTGCAGTTCAAAGGACTCTCAAGAGTCTTCTCTAACACCACAGTTCAGAAGCATCAATTCTTCAGCACTCAGCTTTCTTTATAGTCCAATTCTCACATCCATACATGACTACTGGAAAAACGATAGCCTTGACTAGATGGACCTTTGTTGGCAAAGTAACATCTCTGCTTTTTAATATGCTGTCCAAGTTGGTCATAGCTTTTCTTGCAAGGAGCAAGCATCTTTTAATTTCATGGCAGCAGTCACCATCTGCAGTAATTTTGGAGCCCAAGAAAATAAAGTCTCTTACTGTTTCCATTGTTTCCCCATCTATTTGCCATGAAGTGATAGAACCGGATACCATGATCTTCGGTTTTTGAATGTTGAGTTTTAAGCCAACGTTTTCACTCTACACTTTCACTTTCATCAAGAGGCTCTTTAGTTCTTCTTCACTCTCTGCCATAATGGTGGTGTCATTTGCATTTGTGAGGTTATTGATATTTCTTCTGGCAATCTTGATTCTAGCTTGTGCTTCATCCAGCCTGGCATTTCGCATGATATATTCTGCATATAAGTTAAATAAGCAGGGTGACAATATACAGCCTTGACGTACTCCTTTCCCAATTTGGAACCAGTCTATTGTTCCATGTTCAGTTCTAACTTTTGCTTCTTTACCTGCATACAGATTTCTCAGGAGGCAAGTCAGGTGGTCTGGTATTCCCATTTCTTTAAGAATTTTCCACAGTTTGTTGTGATCCACACAGTCAAAGGCTTTGGCATAGTCAATAAAGCAGAAATAGATGTTTTCCTTGAATTCTCTTGCTTTTTTGATGATCCAGCAGAGGTTGGCAATTTGATCTCTGGTTCCTCTGCCTTTTCTAAATCCAGCTTGAACATCTGGAAGTTCTCAGTTCATGCACTGTTGAAGCCTGGCTTGGAGAATTTTGAGCATTACTTTGCTAGCGTGTGAGATGAGTGCAGTTGTGCGGTAGCTTGAATGTTCTTTGGCATTGCCTTGCTTTGGGATTAGAATGAAAATGGATCTTTTCCAGTCCTGTGACCACTGCTGCATTTTCCAAATTTGCTGGCATATTGAGTGCACCACTTTCATAGCATCATCTTTTAGGATTTGAAATAGCTCAATGGAATTCCATCACCTCCACTAGCACAGTTCATAGTGATGGTTCCTAAGGCCCACTTGACTTCGCATTCCAGGATATCTGGCTCTAGATGAGTTGTCATATACCATCATGGTTGTTTGAATTGTGAAGATTTTTTTTGTATAGTTCTTCTGTGTAATTTTGCCACCTTTTCTTAATATCTTCTGCTTCTGATAGGTCCATACCATTTTTGTCCTTTATACATAAATCCTCTATACACAATGAGAGGATGTGAATCCTCTATACATAATGGAAATCCAGTGAGATTACAACTTTGTCTTCCTTATTGCTTTATATTCAGTACCTAAATGACTGACATATAGGAGGTGGCTGATACATTTTTACTGACTGTATGAATTTATCATTGCAGCAAAGAATGAATCTACCTTACTTAAATCTTTGCTAGGTTATATAAACCTCAATATCCTTATTCAGACCACAATTGGATATTCAAATTGTTCTTTCTTTTACTTATTTTAAACCTGCCAGCATGGAGAATGGAATGGCAACCCACTACAATATTCATGCCTGGAGAAGTTCATGGAGAGAAGAGATGGTGGGCTATAGTCCATGGGGTAGCAAAGAGTTGGACACAACCAAGCAACTAACACCTAATCTGGCAGCAAAGTCTTGGCTCAGACTTATGATTAATCCATGTTCTTAAAAGTGAATTCTCTGGGTCAAAGGGTATGTGCAATTTTAAAATGTTTACTATGCATTCACCATTCAATTTAAATAAAAATTATGACATTAATTTTAAACTATTGGCAATTCTTCCCGTGAATATTCTCATAAAATCAACAGAGAAAAGGCATCACCTGTGTTTACCTGCTTCATCAGTTTAAAAACCACATGCTTTCAGGGGATGGCAATGTGGGGGCTGATTAGGAGGGTCAAGCCAGCAAGTCTAAAAAGAAACATTTAAACCTTAAAAATCTTTACTGCTGAAAACATTTTTTTTTCTATAATAAGATCCCTCTTCCCACTACTTCTCCCAATAGCAATTTACTTTTCATGTCACAGAACCCAGCACCAAACAAATTAAACACCTTATCCATGGCTGTAAGCTCAAAATGCTCAGACCGATGTTTTTCACTATAAGCCACAAGCAAAGTGATTCCAGGGTGATTTTTCTGATAGTAAAAGAAATCCTGGAAACTCTTTACAATTATTCCTGCATGGATCAACGTGGCATACAGCAGTAGTCTAGAGATCAGTATGAGACACGTTTGAAGCTGAATCCATACTGACAGAGAAAAACCTTCTATTCATCGAATACTTGAAGTACCTCATTTTCTATGAACTGGATTATTCCTTCATAAATTGTTGGAAACAAATATGACGAGTTTAGCTCCTACCTTTGTTACCAAACACAGCCTGCTGATCTGTGTATAATAGAGGTAATAGAGTAATTGGTTTTAGAAACCAAAAAAATGTTTATTGTTTGAGAAACTAATCAGTCCATTCTCTGCATAAAAGGAAAAGCCATATTCAGAAACATTTAGCTATGAGGAGTTAGCCTGGATGTACCCACACCAGGCTTGGTATTACAATTCTATGTTGGAATTTGGAATTGCTTTTGTTTAGTATTGAGTTAATTATTGGAAAAATAAATTCAAATTGATAGATTAAAGATAGTCAGCTAACAAACTTTACCACACTATATCAAAACAATATCATTGAGAATTAGTACGGTTTTTTTTTTAAGGGTTTTTTTTTTTCCCTTGAAATCTTTTTTGATTACCTCAAAAAGTTCTTTGTAATGTGATAAATGTGTTTAAATATATGCTTTCAGACACTCTTTAAAAGTTTGAATTAAGTATGCTTCTTTTATTGGGGACAACAGAACCATATTACTGATGAAAAGTATAATCCTGAGGGAGTCAACAATCGGGTTAGTGGCAAACCTGGCCCCATGGGCTAGATGTAAAAAACAGCTCTGTCCATTGTAGAACTTGAAGGGTTGAAATGAAATCAACACATGCCATCAATGCATTTCTGTTTTGATAAATACTGCTTAAATTTCCGCTGGCATTTTTAAAAAATATGTATTAAAAAGAGGAATGTGCACAACGCAGGCTGAGCCTCCTCAAATATGAATGTGTTCAATTTCATATTTTTAGTTCTGTGTCTATGGAGAAAAAGCCATTTTTGCTCAGCCCCAGTCTATAAATTTCTGTGTGCTTATTGACATAATATGTAAATGTCCTTGACCAGATAAAAAGACAAAAAGAAAACTGCCTGCCTGCTTGCACAAGCCATGAAGCACTGTAAACCCTCTCAAAGACCTCTCTCTTATCAAAACAATTCTCCAAGGCTGAGCGATGATCTGAAAAAAAAAAACTAAGAGAAAATAACAAAGAGAAAAAAATCAAGCTTGCACATTTTTGACTTACATCTGTTGAAATATAATCTTACAAATAAATAAGCAAAAATATGAAGTTTTTCTAAAATAATTTCAATGATGCTTATTTAAAAAAAAAACAATTATGAGATAAATATTGCTAGGGGAGCAAAAGCTATATGTTTACCACAAACTTGTTCTTTATTTCATTTTAAAAGACAGATATGGTTAACCTTTAATATATGAAACTATGATAGATTTGTATTCTTTTTAAAGCAGTTTTCTCTTTTCAAATGACTGCAATCATCTGGAGCTAGTCAATGCCCAGTAAGGGTTAAATGAATGGATTTCAAGTTTATTACAATGCAGATAACATCTCCAAGCACTCTGAGTAAGTTCTTCACCTCACTTCTATGGTCAACTATCTACTTCAGTTTCACCTAAGAAAACATAGTTTTTAAATATGAAATAATTTTTTTCTTTTTTGCTATGAAACTTGGACTTGATTTTTAATGACTTATTCCTATTAGGATAAATCCCTAATGGGGTGCTGTCTTAGAGACTATCCTTCTTTTCGGAAAAGTGACTCCATGAAGAATTTTGGCAACAGAAAGGAAATTATTGTCATAGTCTCAGATTCATAAATGATCCTTCCAGATTCATAAATGATCTTTCATTTCCTAAATCAATATATCTCTTATACACATTTTCTTAAAAATGTCAACTGTATATATTTAGATTTAACAAATACTTTATTCTAGCTCTCATTTCTTTTGATTACTGGAGATTGTTCTGACATCATGGGGGGATGTATAAAGACAAATATTAAATGCCACACTATACCAGTCATGTCAGTAACACTACGGAATGAAATTTTCATTGCTAAGCCACACAACAACTCTATAGTTTCTGCCAGACATAAAGTGGACTTGCATTCAGTTGGCATTTCAGCACTTCTTTGGAACACAACCACTTTTCAGAATTACGAGGTTACTTAATTGAAAGTAGATTTTAAAATTATAGTAGTTGCTAAATACTAGGAGCTAAATTTTCACTTGTATACTTAAAGCTGTTATTTGGAGCTGAATCGGACAGGCAGTTTAACAAGAAACAGGAAATGTTTAAAATCACCAAGATCATTATCCAGTGAAATTAAAATCCCGAAACCAGAGGCCTTGGCATTGCATGGAAATTTGCAGGTGAAACCAGCATCCTCATGAGAAACACATCTGGATAAGTACGGGATTAGATACCCTGGGCAAATCTACAGAGAAGAGAGGCCAGCAAGTCCCCAGCCTGGGGGAAATCATGCCCCTGGGGGCTGCAGACACAGACTCAGGAGTACAGTAGAAGAGAACTGTCAGTTTTGGTGAAAGCTGCTGTTAGTGCCCTGTGATGTATGCTCACATGCATATGCGTGTATAAATGTTATTTCCCAGGCCTCTTTCCTAGACCTTTGGGGGGCAATGGGGGCGAGAGATGAAATCAGTGATCCTGAATTGACAGGAGGAAATGAGTACCATGCTACAAAAGTAGGGGAAGGCAGAAAAGTGGACCCCTAAAGAGTGCACATGCTTATCTCAAAACTTGTGAATATGGCACCTTTCATGGCAAAAAGGACATTGCAAATATAAGTAAATTGAGGATCTTGAGGTGGGGGGATTATCCTGGATTACCTGGGGCAGGGGGACACAACAAACAGGTCTCTAAAGAGAGAGAGGAAGGAAAATCAAGGTCAGAGAAGCAAATTAACAATGGAAGCAGAGGTCAGAGAAAAGAGAAGATGGTACGCTGCTGCCTTTGAAAATGGAAGGGGCAACAAGCCAAGGAACGTACACAGCCTCTAGAATCTGGAAAAGACAAAGCAGTGATTGTCCACCACAGCCTGCATAAAGAATCAGTCCTGTTAACGACTTGATTTTCTTGCCAGTGAGACATCCGATTTTCAGAACTGTTACTACAAGCTTGTGGAAATTTGTTACAGCAGCAACAGGAAATTAATACAGATATTTTATTGCAATTTAAAGAAAGGCAATTTACATTCCATAAAGAACCTTTACTTAGTGCCCATTTTCAGTGCATAGTGATGACCAAGATGGCCTTAGCCATGTTTCTTCCTGACCTCCCTTTTCTTAGAGCATTTACTTTAGAAATGCTCCCTTCCCTGGGTTGGGAAGATCCCCTGGAGAAGGAAAAGGTTACCCACTCCAGTATTCTGGAGGGCTCCCAGGGATGCTCCCTTCATTTGCTTTAGACATGCTCCCTTCCACAAGCTTCCCTTGTGGCTCAGCTGGTAAAGAAATTTCCTGCAATGCAGGAGACCCGGGTTCGATCCCTGGGTTGGGAATATTCCCTGGAGAAGGGAAAGGCTACCCATTCCAGTATTCTGGCCTGGAGAATACCATGGACTGTATAGTCCCTGGGGTCACAAAGAGTCAGACATGACTGAGTGACTTCCACTTAACTTTAGAAAACTTGCAATTGTAAATTCTTTCTGTCACAATGAGATGTAAATCTTCTCCTAGCCTCTTACCAGTTTCACACACCCAAAATGTTTTTTTCAAAGGCCTTTGAAATGTAATCACCAAAGGAAACAGTGCCCAGATTTCCCAGTCTGTAAGACAGCACAGGAACCTAACTTTCACAAGCACCAAGCAGCAAACACAAATGTCCTAATCACATTGACCAATCTCCTCCCTTACATCCTCCAATACTTTTCCCCGGGTCTCCACAGAATTCTCTTCTGTGTCTTGACTTACCTCTTCCCTCTTATGTCAGTTATCCCATTTCTTATCTTTATCTTCTCTCTCCCACTGTCGGTTCTTCAGTTCTGCTCCACCCTGGGAATGCTTGGCTAACATCTCTGACTGCCCTGCAGCTTGCTCTGGCTCTTTCTAGTTTGACTCTGAACCGAAGAAGATTGGAACCTCTCTGGGACTCCATGACTGATCTTACTCTGCTGTTTTGGGCCAGTGGATCACTCTTCTCGCTTTTCTTCACGACTCTCCTTTCAGTCTCCAAGACTTCCTTAAAGCCCTCAAGCACTGCCTGCTTTCCTTCTCACTTGCCAGCATACATGTGTGCTAAGTCCCCTCAGTTGTGTCCAACTCTTTGTGACACTATGGACTGTAGCCCTTCAGGCTCTTCTGTCCATGGAATTTTCCAGGCAAGAATACTGGAGTGGGTTGCCATGTCTGCCTCCAGGGGATCTTCTTGACCCAGGGATTGAACCCATGTCCCTTTGGCTCCTGCACTGCAGATTCTTTACCACTGAGCCACCGGAGAAGCCACTTGACAGCACTATTACAGTATTAATCATATGTGTATATATATTTTTTCTTTCATTCTATTGGAACTTGAGGGAGAGGAATGGTAGACCCATATGCTCAATTTATCGTTTTATACCCCATGTTCTGTTCTTAAACCATTTGGCTAGATACTTCCACCAGATTAGACTTCTGCCTCTTCCATCCAGCCATTCACTTAGCTCCTTTTAATTTTATTAGCTCCACTGCTCATCAACAAAAAACAAAACCAACATGGAAACAATCCACAAACAAACAAAACCTCCTTCTATTTTATGTCAACAAATTTTGCCTTCTTTAGTCCCTGAGCCCTGGACATTTTTTTTTTTTTTTTTTGCACTTTTTGCATTTCTAAAGACTCTGGATTCGTTGGTAAACTTAAATGAGTCTTGCACTATGAATCTCACACCTCCTACTTGCTTCACTAGTTTTTGCCAAGGGGAGAAACTGCTCTATCTCCCCACTGAGACAAGTTACATCATCTCTATTAGAGGGCAGACATATTACCACTACAGGTGGTGTGAGTTTTAAATATAATTTTTCCTTCCTCCTATATTTTACCTTAAACTAAACAAAAAAATCATATAGGTAGCCTTATATACATGATGTGAGAAGCAATTGTTAAAATATAAAGGAAGAAAAATGCCTTTTGATTCTTTCCTCAATTTTCTCCTGACACATGGACTCTGTGTTTTTGTTCATAACAATATCCAAGTTCTGTTCTAACTAAAAAACCTCCAGAGGTCAAAGTGAGTGGGTTGTTATCATGTATTAGTGTCTTTTTTCTCTAATAATTATTCACTGGGCTTGTTTCATTTAAGAATGCAGCTTCCTATACATTTCATCAGTGTGTAGAAAACAGTGGGAATGAAAAATCATTTTGTCAACAGTTACCCAAAATTATGGAACTAAGAGAGTGGGACTGAGGATGACAATTGGTTGGGATACTAAGGTAATAAAGTATTTTCCTCTCTTCATTTAGAAAGCAACATTGCTTGGGGCTTCCCAGGAGAGAAAAGGACAAATCAATTAACATAGGTCATTGAACTGCCAACCTCTAACCCTTTTCTTTCTCCCTTCCATGTATTCAATACTTCTTTCCATATTTTCTTCCTTCCTTCCATCTATCCATCTATAAATATTGAATAATATCTATAAATTATTGAATATATAAAATACATCAGGAATTTTCCTGGAGGTTGTAAACATAAAGATGAGTAAGAAAAGGCACTTTGGTTTTCAGCCCTCATAGCTCAGAGGGGCAGACAGTTATGACCACTGACAGTAATGATGTACCCCTGCAGTCTAACAACTGCTAAAACTTGGGTGAACAAAACACTGTGGGAACACAATGATCACCTATTACACTTCATTAAGACAATGAAATCTGACCTGCATGGGGTTTTTTTAGAGAAGACACAAGGAAAGGCGAAGGTAATAGTGATTGCGTGCTTAGTTGTGTTCAAGTCTTTGCAATCCCATGGACTGTAGTACTCCAGGCTCCTCTGTCCATGGAATTTTCAGGCAAGAATGCTGGAGTAGGTTGCCATTTTCCTACACCAGGGGATCTTCCCAATCCAGGGATCGAATCTGCGTCTCCTGTATTTGGCAGGCGGATTCTTTATCACTGTCCCCCCTAAGACACCTCATATAATGCATGTAAATGCCTAGAGGAGTAATAGGGCAAAAGCTGTTTACTGCAGCTCCTGGTGTAGGAAGTACAGTGTGAATGCGGCTCTGAGAACACAGGTATGATGTCACAGTCAGCGTTCATAGGTACAATGGGATTAATCTGTCAAGAGCTTTGTATTCCGTGTCTAGAAATATGAAACCTACCCTGACAAAGCAAAGGTTTATAATCAAGAAAGCAGCATTAAAGTTTATTTTTTTAGGAAGCTCTTAGTCTGCTCAGGCTGCCACAACCCAATATATACACTAGGTAGTTTAAAAAACAGAAATTTATTTGCTCACAGTTCTGGAGGCTAGAATTCCCAGACCAGAGTTCCAGCATTGTCAGGTTCTCCAGAGAATTCTCTTCCTGGCTTGCACAGGATCAACTTCTGGTTGAACTGCCAACCTCACATCCTCACATGGCATCAGGTGGCCAAACTATTGGAGTTTCAGCTTCAACATCAGTCCTTCCAATGAATATTCAGGACTGGTCTCCTTTAGGATGGACTAGTTGGATATCCTTGCAGTCCAAGGGACTCCCAAGAGTCTCCTCCAACACCACAGTTCAAGAGCATCAATTGTTCAGCACTCAGCTTTCTTTATAGTCCAACTCTCATATCCATACATGACTACTAGAAAAACCATAGCCTTGAGTAGACAGACCTTTGTTGGCACAGTAATCTTTCTGCTTTTTAATATGCTGTCTAGGTTGGTCATAACTTTTCTTCCAAGAATCAGGGTCTTTTAATTTCATGCTTGCAGTCACCAACTACAGGGATTTTTGAATCCCAAAAATAAAGTGTGCCACTGTTTCCACTGTTTCCCCATCTATTTGCCATGAAGTAATGAAACCAGATGCCATGATCTTAGTTTCCTGAATGTTGAGCTTTAAGCCAAAATTTTCACTCTCCTCTTTCACTTTCATCAAGAGGCTCTTTAGTTCTTCTTTGCTTTCTGCCATAAGGGTGGTGTCATCTGCATATCTGAGGTTATTGATATTTCTCCCGGCAATCTTGATTATAGTTTGGGCTTCATCCAACCCAGCATTTCTCATGATGTACTCTGCATATAAGTTAAATAAGCAGGGTGACAATATACAGCCTTGACATACTCTTTGTCCTATTTGGAACCAGTCTGTTGTTCCAAGTCCATTTCTAACTCTAAGTGTTGCTTCCTGCCCTGCATACAGATTTCTCAAGAGGCAGGTCAGGTGGTCTGGTATTGTCAACTCTTGAAGAATTTACCACAGTGTATTGTGATCCACACAGTCGAAGGCTTTGCCTTAGTCAATAAAGTAGAAATAGATGTTTTTCTGGAACTCTCTTGCATTTATGATGATCTAGCGGATGTTGGCAATTTGATCTCTGGTTCCTCTGCCTTTTTTAAAACCAGCTTGAACATCTGGAAGTTCATGGTTCACGTACTGTTGAAGCCTGGCTTGGAGAATTTTGAGCATTACTTTACTAGCATGTGAGATGAGTGCAATTGTGTGGTAGTTTGAACATTCTTTAGCATTGCCTTGATTGGGGATTGGAATGAAAACTGACCTTTTCTAGTCCTGTGGCCATTGCTGAGTTTTCCAAATTTGCTGGCATATTGATTGAAGCACTTTCACAGCATCATCTTTCAGGATTTGACATAGCTCTATTGGAATTCCATCACTTCCACTAGCTTTGTTTGTAGTGATGTTTCCTAAGGCCCACTTGACTTCACACTCCAGGATGTCTGGCTCTAGGTGAGTGATCACACCATTGTGATTATCTGGGTCATGAAGATCTTTTATGTATAGTTCTTCTGTGTATTTTTGCTATCTCTTCTTAATATCTTCTGCTTCTGTTGGGTCCATACCATTTCTGTCCTTTATTGTGCCCATCTTTGCATGAAATGTTCCCTTGGTATCTCTAATTTTCTTGAAGAGATCTCTAGTCTTTCCAATTCTACTGTTTTCCTCTATTTCTTTGCACTGATCACTGAGGAAGGCTTTCTTATCTCTCCTTACTATTCTTTGGAACTCTGCATTCAAATGGGTTTAGCTTTCCTTTTCTCCTTTGCTTTTTGCTTCTCTTCTTTTCATAGCTATTTATAAGGTCTCTTTAAACAGTCATTTTGGTTTTTTGCATTTCTTTTTCTTGGGGATGGTCTTGATCCCTGTCTCCTGTACAATGTCACAAATCTCCATCCATAGTTCATCAGGCACTCTGTCTATCAGATCTAGTCCCTTAAATCTATTTCTCACTTATACTGTATAATTGTTAGGGATTTAATTTAGGTCATACCTGAATGGTCTAGTGGTTTTACCTACTTTCTATAATTTAAGTCTGAATTTGACAATAAGGAGTTCATGATCTGAGCCACAGTCAGCTCCCGGTCTTGTTTTTGCTGACTGTATAGAGCGTCTCCATCTTTGGCTGTAAAGAATATAATCAATCTGATTTTGGTATTGTCTATCTGGTGATGTCCATGTGTAGAGTCGTCTCTTATGTTGTTGGAAACAAGTTTTGCTATGACCAGTGCATTCTCTTGGCAAAACTCTATTAGCCTTTTCCCTGCTTCATTCTGCACTCCAAGGCCAAATTTGCCTGTTACTTCAGGTGTTTCTTGACTTCCTCCATTTGCATTCCAGTCCCCTACAATGATAAGGACATCTTTTTTGGGTGTTAGTTCTAGAAGGTCTTGTAGGTCTTCATAGAACCATTCAACTTCAGCTTCTTCAGCATTACTGGTCGGGGCATATACTTGGATCATCATGATATTGAATGGTTTGCCTTGGAAATGAACAAAGATCATTCTGTCATTTTTGAGATTGTATCCAAGTACTGCATTTCAGACTCTTTTGTTGACTATGATGACTACTCCATTTCTTACAGTATTCTTGCCTTGAAAACCCCATGACCATATGAAAAGGCAAAAAGATAGGACCCTGAAAGATGAACTCCCCAGGTCAGTAGGTGCCCCATATGCTACTGGAGATCAGTGAAGAAATAACTCCAGAAAGAATGAAGAGATGGAACCAAAGCAAAAACAACACCCAGATGTGGATGTGACTGGTGATGGAAGTAAAGTCTAGGGCTGTAAAGGGCAATACTGCATAGGAACCTGGACTGTTAGGTCCATGAATCAAGGCAAATTGGAAGTGGTCAAACAGGAGATGGCTAGATATAGACATTTTAGGAATCAGCAAACTAAAATGGACTGGAATGGATGAATTTAACTCAGATAACAGTAACAATTTAGGTTTAATACCAATTCAATTCAGGGCTTCCCTGGTGGCTTAGGTGGTAAAGCCTCTGCCTGCAATGCGAGAGACCTGAGCTCGATCCTTGAGTTGGGACGATTCTCCTGGAGAAGGGAATGGCAACCTATCCCAGTATTCTTGCCTGGAGAATTCCATGGACAGAGGAGTCTGGTGGGCTGCAGTCCATGGAGTCACAAAGATTCAGACCTGACTGAGTGACAGACACACACATGCACAATCTATAGCTTTTGTTTAGCTTTCTTGCTTTTAAGCCTAAACAAATGGCAACAATATTTTATATATTGAAATAAATCCTTTGAGTGTCAAAGCCAAATTCCCAACAGAATCGATTCTTCTTTGTGTGGGTTTGGAAATCTTCACTGCTTATGCCAAATCCTGTAGATCAGTAGCAGTGACCTAGTATTTTGGGGCAGTCAGTTACGTCAGCCGTCAATATATTGGGAGTCTTGGCTTGTCGACTGTTAGTTGCATTTTATGTCCCTCTTTGTAGGTTGACAAAATGCAGCTGCACTTTCAGAACACAAAGAGTCAGCAAGAGCATGAAATCTCAACAAGCCAATGAGGTCATCTGAGTGATCATAGGAGAAATGAGGAATCATGAAGATTATATCTTGACAGAAGAGGGAGAGAAAAGTGAAAGGAAAGCAAGCCTGAAGAGGCAGCAGGGTCAGTGAAATAGGATGCAGAGCCTTTAGTGAACAGTGTGTTTATTTCAAGGAAAATTAATAGCATATTATGAAGCACCTATTGATCGCTCTAGGTATGTGCTGGTGATGCAAAAGAATACAAAAGAAGTTCAAGATCTGAGCCCTCCCACCAAGGACATTTACATTCTATTCTCCTCTTTTCAGCTTTTCCAGTCCCACTCATCTTCTCTCCTTTCTACAAATCAATTCAAAGTGGCATCAAAATACAGAATACCAAGAAAACGCTTTCAAGTGGTTTGTACTTCTCTTCCCCCACATTCTGTATCCTATCATTTAGACCTCTCATTAATACATGGAAATGTATGCCTCTTTCAATGCATTTATCTTAACTGTAAGCTTCCTAAGAACAGAAATTAAATACAAATAAGTACCTCCAGCCCCCTTATAAATGCCTAGCACAGTGCCATATGCACAAGGAGATCTTAATATTAATTGATTCAGTTCTGGCTGGGACGACGGCTAAATAACAGTTTTATGAGTGAACAATGAATGCACGCTTTGTACCTTGATATTTGGATTTCTAAGGCAGTGACATAACTCAATTACTTATTTTACTACTGAATTTTTCATTTAATATACAAAAAGCAGAAAATGAATCCTGGTCCTGAGATTCTTTTTTATACTTAGTTGACTCTTGTGTTAAGCATTCCTGTTCCATTGCACTTCCATAGACTCTTCCATCTCATTAAATGTATGCCTCCAGGAGATCACAGGAATACATCAATTTACCAAGCATAGTTTTTAAAAAATTTAATCATGTATTTTACAGCATTATTTATTATTGGTATTTTCAACTCAATTAAATAGCCATTTATTTTTAAATGTGCTATTTATTATGATGGAGAAACAGAAGATATGACAACTTGGTGCTTAAACATTTCAGTGAGGAGAAAGAAAAGATGTATATAGACATTTTAATATCGTTATCAAGTGCTGTGTAAAAAAGCACCAAAATGATTCTTCCACCAGGATTATACAGAATGTAGATTTCATTGCAAGTCAATAGAAGTAAGAAGAATTCATGGCGTGAAGATATCTGAGCAGATCAAGCATCAAATAAGTGGGAAAGACAGGTAAGTGTACTCTGAGGGATTAAAAGGGCAGGGCGGTGCCATGAAGTAAAAGCAAAAGAAAGAAAATTCATATGGCTTGCACAAAAGGTCATGAGTTCCCCTCCACCTGGGGTGACCTGGGAGATTTTGGAGAAAACAGTTGTCAGACAGGTTGATAGACAGAAAAGACCAGAATATAAAGGACTTCTAAAATTGAATTATTTTAAATTTTACTGAATAAATCAAATAATCCCAACCTCTCAGCATAAATATTTCATTCTTCTACTGTGAGACTCTATCGTTGGAGGTGTCATGCGCAATTATAAATGCTTCAGAGTAGAATAGAGCAATCACTCTGTTAGGGTTTGGAATCAGGCAAATCTTGTTCTCTTTTTTACTACTTACAAGTTAGACAATATCAGGCAAATGACTTAAACTTGCTGAATCTCATTTTATATATCTATAAAATGGAGACTGTACTATTTATTTCAAAGGCTGTTATAAAGATCAAATTAAATTATACAATGCTGTGATACTGATTTATAAAAAGAAATACATACTTGATCTTCCAGTTTCTGGCAGAATTCTTAAAACCATCAAAATTCTCTAAGAGAGGAGAGCAATAAAAGATGTCTTTTGTAATGTTAATGATGTTACTTTAGGAAAGCCCTTAGGTAAAGAGAGGCTGGGGCTGGTTTCCAGAGGAATCAACTTTGAATGGAAGGTTGGAACTTTCAGTCTACCCTCTGATTTTCAGGGATGAGAGGCGGCTGAGGTGGAATTAATTACTCAGTGACCAATGACTTAATCAATCATCCATATTTAATGAAGCCTTAATAAAAACTCCCAAAAGAAAGGTTTTGGAGATCTTTCAGGTTGGCGTACACGTGGTGATATGGGAAGAGTGAGCATGGAGGCACCACACCTTTCCCCCATACCCTGTGCTGCAATTCCATCTGACTGTTCCTGAGTTACATCCTTCTACAATAAAACCAGGGATCTAGTAAGTAAAATGTTTCTGTGAGCTCCGCGAGCCACTCTATCAAACTAATTGAGCCCAAGGAGGGGATCCTTAGAACATCCAATCCTTAGCTAGTCAGAAGCACACGTGTCAACCTGGTCTTGAGCCTCACATCTGAACTGGGGGGTGGAGTGCGGGGACTTTCTTATAGGACTGAACTCTTAACCTGTGGAATCTGATGCATGCATTTCCAGATAGTGTCAGTACTGAGTTGAATTGTAGGATACCCAGCTGGTCTCTGGGAATTGCTTGGATATATGTGGAAACCACACACAACCTCTTGCCCGCCCCCACCCCGCCCCCCACCGGAATTAGTGACCAGAATTTTATATACTACATATAAAGTTCACAACGCAATATCAATAAATGCTGGTTGGTATTGTTGCTATGGTGGCTATTTCCTCTCAGTAATTCTGCAGAAGCTACCTAATTTCTTAGAACTTCAAGTACTCATTTCTTTCGGCTATTGTCAAAATCAAGAGAAATAACTTTGAACATTCCTAGGTGATCAATCGGAGAAGGCAATGGCACCCCACTCCAGTACTCTTGCCTGGAAAATCCATGGACGGAGGAGCCTGGAAGGCTGCAGTCCATGGGGTCGCTGAGGGTCGGACACGACTGAGCAATTTCCCTTTCACTTTTCACTTGCATAGATTGGAAAAGGAAATGGCAACCCACTCCAGTGTTCTTGCCTGGAGAATCCCAGGGATGGGGGAGCCTGGTGGGCTGCAGTCTATGGGGTAGCACAGAGTCGGACACAACTGAAGTGACTTAGCAGCAGCAGCAGCAGCAGCAGCAGGTGATCAAGATTATGGCTATTTCCATTATTTTATTACATTTTCTTACTATCGTTGGGCTTCCTTATAACTCAGTCAGAAAAGAAACTTCCTGCAATGCAGAAGACTCAAGTTCCATCCCTGGATTGGGAAGATCCCCTGAAGAAGGGAATGGCAACCCACTCCAGTATTTTTGCCTGGAGAATTCCATGGGCAGAGGAGTCTGATGGGCTACAGTCCATGGGGTTGCAAAGAGTCAGACTCAACTGAGCAACTAACACACACACTATCTTTGTGTCTTTACTATATATTTATCTTGATACATGTGCATAATACATGATATTATTATACATATGACTGAATTTAACTCCTGAATGACAATTTCACATTATTAAATGACTTCTATATAAAAAGTCACTGTGCTACAAGCAACTGAGTGTATACTGGTAACAGAGCAGTTGCTGGCAAACTATGTTTGGCAGGCCAAGTCTAGCCTGCTACAACTTTCTGCAAGCTCAGTTTTATCAGAATGCAGTCACACTTATTCTATGTATTTCCTATGGCTGCTCTTGCACTACAGCAGCAGAGTTGAGTAGTTATGAAAGTCTGAGTGGCTGGTAAAATCTGAAGCATTTACTATATAGCCCTTTACAGAAAATGTTTGCCAACCCCTATGTTAGAGTATCAGAGAAGGCAATGGCACCCCACTCCAGTACTCTTGCCTGGAAAATCCTATGAACGAAGGAGCCTGGTAGGCTGCAGTCCATGGGGTCGCTAAGAGTCAGATACGACTGAGCGACTTCCCTTTCACTTTTCACTTTCATGCATTGTAGAAGGAAATGGCAACCCACTCCAGTGTTCTTGCCTGGAGAATCCCAGAGACGAGGGAGCCTGGTGGGCTGCCGTCTATGGGGTCACACAGAGTCAGACACAACTGAAGTGACTTAGCAGTAGCAGTAGCAGCATGTTAGAGTATTCCTATCTTAGAGAAGTTTTTGATCTGGCAAATTGTGCTAAACAAACATAAATATCTGAGCCAGAATACACATTTCAGTATATACAGTAGTATACATAAATTTCATAGATGGAGGTATCTAATTCAGTTGTGTTAATCATTAAAGAATTTATTATAAAAAGAATTTATTATAGTAGTTGCATTTGGAACCACCTTTTATTAAAGTTAAGGTTTATTATGTAATTTAATTTGGTTATTTGCTCATTCAATAAATATCTGTTAATGCCCTTGAATATGCCAGGTATTTTTTTAAGTACTTGGAATTTGGCAACAAACAGAATGAATGAAGACCTTCCTCTAATGAGGCTTACATTCTAGTGAGGCAGGCAATGTACAAATAAATAACTATGTAATGTAATGTCAATGGCATTAAAGAAAAAGAAGGTAAAAAGATGGAGAACAGTGGAGATGGTGGGTACTCTTAGGATAGGGAAGATTTCTTCGAAGAAGTGATGTTTTAGCAGGAAACTGAGGAATAAGCCAGGGCTTCCCTAGTGACTCAGAGCTAAAGAATCTGCTTGCAATGCAGAAGATGCCGGAGACGCCACAGGTTTTACCTCTGGGTTGGTAAAATCCCCTGGAGGAGGGCACGGCAGAAACCCACTCCAGTATTCTTTCCTTGGAGAATCCCATGGACAGAGGAACCTGGAAGGCTACAGTCCATAAGGTTGCACAGAGTAGGACCCCACTGAAGCGACCAAGCATGCATGCACACAAGGGAGTAAGCCATGCACATGTTTGGTGAAAGACTATTCCAGCCAGGAAAACAGTAGGCATAGAGGTCCTGAGTCAAGACTGTGCCTGATATGTTAAAGAAAAGTTACTTTCTGGTACTCAATATGTTGTACCATTGCTAAATAGCTTTAAGAGTACATTATCACATTTAATTATCTCAGTAACATTATGCAGGTCAGGAAGCAACAGTTAGAACTGGACATGGAACAACAGACTGGTTCCAAATAGGAAAAGAAGTCCGTCAAGGCTGTATATTGTCACTCTGCTTATTTAACTTATATGCAGAGTACATCATGAGAAACGCTGGGCTGGAAGAAGCACAAGCTGGAATCAAGATTGCCAGGAGAAATATCAATAACCTCAGATATGCAGATGACACCACCCTTATGGCAGAAAGTGAAGAGGAACTAAAAAGCCTCTTGATGAAAGTAAAAGTGGAGAGTGAAAAAGTTGGCCTAAAGCTCAACATTCAGAAAACAAAGATCATGGCATCTGGTCCCATCACTTCATGGGAAACAGATGGGGAAACAGTGGAAACAGTGCCAGACTTTATTTTTGGGGGCTCCAAAATCACTGCAGATGGTGACTGCAGCCATGAAATTAAAAGACGCTTACTCCTTGGAAGAAAAGTTATGCCCAACCTAGATAGCATATTCAAAAGCAGAGACATTACTTTGCCAACAAAGGTCCGTCTAGTCAAGGCTATGGTTTTTCCTGTGGTCATGTATGGATGTGAGAGTTGGACTGTGAAGAAAGCTGAGCGCCGAAGAATTGATGCTTTTGAACTGTGGTGTTGGAGAAGACTCTTGAGAGTCCCTTGGACTGCAAGGAGATCCAACCAGTCCATTCTGAAGGAGATCAGCCCTGGGATTTCTTTGGAGGGAATGATGCTAAAGCTGAAACTCCAGTACTTTGGCCACCTCATGTGAAGAGTTGACTCACTGGAAAAGACTCTGATGCTAGGAGGGATTGGGGGCAGGAGGAGAAGGGGACGACAGAGGATGAGACGGCTGGATGGCATCACTTACTTGATGGATGTGAGTCTGAGTGAACTCTGGGAGTTGGTGATAGACAGGGAGGCCTGGCATGCTGCGATTCATGGGGTCGCAAAGAGTCAGACACGACTGAGCGACTGAACTGAACTGAACTGAACATTCATTATGATATATGAAATACTATCATTTCCACTTTACAAATGTAAAATTTAGATCTAGAGAGGTTAAGTAACTAACGTAAAGTCATAGACCTTTACATGGTAGCACTTGAACCCAAAACTCTGAATCCAAGTCAAGTACTGGAAATTGTCACAATACACTGCCTTGAAGAACATCTAGAAATGTAGTAGATTCAGGTATGATTTCTAGATGCAGAAATAGAAAGTACAAAGGAATGTATTTCTAATGTGAACATGTTTGGAGAAGAGCAAATTTCCTAATTTGGCTTTAATATAGGCATTGTATGGAATACTAAGTAAGATAAAGTTTTAAAAAATAGGTTGGTTGGAGCCACATTGTAGAGAGCCAGGTTAGGCAGAAGAGTGTGTTCTCAGTTCAACTGAAGGGAAGTCATTCAAGAATTTGGGATGGGCGACAAAGTGGAGTAGGGCTCTGGAAAGCTCAGTCTGGCAACTGGAGAGTGTAATGGATCTGGGCTGGGAAGGCTGGAGGGAGTGGAACTTAGTATTTATGGCATCAGCTCAAACAAATTGCAGTGAGGAACTGAACCGGGTTGCTGGTGTTGGGAATGGAAAGGAAGGAGGTATGAGATGAACTTCAGAGGCTGAATCTATAGGTGACACCTGACTGGTATCAGGAAGACGAAGAATTCAAAGATGACTGTGATGTGTCAAGCCTCAGAAGATGATCTGACCATGAACAGAAACAGGAAAAGGAACTAGACATGGAGAAATTTGGCCAGATTAAGGAGCGATGACTCTCTGGCAGAAGAGACAAGACATGAGAGTTGAGGTGTGTTAACTAGGAGTCGTCCGTGAAGAAGTGACAGGTGGCACTAGATGAGATGATATTATCAGGGCAGGAGTGTAAAATAAAAAATAAAGACCAGAAACCTTATGGCAAATCAATGTTTAGGAGAAAGGAGGAAAGAAAAATAGGCACTCCAGGCTGTAAGATAACAATGATGGTTAACACTTATCAAGCATTTACTATGTCTGAGGCATGAATCTAGGTGTTTTGTTATGGTTTTTCCTGTGGTCATGTATGGATGTGAGAGTTGGACTGTGAAGAAGGCTGATCGCCGAAGAATTGATGCTTTTGAAGTGTGGTGTTGGAGAAGGCTCTTGAGAGTCCCTTGGACTGCAAGGAGATCCAACCAGTCCATTCTGAAGGAGATCAACCCTGGGATTTCTTTGGAAGGAATGATGCTAAAGCTGAAACTCCAGTACTTCGGCCACCTAATGAATTGGCTTGGAAGGCAGGAAAAATTCCATACCAAGAAGGGAGAACTTTCCTTAGGAATACCTCCTGGTCTGTCAGCCTTCATGTCGGGTGACAGAAAGTGATAAGGAAGAATGGTTGAGCAATCAGAACTCTGACATCTCAACCCATTCCAACTCCACCCTGTGCTTGGACAGTTCGACTATGTGTTCTATGTAAGATCTCATTACGGAAAAACATGAGGCTCTGCTCCTAAAAGCACTCTGAAGTTCATCAGCTTAGGAGGAAGGGATGAACTCATGGGCAAACTTTTCCAATGATAAGGAAGGAGTTATGGGAATATTCACAAACAGTTAACACATGGGAGAAGTTGTTAGATATTTATGGAGAAAGAAAAGGGAAAGAATGGCTCCTATAACAGTGGGAGAGTAAATGGGCCAGGATAAAGTCTTAGGATGCCCTTCTTGAGGTTAGTAGTCATGAATTTGAAATGACAGCAGTCAACATATCACTTACTGAGAGCCTACTCTAATATTCAGAGACAGCAAACATGAAAAGGTGTTTCCTGACATTAAGGAAGGGGCAAGAATTCAATATGCCTTTATATACATTATCTAATGTAATAGGGTTTTGCCAAGAAAATGCACTGGTCATAGCAAACACCCTCTTCCAACAACTTACTGCGATTCATGGGGTCGCAAAGAGTCGGACACGACTGAGCGACTGAACTGAACTGAACTGGATGTAATCTTCACTACATTATTATAAACTAGGCCATATATGAGTGGCTTGGTGATAACCACTCTACTCAAATAAAGGACAGGTATTAAAATGGCCAGTCCCTTTCAATGCAATGGCCTAATTTGATACTTATATCCAAGTAAGGTCTTTTACCTTTCCCCAGCTAAGTCTATCTCATGCCTGAAAAACTATAATGGCAGGGGAACACTGGTGTTCTCTTATCTATTCCACTCTATCTCTTCTTCCAGTAGTAAGAGATTCGGACCCACCCAGTTCCAGGCCAGAGGGAGAACGCCTTTGAAGGAAAGTAAACAGCTGACTCATTTGAAAAGACCCTTACACTGGGAAAGATTGAAGGCAGAACAAGAGGGCGTCAGAGGATGAGATGACTGGATGGCATCACCGATGCGATGGACATGAACTTGGGCAAACCCCGGAGATAGTGAAGGACAGGGAGGCCTGGTGTGCTGCAGTCCATAGGGTCGTGAAGAGTTGGACACAACTGAGTGACTGAACAAGAGCAACATACAGTCTTACTTGGTGTAGGGGTGTCAGGACGCTCTGGATACAACTCTTTCCATCTTAACCAGGGCCTTGTAGATTCTTCTTGAGACTCTTCTCCCAGAAACCCCTATCCAGAGCTCTTGGTTATAGGTAGGGCAGCTCCTCTGACTAAATAACAATCCTTCTGCCACCTACTGTTAACCTCACAAGTTCACTGTGTCTTTTTTTGCTTGTTTGGCTAGTTTTTTCTTTCATTTTTATTATGTTTAATTTTTATTAAAATGTAGTTGATTTACAATGTTGTATTAGTTTGAGGTGTACAGCAAAGTGATATGATACACACACACACACACACATATATCTTTTAAAGATTCTTTTCCACTATAGGTTATTACAAGATTGTTTTTTTCTTTTCCCCTATTCGGGTTATCTTGCCTAGGCTGGAAGACCTTCAGTGTCCCTTTTAAAATTATACTGGGTCAGTCTTCTCCCAAAGACCACATAGCCTTTGGGAAACTCATGTACCCTTGTGTTGCAGGGGTGGAAGTACAGCTTGATCCCAGAGCAGCTTTCTTTCTCTTTGCTCTTCCATTCCAGGCCAAACCCCGGGGGGGACACATTCCAACCTCCCAAGGCTCCTTGAAGCCTGTTTCACTTAAGGGAGAAGGTAAAATTCTATGGAATTGCACAAACTCTTGCCACAGCATTCTCACTACACTCTAACCTCCTCGACTTATAGAAACTAGAGGTGAGAGATGGCTAAGGTTGTCTATAATAGTATCACAACCTTTTAGCAAATCTTGATTAAGTGGACCAGTTCTTTGATTTAGGACATGAGGCAACTTGGTACCTTTTGTATCGTTCTCAGCCTTTGGGACCTTGACTAAAATAGAGACAGAAAAGTCCCATTTTATCAACTTATCTGGTATAAAAGCATTGTAAACACTGATAACCATTTGGCAGCACTCTTTGGAAGGCTTTTGGCATCTTAGCTAAACTTGTACTCTTCTGCTTACTATGGCAAATTTCTGTAGAAATATTCATTTCTATGTTTGTGTCTTTTATAACAACTTTGCCTCACACTTATATTACCTCTTTGTTCCCAATAATTTCTGTTTTCGTGTCACCTTTGTCAATCCTGGATCTTGGCATCACTAATAGTTCCTGATCTACAGAAAACATATTTTCTTAACCTCAAACCTATTCTACTATTTCAGTACTCAACTAAGGAATTGGGTTTATTGTACACCAAGAAAAAGCAAAGCAATTAGAAAAGTCTTTCAATAGGCTCCCACCACTACACCTACCTATTTACTACATCTGTGGCCAGATTCTTTGACATTTCCTCCATTATGAGAGATGAATTGGTAATGCTCCTATCAAGGCAAATCAATCCCCTCTTCCAAACACACGTGTGCAAGCACACATACACACACATACGCATACTTTTTCTCTAGATCTGATCCCTCACTCATTCAAGTGTTCAGTTTAGTTCAGTTCAGTTGCTCAGTCATGTCCGACTCTTTGTGACCCCATGAATTGCAGCATGCCAGGCCTCCCTGTCCATCACCAACTCCCGGAGTTCACTCAAACTCATGACCATCGAGTCAGTGATGCCATCCAGCCATCTCATCCTCTGTCATCCCCTTCTCCTCCTGCCCCAATCCCTCCCAGCATCAGAGTCTTTTCCAATGAGTTAATTCTTCGCATGCGGTGGCCAAAGTACTGGAGTTTCAGCTTTAGCATCATTCCTTCCAAAGAACACCCAGGACTGACCTCCTTTAGGATGGACTGGTTGGATCTCCTTGCAGTCCAAGGGACTCTCAAGAGTCTTCTCCAACACCACAGTTCAAAAGCATCAATTCTTCAGCGCTCAGCTTTCTTCACAGTCCAACTCTCAGATTCATACATGACCACTGGAAAAAACATAGCCTTGACTAGACAGACCTTAGTCAGCAAAGTAATGTCTCTGCTTTTGAATATGCTATCTAGGTTGGTCATAACTTTTCTTCCAAGGAGTAAGTGTCTTTTAATTTCGTGGCTGCAATCACCATCAGCAGTGATTTTCGAGCCTGACATTTTCAAAGCCTGACATTTTTAAAGTCAAAATCACATTTTCAAAGTGATTTTCAAAGTCTGACATTGTTTCCACTGTTTCCCCATCTATTTCCCATGAAGTGATGGGAATGTTCAACCATATTTGTATTTCTTCCAGCATTATAGACACGATATTGAATCATAGTATAAAAACAACAAAAGCTTTTTCTGATCCTTTATGCCTTTCTAGCTACAGTTTCATTTCTTGTTCCTCCTTGCAGTGAAACTCCTCAAAAATTGTCTACACTAATTGTTGCCAATTATTCTCCACTTGTTTTGTCTTGGGTCCTGATTTTTATCCCCCCTACTCCCCTGAAATAGTCCTTACCAAACGACCAGTGACCTAGAGGTTGCTAAACTCAATGGTCAAGTCTCAGCTCTTTGTTCACTCCATCAATCTGCAGCATTTGACAAAATTGATTCTTGAAGGAAGGGAACTTTGGACTCAGGGCTTTTAAGACCTCTCTACTGTGGATCTCCTCTTCCTCACTGTCTACTCCTATTTACCTCCCCCTTCGGCTTTTTTTTTTTTTTTAATCTCCTTAGTCTTGAATGATGAAGGCTCCCTTGGCTTTTTCTTTAAGCCATTGTTTTATCCATACTTGCTTCCTATGTGATTATACCCAATCTCAGAACTATAAATCTGCATATTGATAACTTCCAAGATAATACCTCTAACCTGGCTCTCCCTCTCTTGAATAACAGACTCATATATTGAACTACATACTTTACATCTAAAAGGAATCTCAAACGGTCCAAAGTAGAATTTCTGATTTTCCTCCATGACCTGTTCTTCCTGCAATCATATGAATTGTAGTAAATGTAACTTTATGTTTCAGTTAACTCAGGCTAAAAACCCTGGAGTCATCCTTGATGCAGTCCTTCCCTAAAGTCCCTACCTTCAAAAACAGATATTTTCCACTTAACATTAGTGTTTCTGAGCATTAGGTGTTCTGTACAAAAATAGTCAATCAGGGGTCTATTTTATGTAAAAATATATATTATGACTATCTGAAACCAAAAGCTGCCAATTAAAATCTTAAAGTGTGTTTATAACATTAAAAGTTGGGTTGTAAAGTGTTTTCTTATATTTCATGCTAAATAATATTGGTCAGAAAAAAACGGAAGCAAAAATTTACAATACAAATCAGACACCTCCCAATAGTACATTTACTTACCAAGTGAAGTGGATACCTGAGACTTGGCAAAGGTTGAGAAGCAAAAAGGGGGAAAGGTTAGAGCTGTGTTTGTCACTTCCTGTGGTAGGTGATGATGTTTGACAATTTGGGTGATGAACGGGCAATTCAGACTCAGAGCAACTAATAGAAATTCTCTGTCATTTGGGTATTTGTAAAGACCTTTGAAGAGTTATGACATGAAAAACATTTGATGTGTTTGAATAAAGCATCTAAAATGGAGTATTCCTTATATTTCCAATGTTTTCTGAACAGAGTTATAAGGGATGGGCCAAAGTAAAGTTTTTTATCCTATTATACTCGTGCTTAAGGTTAACGTTTCACTGCTTCTAAACATGACTCTGTAATGCCTCTTAGCATCAAAAACATCTTAGATGAGTATCCTCTTTTTGATATTTGGTTGTTATCCTAGTATCTACACATGATTCTAACGCTCTGCCAACTGTTTTTGAGTTTCCAGTTGCGATTTTTCCTGCATATTATATTTTTTAATGCTTTATTCAGTTTGGGGACATAAATATTAACTTTTCCTATATTGGCATAGACTTAAAAATGTATTAGGAGATATGTACATAGCATGAAATGTGGGTATTAGAAAACTAAAAGGTGTTCCAGTGGGAAAATATTTATTAGGAAGAGTTTCACATTGGATGTGCCTGTATATTCAAAATTGAACCATTTCTTTCTGTATAAAATCACTACCAACCTCTTCTGAGCACTCATCCCCTCTGCATGGACTATCCAAATAGCCCTCTAACTGTTCTCTTTACTTTATCCCTGCTCTCTTTCAGCTTATAACACAAGTGATCCTTTTAAAACATAAGTCAAATCATATCACTCTGTTCAAATTTCTATAATAAATTCTATTTACTCAATGTAATATCTCATGTCTTTAAAGGGCTCACTGAATTCTCTCCTACCTCCTGCTCCTTATCATTCTACTCAACCCACACTGGTCTCTTTGTTAGTTCTTGACTGGTCCAAATGCACTCCTGCCTCAGAGTTTGCACTTGCTGTAACATTTGCCTGGGGCCACTTGCTCCCTCATTTCTCATTAGAGGCTTTTTCTGACATTCTATATCAATAGTAACAGTCTACCCTCTCCCATACTCTCTTTTTCTTTACCCTGTGTATTATTTCAACAGTACTTATCCCCTGATGTATAAAAACAGGGACCTTATAAGGCATCGCCTCCACTGGAACACTGAGAGTGACAGAGGCTCTATTCGTAAGTATGCTGAAATTACAACTTCATTTACTACCACTTTCTATGAGAAGAAAAGTTCCAGGAAGGCAAGTACTTCATCTGTATTATTCAGAGCTGTATGACAAGATTCTTAAAGTGTCTGACAGAGGAGATATTTAGTAAATAAATATTTATTAAATGAATACATCAGTGAATATGTGTTCTGGTTTGGTGTCTATTCTATTTAAAATAAAATTATAAGAATAATCTGTGAATTCTTCCCCAGGGAGCATCCTTTCCTCTCCAGATGTCCATGCTTTCTATGGAAGACGTTCAATATGGGAGATATTTCCTAGGAAACACAAAACTGGTATTTTTTAGACAAAATAAGGCTGTCAATCTTATTCTAATTTAGAGGAACTTAACTGAGATATCCTAATTTAGAATCCCATTTAAAATGCTAACCCAATATAAGCCCAACTTTTAAGTAGGTAAATTGTCATGATTTTATATAAAGAATTTCTCATAAATTCAGTTTTGTGTTTCATGACTTAGTAAAGGAAAGCATAATTTTCATGAGACAGTGTTATTTTTCAACTTCCTAGTCCTACAGTTTAAGCTCTAGCATATTACATATCATGGAAGTCAAATCCTTTATTTCACATCAGTTTCAGTTTCAGACTGAAAATCATTTTATTTTTAGTGATCTTGTAGTCTCTATCAAACAGCTGCACAAAGCTATTTGCTCTTTTTTATTGTGCACAAAATCCTGACCTGTACACTCTCTGAAAGTGATGATGAATGAAATTTACTAGATGAATACTAAATGACTATAGCTCAATCAAGACCACCTTGTTTATCAGCACATTCTGTTTACCCCCTAACACCCCAAATAAAACCAAAGTGAAATATCTGGGTATAATTATAGCTGATATTAAAGAATTCACTATATTCTTTACCTGGCCTGAGTTTAAACTGAATATTTAATTCATGTAGTAGCAGAAGTTCATTAACCTTTACTGGACTTTGTTCAGTAATAAGCACAAATCATTGTTGTTTTCCCCTCTGATGCCTGTAATATTTAAAACATAATAGGACATTTTTATAACCAAAGACATTGAGAAAGACAGAACAACACAAGTAAACAAGAAAAATGATCCTAAATACATTATGGTGTTATTCTACAAAATGTTTTAATCTTAATAAAAGACACATTTTAAGCTGTACTGCCTAGGCAACTATGCTTTTATTTCACTGTGAGAGAAATCTGAAGTATTATTGTGTATGTGTGCATGTAAGGCTCCTAAAATCTTTGAGATGTCATTTCCAGAAAGAGTTGAAAGTACAAAACAGATAGAGTACAATAAAGTATATTTATTTAAGGATGCATATAAATAAATGTGAGCATCTGCCCAATTCTATGGAAATCTTATTGAAGCCCTATAAATCTTTATGCTTGAGTAGAATACATGAGAATTTTAGAAATCCCATTTTAAAAAAAAAAAAAAAAAAAATTAAAAACATTTATAGACTTTTATGAGTCTCCTGATATTATCTGAAAATAATTTAAAGGATTATACCCCATCCATTAAGTTTGAGAAAAAGACATACCTAATTTCAATTTAAAAATGACACAATGTTTCCACAATATGTAACTGTAATTCATAGGAATGCAAACCATAACAAATTATTTTCTGTGTTTTCCTACTACCTCAATGGGTATAATTGCTCCTTTATTAATCTCCAGTCTTAGTCATTTTTATTGATAATTTTCTTTGCAACACCCAATCCACAGAATATATTCTAACCGGGAAATATTAGGTTGCAAAGAACAGATACCATGAAAGTTAACTTGGGAATATAAGTAAAGAGGGTTGTCATAACAAAACAATTTCTAATATTTAATATTTGCTTCTCTCTAACTTGAACTTGTACATGATTTTGCATAGCTGTGATATTAACACAGGTTGCAATGTTATATCACATTTAAGCTAAGGATCTAACCAATGGCTGATAAAAGTTTCCATCTCTTAATTTCACATCTTATGAAAGAGAATCTGATTTATTGCTGTGTGAGTGACCAACCTGTTTATTATTCAATCAGAGATAACTGAGAGTAATCACATGGTACATCAGGTTTTCCCTTAGAAAGGCCCTGTGAGGTTCAGAGTCTCTAGAACATAATCCTAAAAATGGATAAGACAAGCTAAATCAATTAACTCCAGTCATGGAAGAACATGACTGTCATAAAATATTCCTGTATAATACGTTTCAGTTTTACAAAGTCAATCTAGAATAGCAGTTGTTAAATTATTCTTGTAACCCAGCACACAAAATAGAAGAAACACTCCCTATAATTTATAAGTTATATACATAGATTAATGTGTTATCTTAAAGGTATGTATTAATACAGATATGAAATCTGAATAAATTTAAAAGAATAAAATTTAAATAAATTAAGGTTTATTATTTTCTCTACAAAGCCATGATCAGAGAACACTTTTACTTAATTTTAGGTTTCATTTGATTAACAAACCCATATATCATACTAGCCAACTGTCAAGTATCTTTCTATGAATAAAAATCCATGACTTGGAAACTGATGAACTCTTGGGAAGCATTTCTGCCTCCTGCTGGTTGTGGAAGAGTTTTGTCTGCAAAAGATTGTCGAGAAGCTTGAAGAAGTGGTAGTCGCTTGGCGAAACATTAGGTGAATATGGCGCATGAGTTAAAACTTTATAGCCCAGTTCGTTTAAACTTTTGAAGCATTGGTTATAAGACCTTGTGTGGTTGGGCATTATCATGGAGAACTGGACCTTTACTGTTGACCAATGCTGGCTGAAGACTTTGCAGTTTATGGCGCATCTCATTGATTTGCTGAGCATATTTCTCAGATGTTATGGTTTCACTAGGACTCAGAAAACTGTAGTGGATCAGACCAGCAGTGGATCACCGCAAAGTGACCATGACCTTTTTTTTGGAACAAGTTTGGCTTTACGAAATGCTTTGGAGCTTCTTCTCAGTCCAATCACTTAGCTGACCATCTCTGGTTATCGTATAAAGTTCACTTTTCATTGCACATCACAATCTGATTGAGAAATGGTTCATTATTGTTGTGTAGAATAAGAGATGACACTTCAAAACAATGTTTGTTTGTTTATTTTTTAATTTCCAGTTAGCTCATGAGGCACCCACTTATCGAGCTTTTTCACCTTTCCAATTGGCTTCAAATGTGGAATGACCATAGAAAAGGTTCAGTTCAGTTCAGTCGCTCAGTCGTGTCCGACTCTTTGAGACCCCATGAATCACAGCACGCCAGGCCTCCCTGTCCATCACCAACTCCTGGAGTTCACTCAGATTCACGCCCATCGAGTCAGTGATGCCATCCAGCCATCTCATCCTTGGTCGTCCCCTTCTCCTCCTGCCCCCAATCCCTCCCAGCATCAGAGTCTTTTCCAATGACTCAACTCTTCACAGGAGGTGGCCAAAGTACTGGAGTTGCAGCTTTAGCATCATTCCTTCCAAAGAAATCCCAGGGCTGATCTCCTTCTGAATGGACTGGTTGGATCTCCTTGCAGTCCAGGGGACTCTCAAGAGTCTTCTCCAACACCACAGTTCAAAAGCATCAATTCTTCGGCGCTCAGCCTTTTTCACAGTCCAACTCTCACATCCATACGTGACTACTGGAAAAACCATAGCCTTGACTAGACGGACCTTGGTCAGCAAAGTAATGTCTCTGCTTTTGAATATGCTATTTAGGTTGATCATAACTTTTCTTCCAAGGAGTAAGCATCTTTTAATTTCATGGTTGCAATCACCATCTGCAGTGATTTTGGAGCCCAAAAAATTAAGTCTGACACTGTTTCCACTGTTTCCCCATCTATTTCCCATAAAGTGATGGGACCAGATGCCACGCTCTTCTTGGCCACTGCTGAGTTTTCCAAATTTGCTGGCATATTGAGTGCAGCACTTTCACAGCATCATCTTTCAGGATTTGAAACAGCTCAACTGGAATTCCATCACCTCCACTAGCTTTGTTCGTAGTGATGCTTTCTAAGGCCCACTTGACTTCACATTCCAGGATGTCTGGCTCTAGGTGAGTGATCACACCATCGTGATTATCTGGGTCGTGAAGATCTTTTTTGTACAGTTCTTCTGTGTATTCTTGCCACCTCTTCTTAATATCTTCTGCTTCTGTTAGGTCTATACCATTTCTGTCCTTTATCGAGCCCATCTTTGCATGAAATGTTCCCTTGATATCTCTAATTTTCTTGAAAAGATCTCTAGTCTTTCCCATTCTGTTCTTTTCCTCTATTTCCTTGCATTGATCGCTGAAGAAGCCTTTCTTATCTCTTCTTGCTATTCTTTGGAACTCTGCATTCAGATGTTAATATCTTTCCTTTTCTCATTTGCTTTTTGCTTTTCTTCTTTTCACAGCTATTTGCAAGGCCTCTCCAGACAGCCATTTTGTTTTTTGCATTTCTTTTCCATGGGGATGGCCTTGATCCCTGTCTCCTGTACAATGTCACGAACCTCATTCCATAGTTCATCAGGCACTCTATCTATCAGATCTAGGCCTTTAAATCTATTTCTCACTTCCACTGTATAATCATAAGGGATTTGATTTAGGTCATACCTGAATGGTCTAGCCGTTTTCCCTACTTTCTTCAATTTAAGTCTGAATTTGTTATTAACATTGAATTATTCGGCAACTTCTTGTGTAGCTGTAAGAGGATTAGCTTCGATGATTGCTCTTAATTTGTTGTTGTCAACTTCTGATGGCTGGCCACTGTGCTTCATGGCACTCATCTCCTTTGCAAAACTTCTTGAACCACCACTGCACTGTACGTTCATTAACAGATCTGAGCCAAATGCATTACTGATGTTTCAGGTTGCCTCCACTGCTTTACAACCCATTTTGAGCTTGAATAAAAAAAAAATCACTCAAAGGTGCTTTTTGTCTAATATCACTTCCATAGTCTAAATATAAAATAAATAGCAAGTAATAAGTCATTAGCAAAAAAACATAAAGTGTAAAATGCACATTAAAGTGATATATAACCTAACCACATTTACTTAAGAATGTATTCTAATATCAAATAGCAAAGTTCAACCACGTAAAATTGTAATTACTTTTGCACCAACCTAATACACTACAGGAATAAACAAACATATTTCTCATTGGCAAAACTGTTTGGATTGCAATAGTTCTTATTTTGATCAATAAAGATGTATTTGAGCTTAGTTACAATGATTTAAAATTCATGGTCTGAAATTGCAATTACTTTTGTACCAACCTAATTATCTCAAGAGTTACAGTGATTTGGTCCATCATTAGACCAATCCAAAATTCCAAGGTGCCTCCATGGCTTTTGCCAACCATATCTCCATTGTCTAAAATTTTTTTTAGATTGTTTTATTTTACACTCTCCTCTACTTGCTCTTGCTCACAGTAGCATCAGTTTCTCCCTGTCTCATGAGAAGTAAGGATCTCCCACAGAATTGGCAAAACAATGGTTGAGATTTGCAGTGTCTGATTTTACTGCAGAGAGAAAACAACTGTAGAAAAAATCTAAAGTCTATCATTATAACTATAAATATAGAGATATTCCTTGGTGGATTGTTCTTCTCATGTGTATTAAGAACAAAAACACTGGGCAACATCTTGGGCAGCATCTTTTCCACCTTTCCTGACTATGCTGTCTCTAGGGCATAAGGTGATTAAATCACAGTATTTCTTCTTTCTCTCCAGGGGTGATGAGCTTGATACTTCACACATAATGTGATGTAAAAACTAACTATAGTTAGTTAGTTACTTTTTTACTTTAGTTCCATCATAGAAAATATGTCAGTGTAGCTCCAAAAATGGCTGGATCATGCAATAGAGACCCCCTGTTAATCACTAGAAGAGTACTGGCAGTGTGACTTTCATATTTATTCCTCCTTTGGTCTTTATGCCAGGACTTTGCTTTTTGTTTCTAATATTATTTCTTTGTTCTTGTGAATTCTAGCACTAAATCGCTTAGAGAAAATAGTGTTTATTGTTCTAAATGTTTCCAAGGTCATCTGCAGTGATTCAAGTTTTTGTTTGAAAGGAACTTGGCATCACTTCCAAAAACTGAGTAACACGTGCTTAACCTACTAGACTCACATTCTGGCACTTGTACCGAAAACAAATTGGTGGCTCCCTATCTGGCCTCCATACTGCAGAGGACATACACAATTCTTTTTCCCTTCTCACAGCCTCTTCTTGTTCTCATGCTGTCTGGAGCCTATTTTTATTTCCTTTTAGTACACATTTTCATCTTCTCTACTTAAACTCAAAAACAACTTTCTTAGTTTCTAATTGAAAATAATCCTAGTTTATTTTGTCAAAGGCCTTGAGAATGAGGCAGATTCACTTCCTGGAGGTTCCTTAAAATTTTCTATGGCTTTTCACTCAAATGGTTTGTCTCTGAATCCTCCTTTGAGTAAGTTTGGTGCTGTTCTTCTTGGAGAGAAAGACACAAGTCAGAGTTGTGGAATTATCTGAAATATCAATTGAAATAAGGAACCATTATCAGACTTCTCAAAGTATATGGACTTTCTGAGTGTTAAGTTATCCCATGTGAATGAAATTATGTTTCCCAGGTAAACAGGGCCCTATCTGTTAATTTAAGGGGAAAGAAAATCACAAAAATTTCCTCTCCTGCCCAAAGGGAGACTGATTCTTCTGCTTACATTTGAGAAAAATATATAGCATGCTGTCGGGAAACAGCAACAAGCCAAGAGGGCAAGTTTTAAGAACTTGCCCATAAGTTTCAATATCTCTCCACTGTTTTCCCTGTAGGAATTCAGCAGCAATGAAAATAGTCTGTGAATAGGCACTGGGCTCAGATCTTTGACTCTGCAAAGAGGGATTCTACAAAGCATGGTCCCCAGATGCCAGACACAGCTTCAGGGAAAGTTGCCTTTGATATGTACATAACATGGCATGGTGAGAGAAATAATATGAAGCTCACCCTCCATTCCATACTAACATAATACAACAATAAACAGAAATGAGTTCTGGAAAGCCCACTGAGAAGGAAGGTTGTTGGGAAGTGATAATCTTACAGGTAGTAAAAACTGGTAGAAGAAAAAGAAGATGGCTGCAATGGAATGGAAACAATGAAAATATGTCTCCCATCCTAAAGGCAAAATTGTTGAGATTCAAAAGAAAGAGGGCCACTAATTTAAAAGCATCCAAAGCCAGTCCCCAGACATCTGAGCTGGCCAAATTCTACTGTTCCTGCCTAAGATACCAAAAGTGCAGTCCCCAGGAACTGCATGGAAAGAAACAAAAACATTTCTGGAAATAAGAACATCTCAGTGATAGGACTTCCCACACATGCTGCTGATTTACACTCACAGACTCTCCTTATTTACCCATTCAATAAACATTTAGAATTTCTAACATATGTGAGGCACTGTGCTAGGTAAAGTCACAAAGTAAAAATCATGGTAGCTGTCCTCAAGGATCTTACACTTCAGTGAGGAACACATGCATGAAGTTAGGAAAATAAATTGTTCTAAAGAACACTGAAGACTGACAAAACAGACTGAAGGAGTCAAGTTGTCTTTCACAGACAATACAGGAGCTGTACTGAGACTTCAATGTGTTTAGTTGTTGAGAATTGTGATTACATTTTAACCAAAGGGAGTAACATCTACCAAAGTACAGAAAGAAGACATTGCCTGGCCATCCCAGGACAGATGAAGAAGACAGGAATTCAGAGCTATGGGAAAAGACCAAGCCTTCAGCAGAATGAAGGAAATGAGAGTTTGTCAGTTTCTCATTTCATCTATTAAGTGCATACTGATTTACAGTCATTAAAAGTCTAATGTGACTGTAGTAAAAAATAAGTAAATACATAAATAAGCTATTCTCTGGTTCTAAGGGTCCCAAGGAGGAGGAAAAAAAAAGATTATTCAACCCATCAGGTTTTCATGAAACTAATTAACGGTGACAATGCTTAAGAATTCAATGACGTTGTTATACCAGTGAAAGAATAAGAAATATGAAGCATATTCTAAAGTACGTGCCCTTTTTCTCAGTTAAAAAATTACTTTATCCAGAAAGATTTAAAACACACACAAAGGAAGAAAGTATAATGATTCTCCATGTAGCCATCAAGCTTTTGCTCCATTTGATAGTGCTGGGTTTTTTATTCTTTGCTGAATTAATTTTAAACTCTAGAACTCCTTTCACTTCACTCATATATTTCAGTTTATATAGTCTTAAAAATATGGTATTTTCCTTAACAATTATGATGACATTACTAGCATGTGAGATGAGTACAACTGTGTGGTAGTTTGAGCATTCTTTGGCATTGCCTTTCTTTGGGATTGGAATGAAAACTGACCTTTTTCAGTCCTGTGGCCACTGCTGAGTTTTCCAAATTTGCTGGCATATTGATTGAAGCACTTTCACAGCATCATCTTTCAGGATTTGAAACAGCTCCACTGGAATTCCATCACCTCCACTAGCTTTGTTTGTAGTGATGCTTTCTAAGGCCCACTTGACTTCACATTCCAGAATGTCTGGCTCTAGGTGAGTGATCACACCACCGTGATTATCTTGGTCTTGAAGATCTTTTTTGTACAGTTCTTCTGTGTATTCTTGCCACCTCTTCTTAATATCTTCTGCTTCTGTTAGGTCCATACCATTTCTGTCCTTTATCGAACCCATTACTTTGCCAACAAAGGTCTGTCTAGTCAAAGCTATGGGGTTTCCAGTGGTCATGTATGGATGTGAGAGTTGGACTGAGAAGAAAGCTGAGCACCAAAGAATTAATGCTTTTGAACTGTGGTGTTGGAGAAGACTCTTGATAGTCCCTTGGACTACAAGGAGATCCAACCAGTCCATTGTAAGGGAGATCAGCCCTGGGTTTTCTTTGGAAGGAATGATGCTAAAGCTGAAGCTCCAGTACTTTGTCCACCTCATGCGAAGAGTTGACTCATTGGAAAAGACTCTGATGCTGGGAGGGATTGGGGGCAGGAGGAGAAGGGGACGACAGAGGATGAGATGGCTGGATGGCATCACCGACTCGATGGTCATGAGTTTGAGTGAACTCCGGGAGTTGGTGATGGACAGGGAGGCCTGGCGTGCTGCAGTTCATGGGATCGCAAAGAGTCGGACACGACTGAGAGACTGAACTGAACTGAACTCAACTGAACTGAACTATGATGACATTATCACACCTAAAAAACAATGGTAACTCACCGTCATCATACAATGTATGCTCCATAATTAAATTTCCCTGAATGTCTCAAAACATGTCCTTCTAAGCGCAGGTTTATCTGAATCAGGATTCAAGTAAAATTTACTCATCACATATAGCTGTTTTAAAATAAAGCAGTCCATTCACCCTTATACCTGCTGGCCCTACATCATGGCTTTATTACAGAAACTGGTTATTTGTCCTGTAAAATGGCTCATATTTTGTATTTATCTGTACTTCTATATGACATTATTTCTATTAATATTTTATATTTCTCTTGTAAATGGAAGTTAGCTCTGGAGGCTTGATTAAATGCGGAGTCAACTTGTTTTGTAGCAACAACACTCCATCAGGGATGCTCCTTCAGGAGCACACATTGGCTGGTCCCCCTCCACGAGTGACACTTAGCTAATCATTAGTTCAGGTGGCAACAGCTGAACTCTCACTGTAAAGTTCCCCAACAACCTTTCACCTAATTGTCTATTCTGTTGAAGATCACTGTCTCAAGCAATTATTTCATTGGGGGTAGAAAGTTTATGATTTTCTAATTCTTTCTACAATCATTAGTTGGCATTCTTCAGCAGAAAAAGTAACAATAATAATAATAATCCTCATCAGTTGGAGCTATTTGCCTACCCTAAAACATAGTTAGTGAAGGTAGGAAAATGCTTAATTATTTCCTTTCAAATTGCTATTACCAGAATAAGAAATTACAACTATTCACTTTTTAAAAACAGAATCACTTTATATACTGTCAGAAAAAAAACTACTTAAAAAAAAGAAAAAAATTACTTTCAGAATACTACCAAAACAAGAAAACTTTATTTTCAGTATTTTCCCTTTCTATATTTAACACTCCTAAGGTAAAACTTACATCTGCTAAAACTATTTGGAACCAGATTTAGTGGAATTACATATAGATATAAACCCTGAATAACATTCTAAACCATTTTATAGTTATAATTTTGTCACTAAACAACAGTAAGTACCTAATCACCAGTTTTACCTTTCTCTCCCACTCTAGAACTTACATAATGATTTCTATGGGAAAAAATCAGCCTCTGGTCCTACCTCCTGTTCACAAGAGCTTAGAGGATAAGGACGTCGGAAAATATGTTGTCCCCTTCTCTTCTTCAATTGTAGAAATTGTGAGAAAATGTAAATATTTATAATATATGTATGGAAATTCATAGCATGGGCTCCTTACTCATAGAATTGGCATTGTTAATTTGTGATTATAATCTAGAGGGCATAAAGATCGCCATACTTTAGGAAGAAAGCATTGAAGTGGCTTCAGAGAATGATTGGGAGACCATGCCTTAATTATATTTCTTCCAAATAGCGTCATTAATAATTGGCATTGCTGAGTTCTATTTCTTCCTCCCCACAAAATAAGTCTACAAAAAATAAAAAATCCCATTTGAAAACCAAGATAATAAATGTCTTCTCAAGATAAGTAATTTCATCTAGGTACAAAACAGCCACAACTATTTTTTTAAATCCTGAATATTAATGTGTTGTGAAAAAAGCATGAACTCCATAAGCAGACGGATCATCAACAAAGGGATTAAACAGCCCTCAAAAGGCTCTCCAAAGAGCCATTAAAAATTGTCAAGGAATCAGAAAATTCCATAGTAAATGACCCAAATGACTTTGAGAGATGAAAAATAAGGAAGCTGAAATAGCAAAATAATAATAGTACTTGCTACTTACATAATAGCTTTCTTGAGAGAATTCTGAAACACTTTCCAAACATTAATCCAATAATTTTTGTCATTAGTCTACACAGTACTAAGGGGGCCTTTTATGCTATTTCTCACTAAGCACTTGGGGAAACTAAGGCTTAGGAAGACAAAGATGGTAAGACTTTAATAGATTTCCCCCTCATACAGCAAAATGTTAATGCTAGAAGAGAATCTTAGAGTGAAAATGCAATCCTACTTTCCATGATAATATTACTAGATGCTAGTGATTCAAAATTAATTTGATATGTTAGTAAAGAGAGCCAATACAAAATATTATCAATAGTTTTCTAAAACCTGGGGAATTCATTAATTCAGAAACAAGCATACCTAAAATGGAGACCTGGAAAGAACATATACTCCATGTCTGGAAGAACAATTTTTAAATAAAAAGATAAAGAATTACATCCATACAAGTATTTTTGTTAAAGGATTACATTCCATTTTTTTTTTCTAAAATGGCATGTAGGAAAACAGCTAAATAAAATAGCTAATGTAATAAAATTCTAAAGTAACTGACTAATAACGGAGGACAAACCAGGTAACTAAGACAAAATTTCAGGACGGAATCACAGTCTTCTCATAATGAATTCACAGCTGCTTTGACACAAATTCAGTTTAATATAAACAGCAAAGCATCTGAGACTCACAAACTGCTGCTGATGGAAGTAAACCAGGTAAGGAACTCTGTAGGGGAGAACAATATAAACCAGAGGTAACAGGGGGGAAATGCAGTTTGTAGTATAAATTGCAGCAATATCAAAGAGCATCATTTGGCGGACAGCACAACTCATGGTAAGGGGAGAAGGGGCATGTTTCCTGTTGGTAAAGAATGGCAGTTGAGTGAAGGAAAAATGTACGTGCTTTTAAATCTTATTCCTCAAAGATAAATTCTATACGGTATTCTTGCCTGAAAAATCCCATGGACATGGGCGACTGGTGGGCTATGGTCTGTGGGGTCGCAGATTTGGATACAACTGAACGACTGAGCCCAAGGGAAACATTTCTTATCTGTGAGATTTCTGAGTACTGTGAACTACATGCTAAAAAAGCCAAGAAACTTTGGTGTGAAAGTAAGTGTGTGTATGTAAAGCTGATTGTGGGTATGTGTATGCTGAAGTGTGGGGTGGGGGGAGGAGAGAGGAGGGTGATGTGGTTGATTATTCAATAGTCAGACTCTTGCTAGTACTGAAGACAGCAAAAGAGCTGGAGCACCTTCCTTGCAAAAAAGAAGAGAAAATAAATTTCTGAAAGAATTGGCTACATTTCAGATAAGGAAAGAAGAAATCATCAAGATAAATTCTGAGAATTGCTAGGCCTCTCTTTTTTTAAAACTTTTTATCACAAACAATGCTATGATAGTTTCAGGTGACAGCAGAGGGACTCAGCCATACAAATACATGTATCCATTCTCCCCCAGACTCCTCTTCCATCCAGGTGGTACGTAACATTGAGCAGAGTTCCACAGTAAGTCAGAGAGAAAAGCAGAAATATCCTATGACATCCCTTATATTCGGAATCTAAAAAATGATACTATTGAACGAACAGAACAGAAAGAGACTCACAGACTTAAAGACTGAACTTACGGTTGCCAGGGGGAAAGGAAGGGGGAAGAGATAGATAGGGAATTTGGGATGGACATGTATACACTGCTATATTTAAAATGGATAATCAATAAGGACCTACTGTATAGCACAGAGGCCTCATTATATTTATACATAGTTTGGTATTGTTTTTATTTTGTCATAACCTTTATAAGGCTTAGGGCTTCTGAAGGTCTCTGTCTTAGCTCTGAAGCCTAGTAAGAAAACAACATATTCCCTTGGTGGGAAAGGCTTCAACCCAGAATACCGGAGATCATGTTCTGATATGACATCCCCAAGGCAGGAAAACTGTGTGTGCAGTCATGGATGACACACATTGGATAGAATTCAGCTTAATGAGATCAGGCTTGGGGCTCTCATTCCATTGAGTTGGTATTCTTCTTTTTTTCTTCATCATTTTTGGGCGGGTGGGAAGAAATGGAGGTGTTATGTGCATAAATTAGGCCCAGGAGTCATGAGTTTCTTCTTTCTAATATTGCAGAACCCAATTAGCCTCTTTGTGAAGGGAAGTATAGGCCCCAATGTCAGGCTGCCTGGCTCAACCGCATACTCATATGTATTGTATTGGGTTGATGAAAGAATTAAATGAGATTAAAAGAAGTAACATACATTCAGTCTTAAAAGCCTAGGCCATAATAAGCACTCAGTGGTATTAGGCAATTTGGGGTCACTTCATGCCACCTTGGCTGAGTTGATCATATTCTAGGTAATACCATTCTGTCTAATCCTGACACCAGTAACTGGAAAACAAGATTCCCTTTGGTTGAAAGAGAATTCTAGTCAAAATTCTTACATGATTTAAGAAAACAGCTTCAAACTTTCAGACTAAAGGAAGAGGCACATGCCTTTGTACTTCTCACTCATGGCACCTTGCCCAGATCCCCTAGAATCCCTTTTCTGTGTTCTCTGGGCCCCTCCCTGAACACCAGCTTTACTTCAGAGGATTGCCCTCTGGCACCTCAGAGAAGCAGAAGTGCCAGGAGTGGGCACTCCAGTTTCCAGGCTCTTCCTGTCCCAGTGCACTTCTCAATGCCCCAAATGGTGTGAAGGTACCAAAAGTTCTTTTTTAACCGCTGGCAAACTCTCGGGACTAGGCTGAATAAACTGCCCCTGGTTCGGCTTCTTCCCTCCTCTTTCCTATTGCTTCATTTCCGTAATGATTTTGCCCAAGAAATAAAATGACTTGCACCTCAATCCCTGGCTCAGGGACTACTTCTAGAAGAATCTAATCTCAGAAGGCCTTAATTTGGGATTATCTTGAGAAAAAAAATGACAGGAGAGAGCAGAATAGGAAAGAGAATATATTTCCAATTTGGGAAAAGCAACAAATGCAGAGTCATTAGTGAGTTCAAGTCTCTCCTCCATTCCTATTTCATACAGTCAATTACTTTTCCTTTGAAAATTGTCAACCAGTACACAGGTAGCGAGGGGCAGAGGCTAAGAGAGTTAGGGTATGTGTGGGCAAGTTAGTGGCAGAAAAGAGGCATAGATAATCCCTTTCCTCTTCCAGAACAGCTGTATGGGGTAATCCAACTGATCCGGGTGATGCACTGTCAAGGTGGAACGTAGAGAGAGACAGAAATTAGATACTGAGTTCTGTTCTAAAGAGAGGGCAGAGGGTCAGGTCAGAAAACATGTCCAAATAAGATACTTAATGATGGAATCTGACCCAAGAACTGGGAGCTAAAGAGCAGTGTCACAGTGGGTCATACAGACTAAAATTATGTAACAAAAATTAGGTAACATTGAACCAGAGGTGTTCTGGAAGAAAAGTGAATCAGGACAGTGAAAGAGCTTTTATATATTTCTCATCCACTCCAGTATTCTTTCCTGGAGAATTCTATGGACAGAGGAGCCTGGAGGGCTACTGCCCACGGGATCACAAAGAGTTGGACACGACTGAGCAACTAACACTTTCATTTTCATTTTATCTTCTGTAGTATGATATGAGGGACACAGAGCCAGGTTTTTATGATAGTTACTTACCCAAACACTAGACACACTGTTGTGCCCGAACTTTTATTCTCAACTGCATAGGAAAGGGGTAGGGTACACTTACAGGGAGACAGAATTGACTACAGGTTACCTTTGACAGGTGGTTCTGGGTAGGAGTTTGTGTAGGAAGTATGCTCTTTCCTCCTTGCTGTGCAGAGCTGTGCTTAGACTGAGACGAGAGCAGGCCATCATCATGTCCCTTCCTCTTAGGTGACCTAAGGTAGGAACATTCTTTATCACTCCTTAGTGCAATAGAAAGAATCTCAAGAGCCACGACTTAAAGAGTCATTGGTCCTGTACTTGGTCAGCTTCAAAGTGTTTGCCATACTGGGAAGTCAATTACGTGCAAGATTCTGGGTGGGAGAATTAAGCTGGTTGTTATTAGCCAGTTCTTAAGCAGCTTGATGGATGGATTAGCCATGTTGACTTTCAAACTTTTTTGACAACTGCCCATGGTAATAAGTATATTTAGATCATTTGACCTAGTAAACACACTGATACACATATACATATACACACACACACACACACACACTATAACCAAAACAAATATTTTACAGAACTAATACTTTCCTTATTTTGTATATACAAGCTGATGTTTCTACATTATTCTACTGTATTTTAAAAAACACAGGTCAAAAATCCATTAATTTATATTATGAGCCACTCATAACTTGAAAACCTATTGCTTTACTAATCAGATGCTAAATTCTATCTTCTTAGGTAAAGTCCTTTGGGAAGGACTGGTGGTTGACAGATGGATGCAGAAGTCAAGGGGATGGGGAAGTTATCTTTCCAAACTGAGATACAAACTATAAATCAAAGTCTGAGAGAAGACAGTGTCTGAGATTAAGGATAATACAACATGTGTTGGGACCCTCTAGGATGCATCTTTTGTGAATAGAGAATATCATCTTTAAAAGCCCTCCTTCATCATGTTTGCCTCTCTCTAGCTTTTCTTGAGTCCTTTATCCCCCAAATATCTTTCTATTTCACCATCTCCCTCACTAGTTCTGAAATACCTTAGGTCTTCCTTAATGTATTCCAGGTATTACAGGATAGCAGGAAGTGTAAAGTGTGAAGAGTGGGTACTGTCAGAATGGATAAGAATGGGATAAAGATAAAAGTACACAGTGTCAGCTCAGAAATGGAAAGGGAAATTTAAAAAAAGAAATACTTTTGTAATAACAATCCTTTTCATCACTAAAAGTTCTTGATAGGCATTTTAGCATATTTTGAAAGGTATCTTGTAATAAAATATAAATTAAAATAAGGAATTGCTATAACTACCAATCAAAAAATTTCAAGTAATCATCAGTTCTCACTTTCAAGGAATCGATTTGAAAATTTCATATCTAACATTTCTTGTTTCAGTGATAGCTGAATCAATTAACTTTTATCACTAATGACAGAACACAATATGTTTTTGAAATTATTTTGGGAGGTCTTTATTCTCCATACAATGACATACTATAGCAAGCCACTCTTATGGACTTTTGCATCATTATTTAAAATCAAAGAGCAATTAATTCATATATCTGTACTTTGGTTACAGTATTGTTTTAAAAGGTAGAGCACGAGAGAAAATCTGTCAATAAAATCATTGGACCTTTCCCGACTGATATGATTTATATGGAATCATTGCAGTTCTATTTAGAGTACTGTGATCTCAGTGGCTGGATATGAGAGGTTTGAATTATTCATACTTTCCTGGTCAATATACATACACACACGCACACAGTTACACGGAAGTTCTTCATTTTTAGGCTGCTTGCATGGATGTCTAAGTCTGGTTCCTTTTGGAGTGATTCAGAGTCCGTCAGTAACAAGCTGCATTCTCTGCACATGGACACCAACAGAGGCTTAAAAATAGGAGCCATGTGCACAGAGCTTCTTGTGCCAACCAACAGATTCTATCTGCATCTGCTACATATGGATTGACAGGAGAGGGGCCAAGTATACGTTGGTGTGAAGCAGCTTGCTGCTTCTGTTTTGAGAAAAGCTCATCATTGTACAAGTCCTGAACAAATTAGCCTTCCAATCACAATGCAAGGATATTGAAATAGGGTGAAAAACCTAGATGGTATCAGGCAGTTCTTGCCAAATTAGTAGAAGATTAAAGAGGAAAATAGAATTTTAAGACTGATAATTAGTAAGATAGAAAGATGTGAGGGTATGTTCAGATATGTGACTGAACCTTGAATTTAAAAAAAACAGAACTTGTTGCCACTCATTGGAAAATAGCTGGGGTCAAACAGGAACAAAATATCACAGAACTCTGAGTTGTTCTTTGGTAGAAACAAAAGAATTTCTGTCAGATCCATAGAGTCAAGGTTACAAGGGAAGTTTAGGTAGATCTCTGGATTTTGAAGTCACTTATCAAAATTCATAGAGCTAAGGAACTGAAAACCTAAGGGAAAATCCAGATCAAATAAACATTAAGACCAGTTAGTGTGAAACAATAGATATGAGAATGCTCTGTAAAATAAAAAACCTTGTACAGATTTTACTTTTAGTTATTTTACTATGCAAACAATGTACAGTATAATCCTTTTACAACTATACTACCTCATGCTAAATGGATTCATCATTTCTCAAGAATATAATACAATTAAACAAATTTAGAAATCAACGGCTTCCCCGGTGGCTCCATGGTGTAAGAATCTGCCTGCAATGCAGGAGACACAGGAGATGAAGGTTCGATCCCTGCGTCAGGAAGATTCCCTGGAGGGGGAAATGGCAACCCACCCCAGTATTCTTGCCTGGAGAATCCCATGGACAGAGGAGCCTGGCAGGCTACAGTCTATAGGGTCACAAAGAGTCAGACGTGATGGAGCGACTGAACACACACACATGAGGGAGTGTGGACAAGGCCCATATTTTCATACCTTCTTTTGTCTCTTAAACAACCTTGTGCAAATTAAAAGGGGGCAACAGTGTATAAGGTGTATACTCCATCCAATTTATTTATTTTATTATCACTGCCATATGTAACCTTTCACTTCATATCCCTTAAGCCTGCATGTCTGTCGGAGAAGAACATATGTTCTTAAGAACACAAGCATTGGAGATAGCTACGCGCACAGCTAGCTCACTCACTCATTAATAACCACCACGTGAAATTCCTGAGCAGCCACTGTGTGCTAGGCATTGTGCTGGGCACGAGACAAGCAACGCTGCCTGTTCTTTCAGAGCTTACAGACTGGAAGGAAAAGCAAGACAAGAAAAAATGCAATTGTCACAGGGTGTGGTTCCACGATATGAGAAATACAGGGTGATCTGGGAGCACACAGGAGGGACACCAAGCCTAGACTTTGGTGGTCAGAAAGGTTTTCTTGAGGAAACTGACTGGATTTAAAAGTCCACACTTAACTATCCTATAAACAAAAGGTTATAAACCAATGTTACCTACTTTATATATTAAGAAAAAAAAAAGAATAAATGAATAAGTGAAAAGAAATTGCCATCTGAAAGAACAAGGAAGAGGGTACCCACTATGGAATTTATAAGCAAATGGGCATGTTAGCAGGATGGGCAGGACTTAAGAATGTCTAGCTTTCTGCTGCCTCTGTTTCTGTCTCTCTCTCTCCCTCTCTCTGTCTCTTAACAATCCCCAGGGATCAGTGAGGAAACTGTGAAGAGCTATAGTCACCATGAATCTCCTGTAAGTTCCTCTTTGGATACCAGCGCTACAGAATTTTCTGCCCCAGAGAATACTTAATAGTTCATAACTGAAACATTCCTTTGTGCATAGCACACTCTATCACTCTTTCATTCAGGATGAACTATATAAAATACCAACACTTGTAGTTATGCTTAAGATATACTGAGTAGCTAATACACGTTAGGCACTAAGTATTTTACATATATTATCTATTTTAACCCTAATCGCAGGGTGTGTTTGGTCCAATAAATATCCCTATTTTACAGAGAGGCACAGGACGGTTACCTAATTTTCTTAAGGTCACTCATTGGCAGAATTATATTTGACCCATGATCTCTATGACTCAGGAGTCTGAGCTTTTAAACACTCTGCTGTCTTTCCATGCAGTAGTCTCATATTGTTACTGCTATTATCATCATTATTATTAGATAAGTTGTCATTTTATTTTCCCATAATTTATTTTGGAATGCTTATAAGGTATTTCTGTTCAAAAACACTAATTAAATAGACACAGGTACTTCCCAATATCTTTTGTATATTACCTCTTGGAAAGTTGCTAATACTGCAAAGTAAAGAAAAAAAAAAAAAAACTCTTGTCTGAGCTTGAAGGGATACATACTGTGGCCTTAGTTATTAATTAAATGTTTTAAAACATTATTTGTCAGTGTGCTTTTTCACTGTCAGAATGCCTTAGGGCTCCGCACAGCAGGTCCTCCACAGCTTTCAGGAAAGAGCTGCCAAGAGTCCTTGCCCAGTGTTCACGGCTATATTTGTTCATTCTATTACAATATATACTGTGCCTCTCCTAGTGATTTCACTTTAATCTATGTAGCAAATCATGCAAAAAATATAGAGATATTTCACTGCAGTAGATAACAAAGAAATTGAGATTATGCAAATTGGAAATTTTCTGTTGTTCCTCAAGGAAACAAAATATTTACATTCCTCTTCACTAAAAAATGGCCAAAGGAAACTGGCATGAATGCCATTCCCTAACCTTTGCACTTTCTTAATGATTCAGGGTGAAAATTAGACGTACCAAGTAAAATTATGATGGCATGGGTAAACTTAGCAGGTGGTCATAAACTCTCTTTTCCATGGAATTTGTATATCTTCCAATAAAAATTTTTGATATACTCTTTGCTCCTCATGTTGCAAATACTTTTATTCAGTTTAATCTTTTGTGTTATAAATGTAGTGATCAGCAAAGGAAACACTGAGCTGGCCAGCTTGTAAAATTGCAAGCGAATGTGTTATTACTGGAGCTGAACAGATAGAGAACATATTAATCCCCATCACCCATGTGACCATGTCAGCAAAGAGAAGAGGATGTAGCTCCCACTCTTAAGTCAAGCTAACTAATAGGAAATTCAAGAACTTGAATTACACAATTTGCAACCTGTCAAAACTTGGCAAGATTAAGCATTTAGAGTAAACTGAAAGTTTTTTGGGGGGGGGACTTTATTATTTTGCCATTTTTAATAACTGAAAATTGAAAAAAAAAAACAAAAAACCTGTTTTTTTTGAGAGGGGATTCTGAATTGGGAGCATATCATTAATAGAAGTTTCTACTTAAAGTATGCCACAGAAAGATAAGATTCCAGGAAGTATATGATTTATGAACACATTTCTATTCCCTTATAATCAAAGGGTTAAAAATTAAAAATAAAAACCCTGCAACCCTGATTCAGCATTGACAAGTATAAAAGCTAAGAAATGATTGGCCAAACAAAAACCCCACATGAATGATACAAGCAGTTAAACATTGAGCAAACTGAAAATATGATGATATCCCATATCACAGTCAAGGGAAGTCAAGTCTCTCGATCTTTCCATTTAAGAATACTTTATACATGAAGCTTTACCTAAATTACTGAATCTGGGTGACAGGGAAGGAGCAGAGAAATTAAGGAGGCTCAGAATAGAGAGGAATGACCTGAATCTCTTCTCAAATAGTGCATCTGGTGCCTATATTAGTTTCATACCCTGCCTGCCTCTCACCTGAAACTCAAACAGCACATTGTGGCAACGGTATTAACAGAACCTTGAGCTATAGGACATAAAAGTAAGATGAAGTATGCCAGCGATCCCAGCTGCCCCACGAGTGATGGAAAGGAAACATTCTTCTCCACAGGTAGTAATTACCATAGTTAGATATTTTTCAGACTGATGTCACATATCTTACATGATTTTTATATTTCCAACATAGCTAAAATGGGTATCATTAACAAAAGACTGACAGTTATAACTTTATAAAAGGTCTCCTCATGTACTTATGTTAAAAGAATGTATACCCTCTGGGCCTAGGCAATCTCAACTTAAGTTTCCTTCTTCCTCACTAACAATGTTTTCTCATTAAAAGAAAATCTGATTTCCAATAAACTCTTCCAGTGGAAAATATGGGTTCAGAATGTAAAAGACCACACTTAACATGTATAGTAAGTGTATTATTCTTAAAAGAAGTTTCCCACACAACTTGGTTTCTGTCATCAGGCCACAGAAAACAACATAGTGTTAATTAAGTTTAAAAATTCTCTTTCCATTTTAAGACTAATTAGCATGTAGCACTTTCATCAGATTTATTGAAAATTTATATTAGGGAATTAGTTTCGCAGAACATTGCTTCGTGACATAGAAAATCCCTCCCTCATAACCCCTCATACATGGATTTAATTAGTTGTTTTCTAATAGAAGTAATTTAGAATGTTTTCATTCCTATCACTTCTGTTCCATGTTATTGACGTCCAATATTTTAGTTCTATTTTTTTTTTTAATTTATCTCGAATTAGTCATCACGCCATAGAGTTTACCAGGATCACTCCACTGCTATGTTGAGAATTGACTGTGGGGTATCTGAGGAGAAGCAGTCAGGGCTGGCTGTAATCAGAGACTGGATAATTAAAACTGAGGTTATAGAGGGTTTATACCTGTTTTAATGACAACTCTAGGATATAAGTGAGAAAATTCCTGAGGTAAGACAGGAGACAATTCCACTGAAGAAGAGGTCATTAAAGAAGAGAGAAGCCAAGGCACTGAAATAATATATTCAAATTCTCTTAGATCAAGAACTAAGAGCACAGTAGTATTGAGGAGAGAGAAAGAGATACTGTGACCCAAAATCTTCAGGGAATAATAGGCAACAGCTATTGAATGCTTACAGTGAGCTAGACACTAATCTGTACAAACATTGACTCTTTTAAGCCTCACAAAACTCTATGAGCTACTATTATTGCCATTATTTTCAACCCAAGAAATCTGGGTAAAAATGACTTAAGTAATTCATTGAAGGTCATGTAATGGATCAGTTGAACTCTTATTTGATCCCATGCAGTCTAGATCCCTAATTATATTCTTAACCACTCAATATGCTTTACAGAACAAGCGAGGAATGACTCAAGGGTTGTGTTAGACTGCAAAAGGGTTAAAAGTATGTAAAGTACATGAGATATCAAACAAGTGTACTGGGGACTAGGGGAAGATGACAGTTTGTGTCAGTGAAAACCAAACAATCAACTGATATCTGACTCCTGACTGGAAAGTTCAAAAGCAGAAAGAAAGGAGAAAAGGAGACATGGTTAAATTTGTCACAACGTTCTAGAGTTTTTCAGAGCACTTTTGCCTAATGTCGGAGAAGAACATATGTTCTTAAGAACACAAGCACTGGAGATAGCTACGCGCACAGCTAGCTCACTCACTCATTAACAACCACCACGTGAAATTCCTGAGCAGCCACTGTGTGCTAGGCATTGTGCTGGGCACGAGGCAAGCAACGCTGCCTGTTCTTTCAGAGCTTACAGACTGGAAGGAAAAGCAAGACAAGAAAAAATGCAATTGTCACAGGGTGTGGTTCCACGATATGAGAAATACAGGGTGATCTGGGAGCACACAGGAGGGACACCAAGCCTAGACTTTGGTGGTCAGAAAGGTTTTCTTGAGGAAACTGACTGGATTTAAAAGTCCACACTTAACTATCCTATAAACAAAAGGTTATAAACCAATGTTACCTACTTTATATATTAAGAAAAAAAAAAGAATAAATGAATAAGTGAAAAGAAATTGCCATCTGAAAGAACAAGGAAGAGGGTACCCATTATGGAATTTATAAGCAAATGGGCATGTTAGCAGGATGAGCAGGACTTAAGAATGTCTAGTTTTCTGCTGCCTCTGTTTCTGTCTCTCTCCCTCCCACTCTCTGTCTCTTAACAATCCCCAGGGATCAGTGAGGAAACTGTGAAGAGCTATAGTGACCATGAATCTCCTGTAAGTTCCTCTTTGGATACCAGCGCTACAGAATTTTCTGCCCCAGAGAATATTTAATAGTTTAGAACTGAAACATTCCTTGTATTTGTGCATAGCACACTCTATCATTCTTTCATTCAGGATGAACTATATAAAATACCAACACTTGTAGTTATGCTTAAGATATACTGAGTAGTTAATACACGTTAGGCACTAAGTATTTTGCATATATTATCCATTTTAACCCTAATCGCAGGGTGTGTTTGGTCCAATAAATATCCCTATTTTATAGAGAGGCACAGGACGGTTACCTAATTTTCTTAAGGTCACTCATTGGCAGAGTTATATTTGACCCAAGATCTCTATGACTCAGGAGGGTGAGCTTTTGAACACTCTGCTGTCTTTCCATGCAGTAGTCTCATATTGTTACTGCTATTATCATCATTATTATTAGGTAAGTTGTCATTTTATTTTCCCATAATTTATTTTGGAATGCTTATAAGGTATTTCTGTTCAAAAACACTAATTAAATAGACACAGGTACTTCCCAATATCTTTTGTATATTACCTCTTGGAAAGTTGCTAATACTGCAAAGTAAAGAAAAAAAAAAAAAAACTCTTGTCTGAGCTTGAAGGGATACATACTGTGGCCTTAGTTATTAATTAAATGTTTTAAAACATTATTTGTCAGTGTGCTTTTTCACTGTCAGAATGCCTTAGGGCTCCGCACAGCAGGTCCTCCACAGCTTTCAGGAAAGAGCTGCCAAGAGTCCTTGCCCAGTGTTCACGGCTATATTTGTTCATTCTATTACAATATATACTGTGCCTCTCCTAGTGATTTCACTTTAATCTATGTAGCAAATCATGCAAAAAATATAGAGATATTTCACTGCAGTAGATAACAAAGAAATTGAGATTATGCAAATTGGAAATTTTCTGTTGTTCCTCAAGGAAACAAAGTATTTACATGCCTCTTCACTAAAAAATGGCCAAAGGAAACTGGCATGAATTCCATTCCCTAACCTTTGCACTTTCTTAATGATTCAGGGTGAAAATTAGACATACCAAGTAAAATTATGATGGCATGGGTAAACTTAGCAGGTGGTCATAAACTCTCCTCTTTTCCATGGAATTTGTATATCTTCCAATAAAAATTTTTGATATACTCTTTGCTTCTCATGTTGCAAATAATTTTATTCAGTTTAGTCTTTTGTGTTATAAGTGTAGTGATCAGCAAAGGAAACACTGAGCTGGCCAGCTTGTAAAATTGCAAGCAAATGTGTTATTACTGGAGCTGAACAGATAGAGAACATATTAATCCCTATCACCCATGTGACCATGTCAGCAAAGAGAAGAGGATGTAGCTCCCACTCTTAAGTCAAGTAACTAATAGGAAATTCAAGAACTTGAATTACACAATTTGCAACCTGTCAAAACTTGGCAAGATCAAGCATTTAGAGTAAACTGAAAGTTTTTTTTGGGGGGGACTTTATTATTTTGCCATTTTTAATAACTGAAAATTGAAAAAAGAAAAAAAAAGCCTGTTTTTTTTTGAGAGGGGATTCTGAATTGGGAGCATATCATTAATAGAAATTTCTACTTAAAGTATGCCACAGAAAGATAAGATTCCAGGAAGTATATGATTTATGAACACATTTCTATTCCCTTATAATCAAAGGGTTAAAAATTAAAAATAAAAACCGTGCAACCCTGATTCAGCATTGACAAGTATAAAAGCTAAGAAATGATTGGCCAAACAAAAACCCCACATGAATGATACAAGCGGTTAAACATTGAGCAAACTGAAAATATGATGATATCCCATATCACAGTCAAGGGAAGTCAAGTCTCTCGATCTTTCCATTTAAGAATACTTTATACATGAAGCTTTACCTAAATTACTGAATCTGGGTGACAGGGAAGGAGCAGAGAAATTAAGGAGGCTCAGAATAGAGAGGAATGACCTGAATCTCTTCTCAAATAGTGCATCTGGTGCCTATATTAGTTTCATACCCTGCCTGCCTCTCACCTGAAACTCAAACAGCACATTGTGGCAACGGTATTAACAGAACCTTGAGCTATAGGACATAAAAGTAAGATGAAGTATGCCAGCGATCCCAGCTGCCCCACGAGTGATGGAAAGGAAACATTCTTCTCCACAGGTAGTAATTACCATAGTTAGATATTTTTCAGACTGATGTCACATATCTTACATGATTTTTATATTTCCAACATAGCTAAAATGGGTATCATTAACAAAAGACTGACAGTTATAACTTTATAAAAGGTCTCCTCATGTACTTATGTTAAAAGAATGTATACCCTCTGGGCCTAGGCAATCTCAACTTAAGTTTCCTTCTTCCTCACTAACAATGTTTTCTCATTAAAAGAAAATCTGATTTCCAATAAACTCTTCCAGTGGAAAATATGGGTTCAGAATGTAAAAGACCACACTTAACATGTATAGTAAGTGTATTATTCTTAAAAGAAGTTTCCCACACAACTTGGTTTCTGTCATCAGGCCACAGAAAACAACATAGTGTTAATTAAGTTTAAAAATTCTCTTTCCATTTTAAGACTAATTAGCATGTAGCACTTTCATCAGATTTATTGAAAATTTATATTAGGGAATTAGTTTCGCAGAACATTGCTTCGTGACATAGAAAATCCCTCCCTCATAACCCCTCATACATGGATTTAATTAGTTGTTTTCTAATAGAAGTAATTTAGAATGTTTTCATTCCTATCACTTCTGTTCCATGTTATTGACGTCCAATATTTTAGTTCTATTTTTTTTTTTAATTTATCTCGAATTAGTCATCACGCCATAGAGTTTACCAGGATCACTCCACTGCTATGTTGAGAATTGACTGTGGGGTATCTGAGGAGAAGCAGTCAGGGCTGGCTGTAATCAGAGACTGGATAATTAAAACTGAGGTTATAGAGGGTTTATACCTGTTTTAATGACAACTCTAGGATATAAGTGAGAAAATTCCTGAGGTAAGACAGGAGACAATTCCACTGAAGAAGAGGTCATTAAAGAAGAGAGAAGCCAAGGCACTGAAATAATATATTCAAATTCTCTTAGATCAAGAACTAAGAGCACAGTAGTATTGAGGAGAGAGAAAGAGATACTGTGACCCAAAATCTTCAGGGAATAATAGGCAACAGCTATTGAATGCTTACAGTGAGCTAGACACTAATCTGTACAAACATTGACTCTTTTAAGCCTCACAAAACTCTATGAGCTACTATTATTGCCATTATTTTCAACCCAAGAAATCTGGGTAAAAATGACTTAAGTAATTCATTGAAGGTCATGTAATGGATCAGTTGAACTCTTATTTGATCCCATGCAGTCTAGATCCCTAATTATATTCTTAACCACTCAATATGCTTTACAGAACAAGCGAGGAATGACTCAAGGGTTGTGTTAGACTGCAAAAGGGTTAAAAGTATGTAAAGTACATGAGATATCAAACAAGTGTACTGGGGGCTAGGGGAAGATGACAGTTTGTGTCAGTGAAAACCAAACAATCAACTGATATCTGACTCCTGACTGGAAAGTTCAAAAGCAGAAAGAAAGGAGAAAAGGAGACATGGTTAAATTTGTCACAACGTTCTGGAGTTTTTCAGAGCACTTTTGCCTAAATGTTTCTTGGGTATCAAATGAAGTCTACATGCTCTATGTCAGGCTGGCACATAGCATGCCTCATAAAACCATTCAAAGAGACTCCAGAAGGGGTTGACTGAAGAAGCAAAGCAAGCATCACCTGTCAATGAAATTGCACAGGAATGATCCACAGAGCTGGGGGGGGTGGAGCTGAGTTCTCTGATTCATCCACAGAAGTACACTAGGAAGGATAAGCTCTAAGTGTTTCCTTAGACACAGAGAGAGTGACGGTGCCAGCCAAGTCAGAACTCTCCTGACCCAGATCCTCTCATCTTTCATCCCTCCTTTCAACTCTCTTCCCAAGACACAGAAACTACAGAGCAGAAGGCAAGAAAGAAACCAACCATACTCATGGCCCAGAATGCAGGCTTCCCACTGCAGCAGACTTAAGCTTTGAATGAACACTGAAGTGTTGACTACTCCTTGGGAAAGCACATGCTAATTTCTGAAGTAATTTAAAGTGACTCTAACATGTATTATCTAAAAGTAATTAGAAAAGACATTGACTCAAATTTGCAATGAAAGTGAGGGGAAGAACTTCTCTTACCAATATAACTAATAAAAAGGAGAGAAATAAGAAACATACTACATGACTACATCCTTGTGCCCTGCTTCTCCAGCACACTAACTACAGTAGTCTCTCTGTTTTCACTCTTGCCCCTTACCATCCATCCTTCACGCAGTTATCAGTGAGATTTAAAATAAAAAGCAAGCCATGCTAAACTTAAATTCAGGACTGGCAATTCACTACTCTTAGAATCATGTTCAAACATTTTTCTGTGGCCCATAAAACAAAGCATTATTTCACCCCTACTTATCTCTGCTCTCATATTCTACCACTCCTTTCTTTCATTCCTAGAACTTGCTAAGTTCTCTCTCCACCTATGTCTTTGCACTTATGGTTTCATCTGCCTGGAATGCTTTCTCTCAATATCTCTTTAAAAGTCTTCCATGGCATTTGGCCTCTCTGTTTGAAAGACTTCTCAGAGTGGCTTTTGTTAACCACTCAGGCTAAAGAAACTGCCACAAACAGTTATGAAATCATCCAATTTCATATCTTCCTTCATAGTTCAATGACTATTTGAAATTATACTATTCATTTGTTTCTTGTGCCTCCCCACCTCTGAATAGATGCAAAAATCTATAATATCAGTGATATTTTTATCTTGATTACTGTTGCATTCTCAGTACTAAAGCTTTGCCTAGCACACAGTAAGTGCTCAATACATATTGCTGCTTAGTCACTTCAGTCACGTCCAACTCTGTGTGACCCCATGGACTGCAACCACCAGGCCCTTCTGTCCATAGGATTTTCCAGGCAAAAATACTGGAGTGGGTTGCCATTTCCTTCCCCACAATACATATTATATAAAAAATATTTTGATGTCAAATATGTTATATTGTATTTAAAAATATTTACCACTTCAGTCACTAGGTTGTGTCCAACTCTATAACCCCATGGACTGCAGCAGGCCAGGCTGCCCTGTCCACCACCAACTCCCAGAGCTTGCTCAAACTCTTGCCTATCGAGTCAGTGGTGCCATTCAACCATCTCATCCTATGTCATCACCTTCTCCTGCCTTCAATCTTTCCCATCATCAGGGACTTTTCCAATGAGTCAGTTCTTCATATCAGGTGGCCAAAGTATTGGAACTTCAGCTTCATCATCAGTCATTCCAAAGAATATTCAGGACTGATTTCCATTAAGATTGATTGCTTTGATATCCTTGAAGTCCAAGGGACTCTCAAGAGTCTTCTCCAACACGACAGTTCAAGAGCATCGAATCTGTGCTCAGCTTTCTTTGTAGTCCAACTCTCACATTCATATGTGACTACTGGAAACATGATAACTTTGACTTTAGTTCAGTTCAGTCACTCAGTTGTGTCCGACATTTGTAACCCCATGGACTTCAGCACGCTAGGCCTCCCTGTCCTTCATCAACTCCTGGAAATTACTCAAACTCATGTCCATTGAGTCGGTAATGCCACCCAACCATCTCATTCTCTGTCGTCCCTTTCTCCTCTTCGGCGCTCAGCCTTCTTCACAGTCCAACTCTCACATCCATACGTGACCACAGGAAAAACCATAGCCTTGACTAGACGGACCTTAGTCGGCAAAGTGATGTCTCTGTTTTTGAATATACTTTCTAGGTTGGTCATAACTTTTCTTCCAAGGAGTAAGCGTCTTCTAATTTCATGGCTGCAGTCACCATCTGCCGTGATTTTGGAGCCCCAAAAAATAAAGTCTGACACTGTTTCCACTGTTTCTCCATCTATTTCCCTTTCTCTCCATCTCTCTCTTTCTCTCTCTCTCTCTCTGCCTGAGAGAACACAATGAGAAAGCAGCTATCTGCAAGCTGGGAAGAGAGCCCTCACTGGAGAACCTAATCAGCCAACACCTTGATCTTAGATTTCTTAGCCCCAGAACTATGAGCAATAACTTTCTATTGCAACCCAGTCTATGGTATCTCATTAAGCAGCTCCAGCTGACTAATACAGTATATAAACAATAAGATGAGGGAATCCTTGCCAACAATCACCATATTCATAAACTATTTAAGCAATTTTCTTTCCACCTTATTTTTTTTTTCCAACTTAATAATTGGTTTGTATCTCCTCTAGAGGTTATGTAAGATAGCCAGCATCAAGGCCAGCAGCACACTTCTGCATGTGCACTATAGCTCATGCATTGTTTGTGAGATTCAAATTAGCTCAAGTTTAAGAGGTAAAACCATTTGAATTTTCAGAATAGATCTTTTTTTAATTTGGTTGAGACTTAAGGGTACTTTTTATTTTGTGGAATTAAAAATCTGTCTTTATAAGAAAGCCTAATACAATAGGAAGGGGGTGCTCCAGGGCATCTGTTACTGTTGAATATCTATTTCAATAAATTTTCAGTATGGGCTTAATTATTTAAAAAACAGGCGCTAAAAGGAAAGCCTCTTCTGCTTTTTTTTTTTTTTAATGTTGGAAATGAAATACGTCAACCAAATGCCTTTAAAGTACACATCGATCTTTTCTGCAATAGCAAAACCTTTGGGAAGTTAAGTGCATATATGTAATTTGTTCAGGGCAAAAATCAGAGTGATGGATCAAACTGTGTTCCCTATGGTATATTCCCAGGAAAACAGACAAGCACCTATTTTTCTCCAAGTGGTTTATGAAAAGAAAGTCCAAAGCCATAGCAATCAGTGTCCTTTCTCTTGCTTTCAGCTTTCATGATCATAAGCATTTGATCATGTCTGGGTCTTCAGAGAAAAGACCACCAGCGCTAAGTAAGCACGACATCTATCAAATTCGTGTTTCAAGTTTCAGGATCCTAGTTTAACAATGCCTGAATGCTGTCAGCTTCCTAGATGAGCATATCAAAAGGATGAATGGCCCAGACATGGCAGGAAAGTCTTCACTGCAAGGCACGAGAAAGAATTTGTGAAGGAGAGGAAAATAAAGAGGTCTGTCTCTCAGAGCTAAGTAATCATAGAATAAGTGACAATGATGGAAGAACTAGGTCAGCTTTATGACTACTAAAATCCTTTAATTCATTAAAACATAGCAATTGAGATCTATCAAGTATCAGACACTAATATGGGCTCTGGAAACACCATAGAAAGGTAGAAAAAAGACAGCAAATGTAGCAGTAATTTCCATTCATGTGAGCCATTTTCTCTCTTAGTTTCAATGTGAATCGCAAAAATTTAAGAAAAAGATCCAGATCCAAAACTCAGTCTGTAAAGAACATTCCTACTCATTTATTCAAAATAGGTTTTGTTTTTTTTTTTGGCCTTTCCACACAGCTTGTCAGATCTTAGTTCCCAGGCCAGGGATCAAACCTGGGACTCTGGCAGTGAAAGCACTGGGTCCCAACAATTAGACCACCAGGGAATTCCGCCCCCCCTCCCAAATATTTTGAGTGCCAACTCGATTAGGACTTTGGCCAAATAAAAAACTCATTGCTTAAATAAAAAACTCACTGCTTAAAACCCATGTGTCTGAAATTAAGTATTTTGAAACTGACTATAACTGTTTAATGTATTCCCTTAAGAAGAGAACAATCTTCTTTTTATCATTGTTTCTGTTAGTGACCATAGAACCATGACGGCTTGTTTAATGGCATTTCAAATTTTTTGGTTGCTTGATAATTTTCAAGGAGCGGTGGCTGTGCGGGCTCAGGAGGGCTGAGAGGAACTACTCCACGTTCAAGGCCAGGAGGGGCAGCGGTGAGGAGATACCCTTCATCCAAGGTAAGGAACAGCGGCTGCGCTTTGCTGGAGCAGCCGTGAAAAGATACCCCACGTCCAAAGTAAGAGAAACCCAAGTAAGATGGTAGGTGTTGCGAGAGGGCATCAGAGGGCAGACACACTGAAACCATAATCACAGAAAACTAGTCAATCTAATCACATGGACCACAGCCTTGTCTAACTCCATGAAACTAAGCCCTGCCGTGTGGGGCCACCCAAGATGGGCAGGTCATGGTGGAGAAGTCTGACAGAATGTGGTCCACTGGAGAAGGGAATGCCAAACCACTTCAGTATTCTTGCCTTGAGAACCACAAGAACAGTATGAAAAGGCAAAATGATAATTTACTGAAAGAGGAACTCCCCAGGTCTGTAGGTGTTCAATATGCTACTGGAGATCAGTGGAGAAATAACTCCAGAAAAAACGAAGGAATGGAGCTAAAGCAAAAACAATACCCAGTTGTGGATGTGACCAGTAATAGAAGCAAGGTCTGATGCTGTAAAGAGCAATATTGCATAGGAACCAGGAATGTCAGGTCCATGAATCAAGGCAAATTGGAAGTGGTCAAACAGGAGATGGCAAGAGTGAATATCGACATTGTAGGAATCAGCAAACTAAAATGGACTGGAATGCATGAATTTAACTCAGATGACCATTATATCTACTACTGCGGGCAGGAATCCCTTAGAAGAAATGGAGTAGCCATCATGGTCAACAAAAGAGTCCGAAATGCAGTACTTGGATGCAATCTCAAAAATAACAGAATGATCTCTGTCCATTTCCAAGGCAAACCATTCAATATCACAGTAATCCAAGTCTATGCCTCAAGCAGTAACACTGAAGAAGCTGAAGTTGAACGGTTCTATGAAGACCTACAAGACCTTTTAGAACTAACACCCAAATAAGATGTCCTTTTCATTACAGGGGACTGGAATACAAAGTAGGAAGTCAAGAAACACCTGGAGCAACAGGCAAATTTGGCCTTGGAATATGGAATGAAGCAGGGCAAAGACTAATAGAGTTTTGCCAAGAGAACACACTGGTCATAGCAAACAACCTCTTCCAACAACACAAGAGAAGACTCTACACATGGACATCACCAGATGGTCAACGCTGAAATCAGATTGATTATATTCTTTGCAGCCAAAGATGGAGAAGCTCTATACAGTCAGCAAAAACAAGACCAGGAGCTGACTGTGGCTCAGATCATGAACTCCTTATTGCCAAATTCAGACTTAAATTGAAGAAAGTAGGGAAAACCACTAGACCATTCAGGTATGACCTAAATCAAATTCCTAATGATTATACAGTGGAAGTGAGGAATAGATTTAAGGGCCTAGATCTGATAGATAGAGTGCCTGAAGAACTATGGAATGAGGTTCGTGACATTGTACGGGAGACAGGGATCAAGACCATCTATGGAAAAGAAAGGCAAAAAAGCAAAATGGCTGTCTGAGGAGGCCTTATACAAATAGCTGTGAAAAGAAGAGA
>SJYT01025239.1:3119-52229 GCA_006410635.1 Cephalophus harveyi | reverse complement strand
AGCTATTGTTTACCTGTGATGTGTTCTTGCTGGCTTTTAGTAGAACAAAGAGATACAATCTGAGTTAGGCCCATGGGTAAAGTTCTCAGGCAATGTGGATTCAGCTAACACTTTACCTTGGGTCCTACACTTGCCTTTACTTTTTCTTCAGAATCGCCTAGGTAATACTTGCACCACTTTTGCATCCTGGAGACAGGTTAGCTCCTGCCTCAAATGTTGCTTTTGATGTTGGAAAGCAAAACCCTAATGTGGTCTATGCCTCCAATTTCTGGGTTTCCTTGTTGCCTTGAACCACCTCCACTCAATCTGAACATACTGGGATTTAGCACCTTGTGGAGGTAAAGCTGAACAGTGGAAGATGGTAGCTAGCAGTTATTTTCTCTCTTCTTCTCCTAAGCTACTTTTCAAAGATGCACCTATTATTACGATGCCTCTCTGAAGAGGTCTGGTGGGACTGAGCCATCAGCCTCCTCTGGAGCAATACCCAGGTAATGCATCATGCAGTGGTCTTCAGGAATTTTCCTTAACTGATGTTTATTGTTATTGTATATAGTAAAATGTATTTCTCAGCTCAGTGCTAACTCTTCAACAAGGAATTCTACAATGTTAAAATTACTATCCTTTGCTATAACAAGATATAATGTTTTATTGTGATTGTTAGCTGTGATTATTGCTGCTAAGTCGCTTCAGTCGTGTCCGACTCCGTGCGACCCCATAGACAGGAGCCCAACAGGCTCCCCTGTCCCTGGGATTCTCCAGGCAAGAACACTGGAGTGGGTTGCCATTTCCTTCTCCATTGTGTGAAAGCGAAAAGTGAAAGTGAAGTCGCTCAGTCGCATCCGACTTCTAGCGACCCCATGGACTGCAGCCTACCAGGCTCCTCCATCCATGGGATTTTCTAGGCAAGAGTACTGGAGTGGCTTGCTATTGCCTTCTCCGCAAGTGGGCCTTAGAAAGCATCATTACGAACAAAGCTAGTGCAGGTGATAGAATTCCAGTTGACTTATTTCAAATCCTGAAAGGTGATGCTGTGAAAGTGCTACACTCAATATGCCAGCAAATTTGGAAAACTCATCATTGGCCACAGGACGGGAAAAGGTCAGTTTTCATTCCAATCCCAAAGAAAGGCAATGCCAAAGGATGCTCAAACTACCACACAATTGCTCTCATCTCACACGCTAATAAAGTAATGCTCAAAATTCTCCAAGCCAGGCTTTAGCAATACGTGAATCGTGAACTCCCTGATGGTCAAGCTGGTTTTAGAAAAGGCAGAGGAACCAGAGATCAAATTGCCAACATCTGCTGGATCATCGACAAAGCAAGAGAGTTCCAGAAAACATCTATTTCTGTTTTATTGACTATGCCAGAGCCTTTGACTGTGTGGATCACAATAAACTGTGGAAAATTCTGAAAGAGATGGGAATACCAGACCACCTGACCTGCCTCTTGAGAAACCTATATGCAGGTCAGGAAGCAACAGTTAGAACTGGACATGGAAGAACAGACTAGTTCCAAATAGGAAAAGGAGTGTGTCAAGGCTGTATATTGTCACCCTACTTATTTAACTTCTATGCAGAGTACATCATGAGAAACGCTGGGCTGGAAGAAGCACAAGCTGGACTCAAGAGTGCCGGGAGAAATATCAATAACCTCAGATATGCAGATGACACCACCCTTATGGCAGAAAGCAAAGAGGAACTAAAAAGCCTCTTGATGAAAGTGAGAGGAGAGTGAAAATGTTGGCTTAAAGCTCAACATCAGAAAACTAAGATCATGGCATCTGGTCCCATCACTTCATGGGAAATAGATGGAGAAACAGTGGAAACAGTGTCAGGCTTTATTTTGGGGGGGCTCCAAAATCACTGCAGATGGTGATTGCAGCCATGAAATTAAAAGACGCTTACTCCTTGGAAAGAAAGTTATGTCCAACCTAGACAGCATTTTCAAAAGCAGAGACATTACTTTGCCAACAAAAGTCCGTCTAGTCAAAGCTATGGTTTTTCCTGTGGTCATGTATGGATGTGAGAGTTGGACTGTGAAGAAAGCTGAGTGCCGAAGAATGGATGCTTTTGAACTGTGATGTTGGAGAAGACTTTTAAGAGTCCCTTGGACTGCAAGGAGATCCAACCAGTCCATTCAGAAGGAGTCAGTCCTGGGTGTTCTTTGGAAGGAATGATACTGAGGCTGAAACTCCAGTACTTTGGCTACCTCATGCGAAGAGTTGACTCATTGGAAAAGACTCTGATGCTGGGAGGGATTGAGTACAGGAGCAGAATGGGACGACAGAGGATGAGATGGTTGGACGGCATCACCGACTTGATGGACGTGAGTTTGAGCGAACTCCAGGAGTTGGTGATGGACAGGGAGGCCTGGCGTGTTGCAATTCATGGGGTCACTAAGAGTCGGACATGACTGAGTGACTGAACTGAACTGATAATTTTCAAAAGATTTGTCCAATTTTGATGATATTTGTTGCACTACCAAGTCATGTCAAAATTTATATTATCATTACTTCTTATTAAAACAAAATTATTTAGCAGATGGCAACAGTTTTGGAATGACCAAATCTTGGACACACAGACAGTACCTTCACCCATATTCTTTCAGTATGTGTTTATTTTCTGACTTGAACATTTTTCAATAATGAATTCCAATATTGTATTGTTTTACATTACTTGTAATAGCTATATTTTAATATTTCTATGGTTTCACTGAGTAAAGTCTGTAATTCATAGAAACACCAGTTCCTTCCTTAATCTCAGACTGAGTTCCTATATCACAACCTTTAAAATTTTTTTTAAGTTTATTTTTAATTGGAGGATAATTGGTTTACAATATTGTTTTGGCTTCTGCCATACAACAACGTTAATCAGTCATAAGTATACATACGTCCCCTTCCTTCTGAGTCTCTCCCCCACCCCCACCCCATCCCACTCCTCCAGGGTGTCACAGAGCACAGGTAATCTCCCTGTGCTATACAGGAAATTCCCATTGGCTATCCATTTTACACATGCTAGCGCATATGTTTCAGTGCTACTCTCTCAGTTTGTCCCACCCTCTCCTTCCCCTGCTGTGTCCAAGGTCTGTTCTCTATGTCTGTGTCTCTACTCCTGCCCTGCAAACAGATTCATCAGTATCATTTTTTCTAGACTCCATATATATGCGTTACTATATGAAATTTGTTTTTCTCTTTCTGACTTACTTTACTCTGGATAACAGGCTCTAGGTTCATCCACCTCACTAGAACTGACTCAAATGTGTCCTTTCTATGGCTGAGTAATATTCCATTGTCTATATGTATCACAACTTCTTTATCCTTTCATCTGTTGATGGACATCTAGGTTGCTTCCATGTCCTAGCTATTATAAACAGTGCCGCTATGAACATTGGGGTACATGTATCACTTCTTTTTATTTCAAACAGTTTAGTTCAGTTCAGTTCAGTCACTCAGTCGTGTCCAACTCTTTGCGACCCCATGAATCGCAGCACGCCAGGCCTCCCTGTTCATTACCATCTCTCGGAGTTCACTCAGACTCAAGTCCATAGAGTCCGTGATGCCATCCAGCCATCTCATCCTCGGTGGTCCCCTTCTCCTCCTGCCCCCAATCCTTCCCAGCATCAGAGTCTCTTCCAATGAGTCAACTCTTCGCATGAGGTGGCCAAAGTACGGAGTTTCAGCTTTAGCATCATTCCTTCCAAAGAAATCCCAGGGTTGATCTCCTTCAGAATGGATTGGTGAGATCTCCTTGCAGTCCAAGGGACTCTCAAGAGTCTTCTCCAACACCACAGTTCAAAAGCATCAATTCTTTGGTGCTCAGCCTTCTTCACAGTTCAACTCTCACATCCATACATGACCACAGGAAAAACCATAGCCTTGACTAGACGGACCTTAGTCGGCAAAGTAATGTCTCTGCTTTTGAAAATGATATCTAGGTTGGACATAACTCTAAGATATAACTGACATATTAAACTTCACATGTTTATAATATAAAATATAAATTTAACATATGTGCATCTATGAAATCACCACTATATCAAGATAATAAGCACATTCATCTAAAATGTCTCCTTTTCTCCTTTTTAAAATTCCTTCCTCCTGTCCTTCTGCAAACTTCTCTTCTCCCCACCTTTATTTCCATGCAACTACTGACCTGCTTTCTGTCACTATGGATTAGATTGAGTTTTCTAGAATGTTATATAAGTTGAATCACACAATATGTACTCAATTTTCTCTCACTTCTTTCACATAATATAATGAACTTAAGATTCATCCACCATATTATGTCAATAATTTATCCCTTTTTACTAGTATGCCTAGTATTATTCTAATTCATCACACTTTATTTATTCATCTGTTGATGAATATTTTGGTTGCTTCCAGTTTGGGGTTATTCAGCATAAAACTACTATGAACACTGTGTACAAATATTTGTATGGACATACAATGCCATTTAACTTAAGTAAATACCTAAGTGTTCAACAATTGGATCATTTGGTATGCATATGTTAACTTTCAAAGAAACTGCCAAACTCTTTTCCAAAATGACTATACAATTTTACACTTCCATCAGGAGCACATGAGAGTTTAAGTTCTTTCACATCCTCATCAACACTTAGTTGTACCTCATTGTATTAATTTGTATTTCTCTAATGACAGATGGTGTTGAATAACATTTCATGTATTTATTTGCCATCCATATACCTTCTTTAGGGAAATGCTTTGACAAATGTTTTGCACATTTTCCATCGAGTTTTAGTTTTCTTCCTATGAAGTTTTGTGAACTCATTATATATGATTTATACAAGTCCCTTGTCAGATATGTGATAGGCACACATTTTCTCTATGTCCATGTCTTGCCTTTTCATTCTTTTAACTCTGTTTTCCTAAGAAGAGTAGTTTTTTGTTTTAGTGAATTCAATTTTTGAAACTTTTGGTTTTTTCTTTTATAGATCATGTTTTTGTAGTGCAGGTTTGATGGTGATAAATGCTTTCACCTTTATATGACTAAAGAAGCCTTCAACAGTAATGAATGCTAGGTTGACAGGTTTTTTTCTTTCAGTATCATGTTTTTTATCTTTCATTGTTCTGAAAATAAGACTGCTGTTATTTTTATTTTATTCTCTATATAGAATTATCTTTTTTTTCCCAACTGCTTTTAAGATTTTCTCTGTTTCACTAGCTTTAAGTAACATGCTTGTGATGTGCCATTGTGTCATTTCCTTCCTGTTTCTTATGCTTGAGATTTGATGAAATTTTTAAATCTGGGTTTATAGTTTTTAGTGAATGTGGGGAAATCCTGTCCATTCAAACATTTTATAAGCCCTCTCTTTTTTTGAGACTCCAGTTACATATATATTTGGTAGCTTGAAGTTGTCCTAGAATTAACTGATGTTCTCTAAATTTTTTACTTTTGTTTTCTAACTTCATTTTGGATAGGTTTTATTGATATGTTCAAATTCACTAATTTTTTTTTCTGCAATGTCTAATTTGATGTTACTCTCATCCAGTATTTTCTTGATATCAAAGTTTTCAACCCTAGAAGTTCAATTTGGGCCTTTTTTTCCCTTTCATATTTCTACATAGCATACATAATCTTTTCTTTGGCTTCTTAGACATATGAAATACAGCCACACTAGCTGTTTCTTTGTTTACTAACCCTATCACTGTGCAATTTTTGTTTAGAAGCCAGACATTATGGATTTTACCTTTTGGGCCCTTGATATTGTTATATTCCTATAAATTTTCTTGACTTTTTGTTAAATAATTCAGTAATAATAAATTACTTGAAAAGAGTTTAAATTTTTTGAGTTTTACAAAAATCTCAATTTGATAGATAGGACCAGAACAGCATTTAATTTACACTTACCTTTTCCATAGTCCCAACGAAGATGCTTTTTAGATGATTCTTCGATCTGGCTGTTGATAACAGGCACTATTTTGACTCTGTGTGAACACTGGACATAGTTTTCTCTCATCCTTTTTTTTCTTTCCAGCCTTTCCATGAGACTTGTGGGATCTTAGTTCCCTGATCAAGGATCGAACCTGGACCCACAGCAGGGAAAGCACTGAGTCCTAACCACTGGACTGCCAGGGAATTCCCCGCCTCATTCATTGAGGTAGCTGTCACCCCAGCCTCAGTTGCCTCTGTTACCTCAAACATAGACACTGATGAATACTTAACTGAATACTGCAGATCTTGAGTCCCCCCTATGAACAGCTCTCTCCTCTCTCTGGTGCTCTGCTTTGCAAAATCTAGCAACCTTGGTTTCTCCAGACTTGCAGTTCTTCTCAGTTCAAGGAGACCATGAGGTCTCCCCTGAGGCCCCGTTCCCTGCACTGTGGACTGGAAACTGTTTTCACACAACACGCTGGGACAATTTTATGGCTCCCACTCTTTGTTTCCCACATCATCTTTATCACCCAATGCTCTGTGTGTTAAGTGCCTGGTTTTCTATTTTGTGTGTATTTTTGTATGATTTTTTTTGTTGTTATTTCAGGCCATGGGATAAATCCAGTCCCTGCTAACTCCATCTTGGTCAAAAGCAAAAATTTCTCAATCTTCTTTTTACTCTTTTCTAGAACACACAGCTTCAAAGGTCATTTTTGGAATTTCAAATGCATATAGTACATGATCAAAAAATAAAAAGTTTAAGACATATTGAATCCACTTTCTGATATCATAAATACACATTTAAAAATTCTCTCTCCATTAATCTTACAAAGTATTAACATATGCTTCAAATTCAGCAGTATTGCTTTGTCCATGGTATCAGTCAGATTATTTTCTTCAACTACGTTGTACCAAAAAGGCATGGAAGGTAGGGAAGGCACCCTTCTTTGCTAAAGTTACTAACAAACATGAGGATTAAAAATTTCAATTTGAGAAGCTCAAACACAGAAATTATTAATAATAATTCCCCAAGTTAGAAACACTTTTAATTCTCTCTTGCCTTGATGCTTAAAACTTGTTGAGCTTAGTGACTTTGAGGGAGAAATGCCTTCCACCCTTTCAGGAACAGGTGAAGAGGCAGCTCAAGGGAGGACTGGAAATTCAGTCTTTATCTTTCAGATTTGTAGCTTTCAGCACTGGCACCACACCGGCCTCCCACTCCTCCACTCTTCCACCCCCTACACCTATTATTGCTGCTCAACTCACACTGACTGAAAACAAGCTTCCTTTTGCTGGCCCATCTCCAAAAATCGATAAGACTGAAATTTGAGCAAGTTTATGATTCTAATCAGTACTGCCTAAGGCTTTAATGTCAAGGCATGAAGCATGGTTGGGCAAAAGAGATGAAGTTCACTCAGGACCTCACATCAGTTTACTTGTATTTTAAAGACACAGATTCACAACTAGAAGAATACAGCTTGGTCATATTGAGGGTTTGTTTTGCTTTTATTTGTTTACTTGACAGAGAAGATATTAGATTAAAACATCAGAAACATCCCTGAAGGGTGAAAAAAACTCATGAACAAGTAACTCACAGCTAAGAGAGAGAAGAAGCTTGTGGATGGGGAAAAGAGCTGACTTCCACGTATGTCTCTATCAAGGCAGGGGCAGAATGGAGACAGAGTCTGAGCTGGTGAATGTGTCAGACTCTGAGTTGTTTGAAACACATCCAGCAACCAGGCTACATGTACACACAGAGAAGCAGGCAGAGTCTGATTTGGCCAAGGCCTCGGTGCAGGCAGCTGGCTTAGAGTCAACCAGCTGATTAGAGTCATCCACGAACAAGCTAGGGGCAAGCGAGAGAGATGGTCTCAGGCACAAAGTCAGGGACAGGACCTGGGCCATGGAAGAGTCAGGGATGGAGGAAGAGGCTCTAGTCCACTGTGTCATCCATTTACCAACAATTGCTGAGCCCCTGCCCTGGACCAGGCTGTGCTCTTGATGGGGATTCAGATGAACCGCCCCGGCTAGTCCTTACCTTTAGGAAGGTCCCAGTGAAGTGAAGGAATTTTTAGGAAGGAACAGTCCCCTCTGTGATTTAGTCAGTTTTTCTTGGTATGAGGACAAGCAGTTCAAAGAGATAGATATCAAGTCCAAGCGTGGACTTTAAGGGTGTGTCTTGCAGTGGCTACTCCTCCTCTGAAAGGAAACTCCAGTATCCCAAGCGCTGTGCTTCCTTCCTTTCACTCTAACTCTCCGATCCTCTCACAATCACACACATTCCACTCTCCAAAGGGAGTCATTTAACAATTTTCTATACAGGATATAAAAGCACATCTCCAAAGCTGGACACAAGCTTCCCTGGTGGCTCAGTGGTAAAGAATCTGCCTGCCAATGCAGGAGAAGCAGGTTTGATCCCTGGATGGGGAAGATCCCCTGGAGAAGAAAATGGCAACCTAGTCAAGTATTGTTGCCTGGGAAATCCCATGGACAGAGAAGCCTGGTGGGCTATAGTCCATGGGATCGCCAAGAGTTGGAGAGGACTTCACCACTAAACAACAACAAAGCTGGACACAGGACAGTTATGGGAAACAGACAAGGGAGGAATCAGTTACTAGAGAAAGGAAGAGGCAGAGAAGTTCCCGGAAAGGGGATATTTGAGCTACACTTTTTAAAAGAATGAAACTCACTAGAAACTCGAGGAGGAAAGTTGGAAGGAGAGCACTAAAGGAGAGAACGTGACATGGACAAAAGCTCAAGGAAGCCCTTAAACAGCCCTGGTCCGAAGCACTGGGGGTGAGGAGGAGAGGAGGCAGAATTGGCTTTGGGGGCCTCCAGCCCGCAGAGTCTTACTGCTGTAAGACTAGCAAGGCCTTTCCCAGGAGGAAAGAGGAGCTGGAAAGTGCCCTCAGGAGCAATTTGTGCATTAGAAAACTCATGTGGGGACTTAAGTGGAGAACAAATTGTCACACAGGGAGTGACAGAAAGTAAGGAAATCGATGAGAAAGCTATCTTAATAGCCCAGGCAAAAGATATTGATGGTTTTTCACATCCCGGAATATTCCTAGCTTAAGAGTTTAATGAACAATTTAAATCAGCACTAACATATTTATGTTCATAAACTAATAGAATTGAGAGATTTAAGCACATAGATTTCTCTCCCATCCTCCCCAACCCCACTTCCCAAAAAAACAGATTTTTCCTTATTATGTATAGTTTTAAATTATTCAGATGTTTTACATCTCTACTCTTCACATTGCCTAGCAGGGATATGGGCAAAGAGAAGGTGGTTAATAGATAATGCTGCCCTTAGAGAAAAGCAACACAGGATAATATATAACTCTAGGTGACCTAGAGTTGCTCCACAGAAGTGCAAACACCACAAGCCTTGAGAGTGTCGTGGATGAAACCAGGCAGAGTGAACGGGTCCGATAGTGACAAATCAGACATTAACACTGACCACCCCATTCAGAGGCAGAGCCAGCCCTGCATCTTGCCTGGTCCCCTCGTCCTCCAGAACTGGGGAATTCAAAGAGATAAGCCCAAATGTGCATAATGGGCAATGCTATTTCATGATTAATCCCCATTTCAAAAATGCACTGAAACTCACCTCAGAGACAAGATGCTATAAAACGGATGTCAGAAGCCTTAATGGGAGCCATGGCCTTACTGCCAGGGACTAACGGGATGTCTTGAGCCAGTTGCCCTTCAGTTTAAGGATGTTATCAATTCCCAACCTATGTTTCCTGGATTGTTTTTAAGAGGGTAATAAGTGAAAATATGATCTGTAAGATGGTATGTAAATATAAAATATTAACAGATAACTATGTATAAAAACAGTATTTGACTTTAAAAATTAGAAAAGGCTTTGCTTATCAGTGGGCTTCCCTGGTGGCTCAGACAGTAAAGAATCTGCCTGCAATGTGGGAGACCTGGGTTTGATCCCTGAATCAGGAAGATCCCTTGGAGAAGGGAATGGCCACCCACTCTAGCATGATTGCCTGGAGAATTCCATGGACAGAAACCATGGCATTCCATAGACAGAAACCCTGGTGGGCTATAGTCCATAGAATCACAAAGAGTTGGACACTACTGAATGACTAACAAAACTTTCACTTTGCTTATCAATAGCCAACACATCTATATTGAGATCTATGTGTTTAGATGATAGGATATCTTATTTGTAAAAACAAATTTGTAAAACTCTCCTTCTCTGGTTTTTCTCTGTATCTATTTTTGCTTCTTTAAAAATCATTCTGAGATAGTGAATGATCTTCCAAGAATGCCAGCCTCTGTGTCTCGAAGACATTGGCCATCTTTGCTGGCTGTTCATTTACCCTCTACTCTTTTTGCCCTGTCTCAGAATTAGCTGAAACTTGAGGTCAATTCAAGAAAGAAAGATGGTATTTTAGGACAAGATCTACTGAGGAAATAATTCACATGAAACCTCTAGGACATCCCCCACATTGACTCAACCCCTGGGTGAGCACAGCTCTGGCTGTGATTCAAAGCTCTCCTAAAAGCTTTGCTAATTAGTCTGGTCTTTGTTAGTATATCTAGTTAGCAGACTAGTTGGTCTACTTCAGTGCTGGAAAAAAAAAATCACAGAGCTTTGCACCTTTATGCTCTGCCCAAACAGACACCCCAGTGGTCACACCGCTTTTGTTGGCCGTGGGCTCACTACATAAGCACTTTAACAAACATAATTTTTATTCAAGCTATTTACTCTCCCGAGAAACTAAAGCCCAATTGAGGGAGCAAATGTTTGCAAAGTTCATAGAAGAGAAGAGTTTATCTTGAGGCTGAAGCACGACTTCAAAGCTGGAAAGACAGCTGTTGATCTATAGCTCACATTGGCTGGCATGGCAACCTCAGGTTCAACATCAACAGTTGCTAATATTTAGTGAATGGCTCACAGAAAGAGAGGCAAAGCTAGAAACAGATCTCATGAGGGAACTAAATGTTCTGATTCTCTGGGGTAATATCCTTAGATGAACAAATGAATACTATAATAATTGACTTCCATCTCTGCCTAACATTCAAATTCCATAGAGAGAGTATGATTGAACTTGGGGTCACATGCCTTCCTTATGGCAGTTGAATGAGAGGTGCTTAGGACACCAGTCTCATCAGCATTATTCCCAATAGAAGAGGTACCATTTTTCCAAAGGCAAATTGAGATGTGATTTCACAGGAGTAAAAGATGAGTCCTTGACACTCAAAAACAATGATCATTATATACAAATGGAACATCATTAGAATTATTATGCCCATATTACCCATGAAAAAGGTAAAATTTTTGAGTGTTAAATCAACTGTCAGCTATAGCAATCTCATTTTCTTTTCTTTTTTTTGGCAGTCTCATTTCCAAATGCCACCTCGAAATTATGTAACTCTTGTGGTGTTGGAGAAGACTCTTGAGAGTCCCTTGGACTACAAGGAGATCCAACCAATCCATTCTGAAGGAGATCACCCCTGGGTGTTCTTTGGAAGGAATGATGCTAAAGCTGAAATTTGAATGTTAGGCAGAGATGGAAGTCAATTATTATATTCCAAAGCTAAAGCTATGGAATTTGAATGTTAGGCAGAGATGGAAGTCAATTATTATAGTATTCATTTGTTCATCTAAGGATATTACCCCAGAGAATCAGGAACATTTAGTTCCCTCATGAGATCTGTTTCTAGCTTTGCCTCTCCAGTACTTTGGCCACCTCATGAGAAGAGTTGACTCATTGGAAAAGACTCTGATGCTAGGAGGGATTGGACGCACAAGGAAAAGGGAACAACAGAGGATGAGGTGGTTGGATGGCATCACTGGCTCGATGGACGTGAGTCTGAGTGAACTCCGGGAGTTGATGATGGACAGGGAGGCCTGGTGTGCTGCAATTCATGGGGTAGCAAAGAATCGGACACGACTGAGCGACTGAACTGAACTGAACCTTTAGCCCTGTCCTAACTTACAGCAATATAAGGTATGAAGACCATACAGAATATGGAGTTATAATCTTCCAAATAAGATAGTGCTTCTGAACATCAATAAATCTTCTTAGCATCCAAAACTTGGCACCATTTGGGTGAATTTTAAGGAGCAATCAAGAAAAAGAAATTTTAACATGCCTTTTCTGATACTTATGACCTTGAGTTTGAAAAAAATCAGCATCTTCTGAAAATTTCTCTCATGCCTTTTGAGTTTCTGGTGATATTAGGTTCACATTATCCATCATTTGTTTTTAGCTTAATCCCTCTGTTACTAGAAGAACTGGTATATGCTGTTATTTTGATTAAAACAAAGATAATTATAGTTAAGCCTAAGAATTTAAAAACTTTAAAAAAAAAAAAGAAAAAAAGGTGGAATGACCTTCCTAGAATGATGGTGATTTCCTTCCCCCAGATAGGTGCCAAAAAAACACAGCTTTTGGTCAGGGGAAAGGAATCCTCAGTGTGGTACAAATGGCCAGATCTTGTGCTCTTCATGTCCAGTCCAATGATAAGAATCTGTAGTTCTGAATCTAATTAACACCAATATGAACTCTCAACACAAGACAGTCATAGAAAAAGAAGATATTATTTTTACCCAGAAATTGCTTAAAATTTTAACACCTAATGAGGCCAATACATTGAATTTAATTTTTAAAAGTATATAACTAATGAACAGTATGATGTATTTCTCCAGCAAGACAGGGTATTCCCAGCTTCTAGAGCAGTTGAAGCAAGTAATTTTGGCCAAGACAGGATTTGTTAATGGAAAATGACTTCACTGCAGTATAAGCTATGAAGACTGTACAGAATATGGAGTTATAATCTTCAAAATAAGATAGTGCTTCCGAGCATCAATAAATCTTCCTAGCATCCAAAATATCATTTGGGTGAATTTTAAGGAGCAATCAAGAAAAAGAGAAACTTTTGAAAAAGAGAAAAAGAGGAGTTAATGATATTTCTAAGTTCTATTCTTTGATATGGGCTTCCCTGGTGGGCCAGATAGTAAAGTATGCATGCAAGGCAAGAGACCTGGATTTGATCCCTGGGTCAGGAAGATCCCCTGGAGAAGGAAATGGCTACCCTCTCCAGTGTTCTTGCCTGGAGAATTCCGTAGACAGAGGACCCTTTTTCAGTTTCAATTCAGTCGCTCAGTTGTGTCCGAATCTTTGTGACCCCATGAATGCAGCACAACTGTCCATCACCAACTCCCAGAGTTTACTCAAACTCATGTACACAGAGTCGGTGATGCCATCCAACCATCTCATCCTCTGTCATCCCCTTCTCCTCCTGCCTTCAATCTTTCCCAGCATCAGGGTCTTTTCAAATGAGTCAGTTCTTTGCATCAGGTGGCCAAAGTATTGGAGCTTCAGCTTCAGCATCAGTACTTTCAATGAATACTCAGGACTGATCCCCTTTAGGATGGACTAGTTGAATCTCCTTGCTTTCTAAGGGACTCTCAATAGTCTTCTCCAACACCACAGTTCAAAAGTCTCAATTCTTTGGCACTCAGCTTTCTTTATAGTCCAACTCTCACATTCATACATGACTACTGAAAAAACCATGGCTTTGACTAAATGGACCTTTGTTGGCAAAGTAATGTCTCTGCTTTTTAATATGCTGTCTGGGTTGGTCATAGCTTTTCTTCCACAGAGCAAGCATCTTAATTTCATGGCTGCAGTCCCATCTGCAGTGATTCTGGAGCCCTCAAAAAATAAGTTCTCTCACTGTTTCCAACATTTCCCCATCTATTTCCCATGAAGTGATGGGACCAGATGCCATGATCTTAGTTTTCTGAATGTTGAGTTTTAAGCCAACTTTTTTACTCCCCTCTTTCACTTTTATCAAGAGGCTCTTTAGTTCTTCTTGGCTTTCTGCCATAAGGGTGGTGTCATCTGCATATATGAGGTTATTGATATTTCTCCTGGCAATCTTAATTCCAGTTTGTGCTTCATCCAGCCTGGCATTTCTCATGATGTACTCTGCATATAAGTTAAATAAGCAGGGTGAAATATACAGCCTTGACATACTCCAGTACAGAGGACCCTTGAGGATTACAATCCATGGGGTCACAAAGATTCAGACATGACTGAATGACCAACACACACACATACATACTTTGATGTAGTGACAGAACATGAAGCATACTATCAACTGCACTAAAACAGACATTATCCAAAATGGCAAAAATTGGGAACGTAAAAGCTTTATGAGGTTAGCAAAGAGGAATAAAAAGCTCATAAAACTTCATAAGAGTCTAAATATAACAGTTAGTGATAAAGTATCTTTTAATGTGCAAAATTAAAATCCTTTCTAAATGAACTGAAACACTGCTCAAGTAACAGCAGTTGAAATTCATTACATATACATTATTATCAACCTGGTCATTCTAGAGAAGGAGGAAGAGATGAAAATCTTCAGAGGATCCTAGATCTTCGATAATTTTTTTTAAATGCTTAATGAATAGAAACAACATAAAACTGCCCATCCATAAGGACTGGTTAAAAAAATTCAGATGTATGCTTTTAATGGCATACAATTAAAAAAGAAAGAAGGTGCCCATAATGCCCTGATATAGAAATTAAGGTCTAGATTAGTTTATATTAGCTGCCATGAAGAAAAAAAAAGAAATAAATAAGAAATTGTTTGCTGATTTGTTTCTATTTGCATTGAACATTTCCAAATGACACATCAGAAACCGGTAATACTAGTTGCTTCTGAAGCAAGCTGGGGAGCTGGGCAGCAGGACTAAAAGGAGATTTTTACTATACGTCTTTTTTTTTTCTCCTCTTGGATTAAAATAATGTGAATACACATTTTTTGTGTATATTCAATATAGAAATCAAATGAATTTTAAAATTCTAAATTCCTTGCATTGCTTCTAATAATGAATGAGATTATGAGAGCTTAAGTTCAGAACTCCCTGGCAGTGCTTCCCAAAGGAATGTGGTAAAGTACATTCATACTAAAATGGAACCAACTTTCTACAACACCCTGCTGTTGTTGCCTTGGGCCCCTGTTGAGAACATAAAAGATTCAGTTCAGTTCAGTTCAGTCACTCAGTCGTGTCTGACTCTGCGATCTCATGAATTGCAGCACGCCAGGCCTCCCTGTCCATCACCAACTCCCGGAGTTCACTCAGACTCACGTCCATCAAGTTAGTGATGCCATCCAGCCATCCCATCCTCTGTCGTCCCCTTTTCCTCCTGTCCCCAATCCCTCCCAGCATCAGAGTTTTTCCAAGGAGTCAACTCTTTGCATGAGGTTGCAGCACGCCAGGCCTCCCTGTCCATCACCAACTCCCGGAGTTCACTCAGACTCACGTCCATCAAGTTAGTGATGCCATCCAGCCATCCCATCCTCTGTCGTCCCCTTTTCCTCCTGTCCCCAATCCCTCCCAGCATCAGAGTTTTTCCAAGGAGTCAACTCTTTGCATGAGGTGGCCAAAGTACTGGAGTTTCAGCTTTAACATCATTCCTTCCAAAGAACACCCAGGGCTGATCTCCTTTAGAATGGACTGGATGGATCTCCTTGCAGTCCAAGGGACTCTCAAGAGTCTTCTCCAACACCACAGTTCAAAAGCATCAATTCTTTGGCGCTCAGCCTTCTTCATAGTCCAACTCTCACATCCATACATGACTACTGAAAAACCATAGCCTTGACTAGACGGACCTTTGTTGGCAAAGTAAAGTCTCTGCTTTTGAATATGCTATCTAGGTTGGTCATAACTTTCCTTCCAAGGAGTAAGCGTCTTTTAATTTCATGGCTGTAATCACCATCTGCAGTGATTTTGGAGCCCCAAAAAATAAAGTCTGACACTGTTTCCACTGTTTCCCCATCTATTTCCTATGAAGTGATGGTACCAGATGCCATGATCTTCGTTTTCTGAATGTTGAGCTTTAAGCCAACTTTTTCCCTCTCCTCTTTCACTTTCATCAAGAGGCTTTTTAGTTCCTCTTCACTTTCTGCCCTAGTTACCAAGTGGCAAAAGGTAAATCCACTGATGATAAGCAAAATTAGCAGGCCCAACAGAAGAGAGGCTTCCTCATTATTCTTTCTACCAAAAGACAGGTCCAAATGCAATGTGTACAAATGTCAGTGAGAAAGTCAGTTCCTTGGCAGGTTGATAAGAAGTCTGGGAGTCCCCAGGGAGAGAGGGTTTCTGAGGTTCTTGAGAAGGAAATAGGAGTCTGGAATTCTCAAGGAGGAGGAAAGAACAAACTTTTTTTTCTTTTTCTTTTTCTCTACATTCCTTAGTCTTAGTCACATAAAAAGTGTGTTGTTGTTTTTTTTTTCTTTAAGCCCGGAACTGATGATTATACAACAAACAACTCAGTTTAAACTCTGTACTAGGGATTGTATAACAACAGTGTATCCTGCTTGAAAAGTTTCTCCTTCCTGAAAACTTTCTGACTAATCCTAATATCTTAGAATGTAAATTATGAGAGTGGATCTGGTAGGATCTTTCTATTGTTAAGTTCTAATAAAGCAAAGAAGAACTAAAGAGCCTCTTGATGAAAGTGAAAAAGTTGGCTTAAAACTCAGCATTAAGAAAATGAAGGTCATGGCATCTGGTCCCATCACTTCATGGAAACTAGATGGGGAAACAATGGAAACAATGACAGACTTTATTTTTTTGGACTCCAAAATCACTGCAGATGGTGACTGCAGCCATGAAATTAAAAGACATTTGCTCCATGGAAGAAAAGCTATGACCAACCTAGACAGCCTATTAAAAAGCAGAGATATTGCTTTGCCCACAAAGGTCCATCTAGTCAAAGCTGTAGTTTTTCTTTCCAGTGGTCATGTATGGATGTGAGAGTTGGACTATAAAGAAAGCTGAGTGCTGAAGAATTGATGCTTTTGAACTGTGGTGTTGGAGAAGACTCTTGAGAGTCCCTTGGACTGCAATGACATCCAACTAATCCATCCTAAAGGAAATCAGTCCTGAATATTCATTGGAAGGACTGATGTTGAAGCTGAAGCTCCAATACCTTGGTCACCTGATGTGAAGAACTGACTCACTGGAAAAGACCCTGATGCTGGGAAAGATTGAAGGCGGGAGGAGAAGGGGACGACAGAGGATGAGATGGTTGGATGGCATCACCAACTCAATGGACTTGAGTTTGAGTAAGCTCCGGGAGTTGGTGATGGACAGGGAGGCCTCGTATGCTGCATTCCATGGGGTCGCAAAGAGTCGGACACGACTGAGCACCTGAACTGATGAAAACCTTATCAACCACAAGTGCCTTGTAACTTTTGTCTTTTTTGTGACTCAGGATATCTGAAAGCAGAATAGGTCCTGTAAGAATATTTGGAAAAATCTTTGTTTTCAACTTATATATTTTGGGAAGCCAGTTAGGACAAAGCTAGCTTGGGTTCTCATGCAAAATAAAGGGTTCTGGCTTGACAGTGAGCCTAACAGGCATCTCAAAACAAATTAAATCCTGACATCAGCTAAAAAGTAAAGGACGCATGCATGTGTAGTCACTTCAGTTGTGACCAACTCTTTGTGACTCTATGGACTGTAGCCCATCCAGTTCCTCTGCCCATGGGCTTCTCTTCACAAGAATACTGGAGTGGGTTGCTGTGCCTTCCTCCAGGGGATCTTCCAAACCTAGGGATCAAACCCACGTCTCTTACATCTCCTGCATTGGCAGGCAGGTTCTTTACCACTAGCACCACCTGGGAAATCCAGAAAGAAATGATACTGATCCAAAACTGGAAGACACTCAGGGTAGGTACAATATGGCCCTGGTCCAAGTCCTAAGAGAGCGAGGGCTCCAACCCATGTGTCATGCCCAGCTGCCTTCTCAGGAGGCACCCCTCAGAGCTACCTGGGACCTCCAAGAGGTCCTCTAGAGATGCCAAACTATTGGTCTATGGGTGGATCAGTTTATGAGCTGAGTGATAAAGTCTCATGATTAGGAGGGACACCAGCATTCAGTTGGAAGCAGAAGTACAAAGAACAGGTTCTGGAACTGGATCAAAAGCCTAACTCTACCATGGGCCAGCTGTGGGACCTTGAACAACTGACTGAACCTCTCTGTGCCTTATTTAGTGCATCTGTAAAACAAAGATAACCATAGAACCTTTCTGGTAGAGTTCTTCTGAGGATGAAAGGAGAAGATGTTGACAGGAGCCTTCATACGGTGTCTCACTTAGGAAGCCTCAAATACAATATTTTCATTTAGTCACATGCGCAGATCTCTTGTATTTCCTAAGAAATGGTGTCGATCACCCTAAAAATTGTTAAGCAACAAAACAGGAGTATAACCTCTGGAGAGTGAGAAAAAGAATGTATCCTATGGTGGTGAGTAATGCTTTTTAATGTCAGCATTCCAATCACTCAGTAAGAGCAGACTCTTTAACCCACAGTACTGGAGGGGCCCCCACTCACTTCTCAGCACGTTACATAGATATCACCGCTCAGAGTCTATCTAGGGCAGGGACTGTGGCATACTCTTCTTTGTCCCCCTGAGCCCAGCACCTAGAATGTCCTCAAATAAACAGAGGGTCAGCTGAGCTACTTGTCTTGTCTCCCTCTGCAGTGGCACAGTGCTCTGTAAATGTGGAAAGTATAGAGAATTAGAGAAAGCAGACAAGGCGATGGTCTTCCTTTTTCCTTAGTTCTGCCACCAGCCCCCAGCAGCTCCATCTTAAAGCCATTCCTTGCCCATCTCGCTCAGGCTGGCAGAGTATCAGTCAGGTCCCTCTCTGAGTCTTCCAGAATTCTCCTCAGGGGTACAGCCTCATTGGCAGTAGTAAGCCCCCTCGTCTCCATCTTTAAAGAGGACTTCACAAATGCTCTATTCTTCTGCTCACTGGCAAGACTCTCAGGAAACCAAAAAATGTTCTTTCTTCAAAAGGCGGGGTGAATGTCTGAGCGAGGTATTTCTAAGAGCTCCATACCAGATATAAAATAGCTATGACTTTTATATAATTGCAAATCTAATGATACCAAAAATTCACCATTTAAGGTGAGAAAAGTGGTTCTCAAAGTTTTTAAATCTTATTCACAGGGTAAAACATATATTATGTAAAAAGAAGAATGTGACAACAGGTACAATGGGAGTAAAAATAATTATTACTCCCTCCTACATGAATTCCACTTTTCCTCTTGCCCTCACCATCTAGAGCTTTCCTCTCTCTTACACAAACCTCCCTCAGAAACTTGATGTTTGCACACTGCCGAGTGATACCCACAATCTGACCCCAAGTCCAATGAAAGTCATAGAAAGAAATTGCACCAAAGCAGAGGAATCATGATTATTTTAAGAAACAAAACAAATATCCACCTAAGCATATCTCATCCTTTATCTGAGAACCGCCTTATGAGAACAAGGGGAAATTCTGAATGGACATGAGCAGCTTTGTGACCTGGTCTTGCTCACAGGTGCTAACAGATGCTGCCAGGTCCAACACCCTGGGCCTCTGGGGCAATGCTTAGTCAAAACTCATCTCTGTACCGCCACACACCTTTTATCATCAGGACACTTTCTTACAAAGATATAAAAAAGTAAAGGAGAAAGAAAAAGCATTAAGAGGAGATTAGTAGGAGGCCTTTGATCATTTTTTAAATCTGCCATTGATTAGTGTTTTCATTATCTATTACTGTGCAGTTAACCAGCCCAAACTTAGTAGATAAAATGGCAACAATTTTCATTTCCCAGGTAGCTCAGTGGTAAACGACTTCCCTGGTGGCTCAGAAGGTAAAGAATCTGCCTTCAATGATGGAGACACAGGTTTGATCCCTGGATCGGGAAAATCCCCTGGAGAAGGAAATGGCAACCCACTCCAGTATTCTTGCCTGGAAAATTCCGTGGGCAGAGGAGCCTGGCAGGCTACAGTCCATGGGGTCATTAAAGAGACAGAACTTAGCAACTAAGCAACACAACAATTTTCATGAGGAAGAAGAGGAGGAGGAAATGGAGGAGAGGAGTTCAGTCTCTCTGGTTTCCATGGGTTGACCTGGGTCAGCTAGGCGAGGGGAAAATCCCCTGGAGAAGGAAATGGCAACCCACTCCAGTATCCTGGAAACTTCCGTGGGCAGAGGAGCCCGGCAGGCTACAGTCCATGGGGTCATTAAAGAGACAGAACTTAGCAACTAAGCAACACAACAATTTTCACGAGGAAGAAGAGGAGGAGGAAATGGAGGAGAGGAGTTCAGTCTCTCTGGTTTCCATGGGTTGACCTGGGTCAGCTAGGCGATTCCCACTCAGGGTCTGTTGTGAGGCTGCTGTCAGAGCGGACAGGGGCTGGGATCTTCTGGACACTTCATTGCTCACAGGTCTAGTAAATAATGCTGGCTCTTGGCTGGGAGCTCAGCTGGAAGAACATCTGCCCATGGTGGCCCAGGGGCTTCTCTCAGCAAGACAGCTGGGTCTTGAGAGCAAGAATCCCAGGAGAAAGAGCCAGGTCATCACCTTCGAAGGCCACTGGACCGCAGTCTGCTCATTAGGATTGAGTCTGTTTTCCAGGGAAGGGGAATTAGACTCCTGATTAGAGTAGTATCAAAGAATATGTGGATGTGGTTTGAAAACACCACCCTGTCATACATTTCTTTGTCCCTTTCAAAACCATGATTAAATATTAAAAAAGACAAACTCATCAAGGCTCAGCTTGCATCGGACATTAGATCTCTCTGCTTTATTTTTGCTCTGATGATCAATGCCTTCCTTATCAATACATTGATGAAGCAAAGCATCTCTGACACATCCTCTCTCTTCCTAAATGTCTCCTCTTGTGGGCTCTGAGAGCAAGACCACTAACCACAAAAAAGCCACAGTTTCCACAATAGGGAGACTTGATGGAGGATGAGTTTATTTTCTTCCAAATATCCTGCTCTTTCAACCACAACACTGTTCCTAGTAGCCTCTGGCTGATGCCATCTTTCAGATTCTTCACATCCTGTAAGTCGCCAAAACCAATATGAAACTCCCACATACTAGTAGTCTTCCCTACATCACCTAAACTCTCTCCGGCACCAGTCCTCTCTTTTCTGGACTGGCACCTTCTACATGACTATCCATATCACCACTGTCCCTTCAAATTTAGTGACTGAAATTTCCTTCTCAAACATTGCCTACCTTTCTAATTCTGACAAGATTTCTATGGTTTCTGAATGCATTTTACCCAAATTTCAGGTCATGGGTTTCAAATACCTGATCAAAGACCTATGCTCATATCTTTGAAACACAGATATAAATATACCCTCCCACTCCAATACATTTCATGGGGTCACAAAGAGTAGGACACGAATGTGCGACTTCACTTTCAACAATTTCAACCTGCTCCAAATTAATTGTGTGTCCCCCACTATCTCCTCTTGACAACCTCAAGTGCATATTCAGGAAAGACTTTTCATTGTCCTGTCTCCAGACTCACATTCCCAAGGATGGTTCTTCAGTCCATCTGCACTTTTGCACCTGCCAGCCCGTTTCAGCACAGTAGAATAGAAAGACCCCAGGTTTCAGAAATGAGGCAGCCAGACTCTAGTGTTAAAAACCTCAAGACAAGATATTCAATAAAATTATTTGAAGTAAAATATACACTATCGTGTGACCATTCCTTCCATTTTTAAAATTCTTCTCAATTTTCATCTACCTTTTAAACCTTCCCTGGTGGATTCCCTGGTGGCTTCCCAGGGCTTCCCTGATGGCTCATCTGGTAAAGAATCTGCCTGCAATATGAGAGACCTGTGTTGGATCCCTGGGTTGGGAAGATCCTCTGGAGAAGGAAATGGCCACCCACTCCAGTATTCTGGCCTGGAGAATTCCATGGACTGTATAGTCCGTATAGTCTCAAAGAGGTGGAAATGACTGAGCCACTTTCACTTTAAATCTTCCACTATAAGCAAAGGATGTTCCAGTGTCTTGCTGCTCATGACAGCCCTTCTGTGAGCCTGGCAGAAAGAATGCCAGCAAAATCCACCCGAGGGTGTACAGGCCTCGTTGCAGGATTTATCACAGCCACAGACTGATGATGGCTGAAGACCCCGGGTGTCTCACGGCAACACACATTGAACACGTCTGCCATTTGTGTGTAGCTGAGGGCCCATCCTAAATCCCACCAGGGCAGCAAAGTACACATGCAACCCATGAAAAGTGAAAGTGTTAGTCGCTCAGTCATGTCCAACTCTGCAACCCCATGCACTGTAGCCCTTCAGGCTCCTCTAACCATGGGATTTTCCAGGCAAGAATACTGAGATATGTTGCCATTTCCTTCTCCAAACAGCCCATGAAGGGGTCTCAGACTGCACCCTGCAAGGGCTTCNACACATGCAACCCATGAAAAGTGAAAGTGTTAGTTGCTCAGTCATGTCCAACTCTGCAACCCCATGCACTGTAGCCCTTCAGGCTCCTCTAACCATGGGATTTTCCAGGCAAGAATACTGAGATATGTTGCCATTTCCTTCTCCAAACAGCCCATGAAGGGGTCTCAGACTGCACCCTGCAAGGGCTTCTAGAGAAGGCTGAGAAGATGCACAATGCCTGGTGCCCATCAGCTGGCTGAGCGTTACAGATTTGCCTTCCTGGAGGTTGGCTGACCTGAGTCATCCAATATGACAACTAATATATGTGCAGTCCTCTAGAAGTAACCCCCAAACTCCAGTGAATTCCACAGCCAGTCCTTACCACCATCCAGTGACATATCCCTCAATATACTATTCTCTCTATTTTGTATACGCTTTCACCTCTGCATGTCTGACAGCTAAAACCATGCCTACCCACTGCAACCTCAGATGGTCACTAAAAAGAAACAGTCAAGTTCTCACCCAAGATGATCTGCCTGTCCCTGTGGTCCAGCTCAACTCTTTCAAACTAGGATTTGGGGACAAACTGTCAACCAATCATGACAGATATATTCCTGCACATCTCTTGTGCATAGAGCTCCCTCTGGAGTAATGCTCAAAATTCTCCAAACCAGGCTTCAGCAATACGTGAACCGTGAACTCCCTGATGTTCAAGCTGGCTTTAGAAAAGGCAGAGGAACCAGAGATCAAATTGCCAACATCCGCTGGATCATGGAAAAAGCAAGAGAGTTGATCAGCCCTGGGATTTCTTTGGAAGGAATGATGCTAAATCTGAAACTCCAGTACTTTGGCCACCTCATGCGAAGAGCTGACTCATTGGTAAAGATTCTGATGCTGGGAGGGATTGGGGGCAGGAGGAGAAAGGGACGACCAAGGATGAGATGGCTGGATGGCATCACGGACTCGATGGATGTGAATCTGAGTGAACTCCAAGAGATGGTAATGATCAGGGAGGCCTGGCGTGCTGCGATTCATGGGGTCACAAAGAGTCAGACAGAATTGAGCGACTGAACTGAACTGGAGCTTGGGAGGTGAGGCAATGCTCTGAGAGGGACTGTGGGTGTTCCCAGATCTCCTGGGCATTCATCATCAAGTTTGCATCCCAGGAGCACACCAACAGGGGAAAGACAGACAATGGCATTTCCTGAAAAGAATGTCTATGTTCACAAGTGCAAGGAGAATTCACCCATATGCACTATTCAGAAAGGCTGGTGTGTCTAGATCTTTATCAGTGCACAAGCATAGGTCAGTAGGAACATCTACAAAGGCAGCAGCAACTGTTAAATTTCAGGGACACTGTCAACATGTATTCATTCAGCAAACACTCACTGAGGACTCCCCGTACTCAGCATTGACCCAGATGCTAGGATACAGAGGCATGCAAATCAGTGGTACTCCAGTAGGTGAGATAAGTAGCTTACATGAGTGTTGACTGATAAGTTCTATGGAGAAAAATAAAGCAAGGAAAGAGGAAGAGGCTCCGCTGGGGAATGGAGAGGGTGTTGCTCTCTATAGGACAGACAGGAAAGCCTCTGATAAAGCGCCACTGGGGCCTGAAGGAAGTATGAGGGTGAGTCCTGCAGGGATGTGCAGTCAGGGGAGAGCACCGGGGAGGCACCTGAGGAGGAATCAGACGGGGGACATCCCACTGTCACCCCCATCACAAGCCCCATCTCCCAATATCCCAAAACTTCAAGACAATGAGGAATCCCACCACATTTCATACCAAGACTGAGTTTCCAGCAGGAGCCCAACTCATTCTTCCCATTGAACGTAGATCTACTCTCCTGAAGTTGAAATCCTCCCAGTGTTTGTTTTGGTAGCTTGTGGAATCACAAATGGATGATGGTAAGAAAAAGAGGATTATAGAAAAATAGAGAACAAACAGGAGGTAGAAAAGGTGGAGGAGAAAAAGGGGGAAAAGGCAAATGAGGAATATCTGCTAGTAAGTAAACTTCCTGTATCAAACTCATGACATGTAAACTTGTATCTCAGAATATGTGACTCTTAACATAGCATGTATCTGGACCCAGGGCAGATATTACTGCAATATCTCAAGAAGCAAAAGCAGCAAGGCTAAAAGGCCTTGCATTAACAAACTGTAAACACACCAACACAAACATAAGGCACAAATGTATTGTTTCAAAACTAATCCAGATAATGATTAAAACAATCACATCATTGATACCTATCTGTTCCCTGACCAGGGATTGAACCTGGGCCCTTGGTGGTGCTAGCATTAAATCCTAACCACTGGACCACCAGGGAATTTCCTCAGTATTATAACTGTCAAAACTAGAAACAACCTAAGCATCAGCCAATAGATGGTTACTTAAAAGGTTAATTAAATTATAAAATTTCATAAGGCAGAATATTGTAGTCATTAAAAATATCTGCAAAGAAATATTAATGACATGGAAGAAATAGTCATGCTAAAGTCAGTGATACACAATATAGTCTACATTAGATGAAATGTTCTAAAATCTCACTTGACTTGTTTATAATTTTTGTTTTGTTTTGTTTTCAATAAGTGCTATGGTCTGAATGTTTGTAGCCCCACAAAATTTGCATGTTGAAATCCTAATGTCCAATGTGATAGCAGTACAGAGGCAGGCCTTTGCAAGTTCCTTCAGTCCTGAAGGTGGAGCTCTCATGAGTAGGATTAGTGTCTTATAGAAGAAACCCCAGAGAGCTCTCTCTCACCTCCTCTAACATGTGAGAACACGGTGAAAAAGGGCTCTCTGTGAATTAGAAAGCCTCTCTTGTGGCTCAGATGGTCCTCTTGCAATGCAGGAGACCCAGATTTGACCCCTGAGTCAGAAAGATCCCCTGGAGAAGGGAATGGCAACCCACTCCAGTATTCTTGCCTGTAGAATTCCATGGACAGAGAAGCCTGGTGGGTTACAGTCTATGGGGTTGCAGAGTTGGACACAGTTGAGCAACTAACACTTTACAGCAAACACCAAAGCTGCCAGTGCCATAGCTTAGACTTCCCAGCCTTCAAAACTCTGAGAAATAAATGTTTGTTGTTTATAAGCCAACCCCACTTATGGTATTTTTATTATAGTAACCCAGTGAACTAAGACAATGAGCATGAGCCTAAGTTACTTTTATAATCAAGTAAAAAGCAAAATCTTAAGAGTTCTACTCACATATGATTTTTATCTTAAATTTCCATCCCTGCCATGAAGTACTAGGGGCACCTGTGAAGTTACACAATCATAGTCTTATCTATTAATTTGTAAGTTAAGGCTTTCTAAAAATCCTAATAGAATGTGAAAAACAGATTTTTAATAAGTCTAATCTTTCCAGTCAAGACCTGGAAATAATGTGGCCATGATCTTAACAGAGGCCAACAGAACTGAGGCATGGATCTTTTCCATGGACTGTGTTTCCTGAGGCTCCCCTGACTTTAAAAAAAAAAAAAAAAAACAACACAGCCATTCACCAGTTCTTTCTTTACATCCTGAAAATCGCTAAAGAGACTGTTGGTATCAAGAGTCTGCAAAAGACGTAAACAGTTTTCAATTTGTTGACTTTGTGTATAGCTCCAACCATTTTGAAATATGTAGCTACAGAAATTATTTCATGAGTAAACCTAATGCAACAGAGTTAGTGAAGCTTTCAAAATCTACTGTATTGTGTTACCCTTGAAAGTTTTAAAAAATAAAAGAGAATGCTAGATTCTTCCATGCAATAAGATGCTTTGTGATTAAATCAGAAAAGATAAGTTATTATCCCATATGGAATGATGAAAGCAACTACGGGTGGGAAGGTGGGGAAATGGGCAGATGAAAAAGACTCTCTAAACTCTCATCCAGTGACCTGATTATGTTTCCTGGATCATGTAGGAAACATGCTTAGAAGAATGCATTTATTTTATCAGTGCCCTTTGGGAGATACTCACTTGACTTTGCTTACCTCTTATGCCTACACATTGAATCCATGGTTGGGTCCTATCTTGTTTCTGATGGGGCAGCCAAGAGAATGCTCAAGCATGCAAGCAATTTACTCAAAAACAGACATAACGCTGTCTGTTTGAGCAGCTAGAATCTATTACCACTTGAATTCCAAATTTTTAGGCTGATGTCTCCCATTGTGAGGGTTTTCTGTGCCAAATCAATTAATTATAGGTTTATGGATATCCAGTTCCCTTCACTCAAAATGAAATGGATCCCCATCAAATTAGAAATGCAATGTGTTCTGTTTTCCTAAGAAAAAACGATCGTGATCAGATGTAACCTGCAAAGGAAGATTCATTTTTTGAAGCATACTAGACTCATGATAAAACTAGCTATCAAAAAAAAAATCTAAATGGAGCAGATAACTTTGAAATTAACTCTACGTTTCTGTTGAGCTTTAAGTATTTGCTGTCAACTAAAGAAGAATTCGGAGAAGGCAATGGCACCCCACTTCAGTACTCTTGCCTGGAAAATCCCATGGACAGAGAAGCCTGGTAGGCTGCAGTCCATGGGGTCGCTGAGAGTCAGACACGACTGAGTGACTTCACTTTCACTGTTCACTTTCGTGCCTTGGGGAAGGAAATGGCAACCCACTCCAGTATTCTTGCCTGGAGAATCCCAGGGATGGGGGAGCCTGGTGGGCTGCCGTCTGTGCCTGGGGTCGCACAGAGTCGGACACGACTGAAACGACTTAGCAGCAGCAGCAAAGAAGAATTCGTTAGTGCCATCTTTTATAGAATACTAACATGTTTCATTGTTTTCTCTTTGCCCAGTCTTGTCCTGCCCCAATCCATTATCCAGGATGAAACCAGAACAATCTAAAACCACAAAAGTGATCTGGACACTTCCCTTTTTTAACATTTCGATGGTTCCCAATGTCCTTTGAGTGAAGCACAAATTCCCCAAAATGGCTCCCAAGTTCCCAAATTAGGCTTCCCTGGTGGCTCAGAGGTTAAAGCATCTGCCTCCAATGCAGGAGACCCGGGTTCGATCCCTGGGTCGGGAAGATCCCCTGGAGAAGGAAATGGCAATCCACTCCAGTATTCTTGCCTGGAGAATCCCATGGATGGATCGCAAAGAGTCGGACACGACTGAGCGACTTCACCTTCACCTTCACCTTCATTCTTCCACTGGAGCAGCAGCTGTGTGATGCTGGAGCGGTGGCCAGGCAGCTGTGCAGCAACTTTGAGGAGATAGCCCACATCCAAGGGCAAAAGAGAAGCCCTAGCAAGAAGGTTCAGTTCAGTTCCGTTGAGTCACTCAGTCGTGTCTGACTCTTTGAGACTCCATGAATCACAGCATGCCAGGCCTCCCTGTCCATCACCAACATGCAGAGTTCACTCAAACTCATGTCCATCAAGTCAGTGATACCATCCAGCCATCTCATCCTCTGTCATCCCCTTCTCCTCCTGCCCCCAGTCCCTCCAGCATCAGGGTCTTTTCCAATGAGTCAACTGTTTGCATGAGGTGGCCAAAGTATTAGAGCTTCAGCTTTAGCATCAGTCCTTCCAAAGAACACCCAGGGCTGATCTCTTTTAGAATGGACTGGTTGGATCTCCTTGCACTCCAAGGGACTCTCAAGAGTCTTCTCCAAACCACAGTCTGAAAGCATCAATTCTTCGGCGCTCAGCTTTCTTCACAGTCCAACTCTCACATCCATACAGGACCACTGGAAAAACCATAGCCTTAATGAGATGGACTTCTGTTGGCAAAGTAATGTCTCTGCTTTTCAATATACTATCTAGGTTGGTCATAACTTTCCTTCCAAGGAGTAACCATCTTTTAATTTCATGGCTGAAATCACCATCTACAGTGATTTTGGAGCCCCCCAAAATGAAATCTGACACTGTTTCCCCATCTATTTCCCATGAAGTGATGGGACCAGATACCATGATCTTCATTTTCTGAATGTTGAGCTTTAAGCCAACTTTTTCACTCTCCTCTTTCACTTTCATCAAGAGGCTTTTTAGTTCCTCTTCACTTTCTGCCATCATCACCTCCACTAGCTTTGTTTGTAGTGATGCTTCCTAAGGCCCACTTGACATTCCAGGATGTCTGGCTCTAGGTGAGTGATCTCACCATCACGATTATCTTGGTTGTGAAGATCTTTTTTGTACAGTTATTCTGTGGAGAGGAGCTACCCCACACCCGAGGTCAAGGGCAGCAGCCAAGAGGAGCAACCCCACGTCCAAGGAGCGGTGGCTGTGTGGGCGCAGGAGGGCCGAGAAGAGCTACTCCATGTTCAAGGTCAGGAGGGGCGGCCATGAGAAGATACCCCTCCTCCAAGTTAAGGAGCAACAGCTGCGCTTTTCTGGAGCAGCCGTGAAGAGATACCCCAAGTCCAAGGTAAGAGAAACTCAAGTAAGATGGTAGGTGTTGCAAGAGGGCATCAGAAGGCAGACACACTGAAACCATAATCAGAAAAAACTAATCAATTTAATCACATGGACCACAGCCTTGTCTAACTCAATGAAACTAAGCCATGCCATGTGGGGCCACCCAAGGCAGGCGGGTCATGGTGGAGAGGTCTGACAGAATGTGGTCCACTGGAGAAGGGACCACCCATCAACAGAAAATTGGATTAAAGATTTACTGAGCATGGCCCCACCCATCAGAACAAGACCCAGTTTCCTGCTCAGTCAGTCTTTCCCATCAGGAAGCTTCCATAAGTCTCTTATCCTCCTTCATCAGAGGGCAGACAGACTGAAAACCACAATCACAGAAAACTAACCAATCTGATCACATGGACCACAGCCTTGTCTAACTCAATGAAACTAAGCCATGCCATGTGGGGCCACCCAAGGCAGGCGGGTCATGGTGGAGAGGTCTGACAGAATGTGGTCCACTGGAGAAGGGAATGGCAAACCACTTCAATATTCTTGCATTGAGAACCCCATGAACAGTATGAAAAAGCAAGACAGTAGGAGGGGCAAAATTGTGTTTAGAATCAAACCCCAAACCCTCCAGAGATGCTCAGAGGGCTCAAACAAACCTTGTGTGCACCAGGATGAAGAGACTCCCACAGAAACTGAGACAGAAATGTGTTTGGGTGTTTCCTGAGGGGGTACAGGTCAGCAGTGGACTGCCGCAGGGGCAGGGGCCCTGGGTGCAGCAGGTTTGGGTGTGGCATAAGCCCTCTTGGAGAAAGTCACCATTAACCCCACTATAGAGCCGCCAGAACTTACACAGGATTGGGAAACAGACTCTTGGAGGGGACAAACAGAACTTTGTGCACACCAGGACCCAGGAGAAAGGAGCAATGACACTAGAAGAGACTGACCCAAGCTTGCCCAGGAGTGTCTGGGTGTCTCCAGTGGAGGCGTGGTCCAGTGGTGGCCTGCTGCAGGGTTGGGCACACTGAGTGTAGCAGTGCCTGCAGGGGAACTTTTGAAGGAGGTACCATTATATTCATTACCTCCACCATAGTTGGCCCCAGGTTAAATAACAGGGAGGGAACACTGCTCCACCCATCAACAGAAAATAGGATTAAAGATTTACTAAGCATAGCCTCGCCCATCAAAATGAGACCCACTTTCCCCCTCAGTCAGTCTCTCCCATCAGGAAGCTTCCATAAGCCTCTTATCCTTCTCCATCAGAGGGCAGACAGACTGAAAACCAAAATCACTGAAAACTAACCAATCTGATCACATGGACCACAGCCTTGTCTAACTCAGTGAAACTAAGCCATGCCATGTGGGGCCACCCAAGACGGGCGGGTCATGGTGGAGAGGTCTGACAGAATGTGGTCCACTGGAGAAGGGAATGCCAAACCACTTCAGCATTCTTGCCTTGAGAACCCCATGAACAGTATGAAAAGGCGAAAGATAGGATACTGAAAGGTGAACTCCCCAGGTCAGTAGGTGCCAAATATACTACTGGAGATCAGTGGAGAAATAACTCCAAAAAGAATGAAGAGATGGAGCCAAAGAAAAACAACACACAGCTGTGGCTGTGACTGGTGATGGAAGTAAAGTTCAATGCTGTAAAGAGTAATATTGCATAGGAATCTGGAATGTAGGTCCATGAATCAAGGCAAATTGGAAATCTTCAAAAAGGAGATGGCAAGAATAAATGTCAACATTTTAGGAAACAGTGAACTAAAATGGACTGCAATGGGTGGATTTAACTCAGATGACCATTATATTTACTATTGTGGGAAAGAATCCCTTAGAAGAAATGGAGTAGCCATCATACTCAACAAAAGAGTCCAAAATGCAGTATTTGGATGCAATCTCAAAAATGACAGAATGATCTCTGTTTGTTTCCAAGGCAAACCATTCAATATCACAGTAATCCAAGTCTATGCCCTGACCAGTAATGCTGAAGAAGCTAAAGTTGAACAGTTTTATGATGACCTACAAGACCATCTAGAACTAATACCCAAAAAAGATCGTATCATTATAGGGTGCTGGAATGCAAAAGTAGGAAGCCAAGAAACACCTGGAGCAATAGGCAAATTTGGTTTTGGACTACAAAATGAAGCAGGGCAAAGGCTAACAGAGTTTTGCCAAGAGAACACTCTGGTCATAGCAAACACCCTCTTACAACAACACAAGAGAAGACTCTACACATAGACATCATCAGATGGCCAATACCGAAATCAGATTGATTATATTCTTTGCAGCCAAATATGGAGAAGCTCTATGCAGTCAGCAAAAACAAGACCAGGAGCTGACTGTGGCTCAGATGATGAAGTCCTAGTTGCCAAATTCAAACTTAAATTGAAGAAAATAGGGACAACCACTAGACCATTCAGGTATGACCTAAATCAAATCCCTAACGATTATACAGTTGAAGTGACAAATAGATTCAAGGAATGAGATCTGATAGACAGATTACCTGAAGAACTACAGATGGAGGTTCGTGACATTGTATAGAAGATAGGGATCAAAACCATTCCCAAGAAAAAGAAATGCAAAAAAGGCTAAATGGTTGTCTGAGGAGGCCTAAAAATATAGCTGAGAAAAGAGGAGAAGCAAAAGGCAAAGGAGAAAAGGAAAGATATACCCATTTGAATGTAGAGTTCCAAAGAATAGCAAGAAGAGATAAGAAAGCCTTCCTCAGTGATCAACGCAAAGAAATAGAGGGAAAAAATAGAATGGGAAAGACTAGAGATCTCTTCAAGAAAACAAGAGATGCCAAGGGAAAACTTCATGCCAAGATGGGCACAGTAAAGGACAGAAATGTTATGGACCTAACAGAAGCAGAAGATATTAAGAAGCCATGGCAAGTGTACACTGAAGAATTATACAAAAGAGGCCTTCATGACCAAGATAATCACAATGGTGTGATCACTCACCTAGAGCCAGACATCCTGGAATGTGAAGTCTAGTGGGCCTTAGGAAGCATCACTACGAACAAACCTAGTGGAGGTGATGAAATTCCAGTGGAGCTATTTCAAATCCTGAAAGATGATGCTATGAAAGTGCTGCACTCAATATGCCAATAAATTAGGAAAACCCAGCAGTGGCCACAGGACAGGAAAAGGTCAGTTTTCATTCCAATCCCAAAGAAAGTCTATGCCAAAGAATGTTCAAACTACTGCACAATTTTACTCATTTCACTTGCTAGCAAGGTAATGCTCAATATTTTGCAAGCCAGGCTTCAACAGTATGTGAACCATGAACTTCCAGATGTTCAAGCTAGTTTTAGAAAAGGCAGAAGAACCAGAGATCAAATTGCCAACATCCACTTGATCATCAAAAAAGCAAGAGAGTTCTAGAAAAACATTTCTGCTTTATTGACTATGCCAAAGCCTTTGACTGTGTGGATCACCACAAACTGTGGAAAATTCTGAAAGAGATGGGAATACCAGACCATCTGACCTGCCTTTTGAGAAATCTGTAAGTAGGTCAAGAAGCAATAGTTAGAACTGCACATGGAACAATAGACTGGTTCCAAATTGGGAAAGGAGTACGTCAAGGCTGTATATTGACACCCTGCTTATTTAACTCATATGCCCAGTGCATCATGTGAAATGCCAGGGTGGATGAAGCACAAGCTGGAATCAAGATTGCGGGGAGAAATATCAATAACCTCAGATATGCAGATGACACCACCCTTATGGCAGGAAACCAAGAAGAACTAAAGAACCTCCTAATGAAAGTGAAAGAGGAGAGTGAAAAAGTTGGTTTAAAGCTCAACATTCAGAAAACAAAGATCATGGCATCTGGTTCCATCAGTTCATGGGAAATAGATGGGGAAACAGTGGAAACAGTGTCAGATTTTACTTTTTTCGGCTCCAAAATCACTGCAGATGGTGACTGCAGCCATGAAATTAAAAGACACTTGCCCCTTGGAAAAAAAGCTATGACCAACCTAAACAGCATATTAAAAAACAGAGACATTACTTTGCCCAGAGGTCCATCTAGTCAAAACTGTGGTTTTTCCAGTAGTCATGTATGGATGTGAGAGTTGGATTGTGAAGAAAGCTGAGCACTGAAGAACTGATGCTTTTGAACTGTGATGTTGTAGAAGACTCTTGAGAGTCCCTTGGACTGCAAGGAGATCCAACCAGTCCATCCTAAAGGAATCAGTCCTGAATATTCATTGGAAGGACTGATGCTGAAGCTAAAACTCCAATCTTTGGCCACCTGATGCAAAGAACTCACTCTTTGGAAAAGACCTTGATACTGGGAAAGATTGAAGGTGGGAGGAGAAGGGGATGACAGAGGATGAGATGGTTGAATAGCATCACCAATTTGATGGACATGAGTTTGAGTAATGTCCAGGAGTCGGTGATAGACAGGGAGGCCTGGCTTGCTACAGTCCATGGGTTCACAAAGAGTCAGATACGACTGAGCAACTGAAGTGAACTGAGGGCCCAAAGTCACTACATGGAAAACAGTCATGTGGAAGACCTATCTTGTCCACCTTGGACTTAATATGAGCCAGAATCAACCATCCATTTTGTTACGTCACTGAGTTTCCCGCTATAGCAGTTAGCATTGGTGACCTCTCAACCTCTAAAATGCTCTCTCCACTTTTTCATCCCCACCTCCCACCACCATTAATTTTCATCTAACTTCTATTTCTCTTTAAATTTCAGTGTACATCTCCTTCTCCAGAACTTTTTTCCTTGTACAGCAGAGCTTATGTATATTTCTTTAATGAATTCATTCATCATGTTTTACTGTATTGACTCCATTAAACTTCTTTATTTCTATATGGACTGTAAGCTCCAAAAGAGCAGAGGCTCAGTTTATGTTGGTCCCCACTGTATTCCCAGTGCTGACATGCTGTTTGTAACATAGAACAGGTGCTTAACCAATATTTTAGAGTGAATGAATGAACAGGGACTTGGTTTTCAGCTGCTGTAAATGTCAACATGATTTTTCTCTTTGAGGCAATAAGCTTTTATTGAATAGCTGAGAGATTTAGTATATAAATGGACAATGACCAAACAATATGTAAAAATAGAACCTTTTCCCACAATCTACAGTAACCAGCCCAAGAAACCAGCTGGTCTATAAATCTGTAAGTCAGACTAGTAGGAAATCAGACTATCTCTAGTAATCCAACCAGGATGTCAAACAATAACCCATTTAACAACTGACCCTAAATAGCCAGGACTTAATTTATAATGGACAGTATCTCTAATATTCATCCCACTTGTAACTAAGGACCAGCCAGAGGAAGCTAAATATATGTAACCAGAACCAATCACATAGGATGCCCACTTCGAGTCAGTCCACTCTAAAGCTTCCCTACTTCTCTGCCTGCTTTCGAAGCTCTGTCAACATGTAAGTGCTGAGGGCTGTCCCTTGCTACAGCACACGCTGAATAAAGAAGAACAAGGCAAATGTGATCAGCTTCTAGTGGTTCCTATGGAACTTGGATAGCAGCATCAGAATCACTTCAGAACTTGTTTAGAAACACAAATTCTCAAGCCTTATGCGAGACCTACTGAATCAGAAACTCTAGGGGTGGGGACTACAGTTTATTTGAACAAGACCTCCAGGTGCCATGTAGTTTGAGAACAACATTATGATGGGATCTGAATTACTTTACATCCCAAAGGCATTAATCCTTTACTCACAAGTGGAGCCATAAGGCTCCCTCCCCATGAGAAGGTCCTCCCAGGCAGATATCCCCCCAGTCATTGCCACTAAGCACCAGACAAGCCCCATTTGAACAGCAGGAATGGCACCTCCCTCTTCTGGGATCCGTTCCTTTTGCATAATACAGCGATCCCCTCTGCAACAAGCCACATGCATTTCCTCTCCTTTTTCTGGGCCACCTGGTATTATGATCTGTTAGAAGACAAACACACTGATTTTTGGCTGTGCCCAGTTACTAACTGTTCTTAAGAACCAGCCAAATTATTCTTATGACATGACTTCCTTCCTACTGACTGTTACTTTACATTTTTAGAGATTTCTGAGTGTTGGTCTAACATGTGGAAGTGAATGTCCTCTAAGCTGAAACCTTATTTTATAGAAGCCAGAAATATCTGAGATTGGATTCAGAATAGCAGTTTCCAATATCAACGGACTTCTTTCTAGGCTCATAATATTGGTTTCAAGTGCCTTGGAACACAGTAGATGAGAAAGATGAAGAAGAGGAATTTTGCCTTCAAGATTTTAACTTACAAGTTGAAACTACCTGATTTATAAGCTTTACTAAAAAATTATTGTTTAGAAGCATCGCAGTGGGTTTCAAACAGTTGAAATCAGGGATAGATCTAGGTGCTGAAGTCTCTAAAGCTTAAACAATCTCAGGATTCCTCTTTTCTGAAAAGGTACAAAACTAGGTAGGATGTGAGGGGAAATCAAAAATTACAACAAAATACAAATTTTGGAAAACTGATGAATATCACAAGCATCATAAAACCTAGGAGGAAATAATATAAAAAGTAATAAAGTCCTGACACATCTCAAAAATACTTTCCTCCCTACATTTTTGGCTGCATGCTTTCTGATCACCTTTTCATATGATAAAAGTTTTGTAGCAGAAAATACAAGATCATAGATCTTTTCTCTAGCATGGTTGGTCAAATTTTTTGAATTGATAGCTTAGAAAACTCTTCAGCTTCACAACCATTATTGATCATGTTTTAGAACTGCTTGTCAAATTTGGGAAAATTTCTATCAAGTTGCCTTCACATAGGAGCTTTCCAATCTGAAAAAGTTTCACAGACTGGCTCCAGGCTCCGCCCTGTTGACAGTGCTCCGCCCCACCTCCCACGTATTTAGGTCCCAGGATCCTCTGCGTGAAGCAGAGTGGGCCATTCCTCCATGAGGACAGGAGCAATAACTGAACTGTAGACACTCTGAAGAGTACACCAAGTGTATTCCACTAAACCCAAATTAAATGGATCCCCAACTCAACTTTCCCTTAGACGGTTCTCAAAAATGTCTCGGCCACGACCTCCAGCCATATGAGAGGAGATGTACCTGAGGAGATGTTGAAGTAGAAATAGGCCGAAGTATGTGGCGCTTGCACCTTTCACACTATGTGACATTGTGAACACGCTGCTAGGGCCAGTGCAAGCCAGGGTCCCTAAGCTTCCTCAGAAAATCCACTTCCAACCAAGCATGAGAAATCAGGTGTGTGTCCCTGCTGCACCCTGGCAGGTGAAGGTAAGTTCTGGACCGTTAATTGACAACTGAGGAAAAGGGGAGAGCAGAGGGGACAGAAGGAAGCAGTGAAGAGAAGTTGACAAGAACACAATGGCAGCCTGAGGCCAGTGTATGGGGCAGGGGTGCCCTAAAGAATACGAGCGTGTTTTCAGAGGCAAATGCACTCTGCTGTGCTTCTCCAGCTATGGTGCAATCCAGCCTTCACGTGTCAACCAAGCACATTTGTCATAAATGATTAACTCCTGGAAGAACAAATCGTTTGACCGCTCCAGCTGAACAAACATAGAGCTCCAGTGACTAAAAGAGCCAGAGGCAGTGCTTCAGCAACACTGAACACATTTTCAGAAAAGTCCTGCCATTTCATGTCACAAGAACCCGAGGGAAGCTTAGGTAATGGCATCTCTTTAGCTGAAGGAAAAGAATTCCCGCATCTTGGGGTTGTAGCTGCAGTATATGAAAGATACAGAAAATAGCTTCAGATCTCAAAAAAGTGACTTTGCTGCAGCTTTGGAAATNACACATTTTCAGAAAAGTCCTGCCATTTCATGTTACAAGAACCCGAGGGAAGCTTAGGTAATGGCATCTCTTTAGCTGAAGGAAAAGAATTCCCGCATCTTGGGGTTGTAGCTGCAGTATATGAAAGATACAGAAAATAGCTTCAGATCTCAAAAAAGTGACTTTGCTGCAGCTTTGGAAATGTGGGCCACAGGTCCTTAAAAGGAGAGTTGGATTTATGAAAAGATTCCAATTTCTGGGATTTTCACAAAGAAATCGAACAAAGGTAGTAAAATAGTGCAAGGAGCCATCAGGTTATGCCACATGCAAGTTTCAAGTGTCTCTGTGGTTGTAAGTGCTCAGCCATCAAAATTTACAGAAAATAGCTTTTAGCCAGAGAAGTTCTTTGGGATACAGGATGCAAATGTGCGATAACGTTAATTCCAAGTTTCCCTGTTCTGTGCTGCTTTCTTTCACAAGGAGATTTTCAAATAAGGAGAGAGCACCCCCGTCCGCTGAACTTTTTGTTTCATTCAAATGCAGCTTAGCAAGGACTTTCACAAATAAAATGCAAATGAGAATAGAAAGAAATTAATTATAAGTGAAGATCAGGATTCCTTTTCATTAACTCCATAAAAACCACCATTCCCCAAAAGAAAATTTAAAGAAATGTTAATACACTAAAGTTAAAACAGAAGTCACCACTTATTTTCTTTGCTTTGACCTTTCTTAACTAAAATTAATGATCTGATCTGCCCAGAGACCATGTCTTAAAGGGCATTTTCCCCTAAAAGGTGGAAGGTCAGAATTCTCTTCTGAAGCCTGTACCTGACTTATGGTTATTGAAAACTCAGTGTCCCCCTTTTAGGTTCTGGAAGCCAGCAGCTGCTGAGCAGTGAGACAGCAACCCTGGGGAATGGCTGATTTCTTTGGTGAGTCTTATAATATGTTAAAAAAAAAAAAAGACTACAGCTTTATTTTAAATGTTACTTACATGTGTACACACGTGGTCACCTATAGTTTCATCTTAAGTTTAAAAAATTGTAAAGAGGCTTCCCTGGAGGCTCAGTGGTAAAAAATCTGCCTGCCAATGCAGGAGACACTGGTTTGATCCCTGGCCTGGGAAGATCCCACATGCCTTGGAATAACTAAGCCAGTGCGACACAGCTACTGAGTCTCTGCTCTAAAGCCCAGGAACCACAGTTACTTAGTCCTAGCACAGCAACTGAAGCCCACACACCCTAGAGCCTGTGCTCAGCATCAAGAGAAGCCACTAAAATGAGAAGCCGTCACGCTGCAACGAGAGAGCAGCCCCTGCTCACCGCAACTAGAGAAAAGTGCAAGCAACAACAAAAACCCAGCATTATAAATAAATTAATTTAAATTTTTTTAAGTTGAAAGGGAAGAAGTAACTTATGAATAATTATTTGAAACAAAACACATTCACAGCAACTATTGTATTTACATGCAATGCATTCTTTTAAAAATATGTATCAGTCAGTCAGTTCAGTCGCTCAGTCATGTCTGACTATTCGTAACCCCATGAATCGCAGCACACCAGGCCTCCCTGTCCATCAGCAACTCCAGGAGTTCACTCAAACTCATGTTCATCGAGTCGGTGATGCCATCCAGCCATCTCATCCTCTGTCGTCCCCTTTTCCTCCTGCCCCCAATCTCTCCCAGCACCAGAGTCTTTTCCAATGAGTCAGCTCTTCGCATCAGGTAGCCAAAGTATTGGAGTTTCAGCCTCAGCATCATTGCTTCCAAAGAACACCCAGGACTGATCTCCTTTAGAATGGACTGGTTGGATCTCCTTGCAGTCCAAGGGACCCTCAAGAGTCTTCTCCAACACCACAGTTCAAAAGCATCAATTCTTCGGTGCTCAGCTTCCTTCACAGTCCAACTCTTACATCCATACATGACCACTGGAAAAACCATAGCCTTGACTAGGTGGACCTTTAAGGTTTAAACGTGCTCATCACAGAAAACTTGGGGAAAAAAAAAAACAGAAGGGGAACAAAGTCATCAGTGTATCTAACATCCAGATACAGCCATGGCAATCTGGTATTTTTGTTGTTCATATTTTTTACATATAAATGTCAATATATGGACTATTCAAAATTTTATATGCTGATTTTCAGTTTTCCCTGATTATACAAAAATATCTGCTTTTTATAGTTCATCTACAAAATACAGAAAATTATACATCCCAAATGCCACCATCTAGAGAGAGTATCTTAAGGATTTTGGTATAATTCTTTATATTATGTTTTCTTTTTTTAAAAAAAAAAACAAAACAATATGTAATAGGATAAAGTGTTGATATTTAGAAAATATTGAGAAAGTATGGAGAGGTAAGCCCAAAAATCAAAATTAACACAAGTTCTAGAAAGAAGGAAAGCTTTTACATACTGTAAGAAAGAATATCCTAATAAATCTTTGGAGGTGGATCGTTCTCTCCTCACCCTGGTTCCTACCCCATCCTTCTGAACACAACCTAAAGTTGAGTATGGCTAATCTTGGGTGCAACATCAAACGCTAAGCAGTTTTCTATCATAGATCAGCTTTCCCATGGAAAATAGTAAAATGAGATTACTTAAATAATATATTTGCATAGCATTTATTTTTTATTGAGATATAGTTGATATATAACATATTAGCTTTTGCTGTGCAAAAACTATGATTTGACATTTGTGTGAATTGCAAAATGATCTTATTGTCTAGTTATTGTCTGTTGTAGTTGTTCAGTAGCCAAGCTGTGTTTGACTCTTTGCAACTCTGTGGACTACAGCATGCCAGGCTTCCCTGTCTTTCACTGTCTCCTGGAGTTTACTCAGATTCATGTCTACTGAGTTGGTGATGCCATCCAACTATATCATACTCTGTCACCACCTTCTCCTGCCCACAATCTTTCCCAGCATCAGGGTCTTTTCCAATTAATATGTTCTTCTCATGAGGTGGCCAAAGTACTGGAGCTTCAGCTTCAGCATTAGTCCTTCCAATGAATATTCAGGACTGATTTCCTTTAGGAAATGACTAGTTTGATCTCCTTGCAGTCCAAGGGACTCTCAAGACTCTTCTCCAGTACCACAATTTGAAAGCATCAATTCTTCAGCACTCAGCTTTTTTTATGGTCCAACTCTCACATCTGTATATGACTATTGGAAAAACCACAGCTTTGACTAGATGACTTTTGCCAACAAAGGAATGTCTCTGCTTTTTAATATGCTGTCTAGGTTTGTCATAACTTACCTTCCAAGGAGAAGTGTCTTGTTCTTTCATGGCTGCAGTTATGGTCCACATTGATTTTGGAGCCCAAGAAAATAAAATCTGTCACTGTTTCCACTTTTTCCCCTTCTATTTGCCATGAAGTGACGGAACCAGATGCTATGATCTTAGTTTTTGTTTGTTTGTTTGTTTTCCCTCTCCTCCTTCACCCTCATCAAGAGGCTCTTTAGTTCCTCTTCACTTCCTGCCATTAGAGTTATTATCTAGATTCATTTTATTGTCTAATTAACATCTATCACTATATATAGTTACAAAACTTTTTTTCTTATAATGAGAACTTTTAATATATACTCTCTTAGCAACTTTTAAATATGCAGTGAAGTATTATTAACTATAGTCACCCTGCGGTAGTTTGCATCCCCATGACTTGTTCATTTTATAGCTGGAAGTTTGTACCTTTCGGCCTCTTTCACTCATTTTTGTCCACCCCTAATTCCCACCTCTGGCAACCAGCAATCTCCTCTGTACTTATGAGCATGGCAGCTTTGTAATTTTAAGATTCCATGTATGACGAAGATCATATGGTATTTGTCTTTCTCTGTATGATTTATTCAGAGAAGGCAATGGCAACCCACTCCAGTACTCTTGCCTGGAAAATCTCATGGATGGAGGAGCCTGGTGGGCTGCAGTCCATGGGGTCACTGGGAGTCAGACACGACTGAGCGACTTCACTTTCATTTTTCATTTTCATGCATTGGAGGAGGAAATGGCAACCCACTCAAGTATTCTTGCCTGGAAAATCCCAGGGACGGGGGAGCCTGGTGGGCTGCCATCTATGGGGTCACACAGAGTCAGACACGACTGAAGCGACTTAGCAGCAGCAGCAGCATGATTTATTTCATTTAGCATAATGCCCTCAAAGTCATCCATGTCATCACAAAAGGCAAGATTTCATTTTTTTTTTTATGAATGAGTAGTATTCCATTGTGTATACATATATCACATATTCTTTATCCATTCATCTATCAGTGGACACTTCGGCTGCTTTGGTACCTTGGCCTATGTAAATAACACTGCAATGATGTAGGGGTGCTTATATCTTATCTTTTCAAGTTAATGTTTTTATTTTCTTCAAATAAATACCCAAAAGTAGAATTGTTGGATCATATTATAGTTAAAATTTTTAATTTTTTGAAACTTCATACTGTTTTCCATAGCGGCTGTACCAATTTATGTTTCAACCAATAGTGTACAAATGTTCCCTTTTCACCACATCCTCACTAACACTTGTAATTTCTTGCCTTTTTTTTTTTTTTGATAACAGGCTTTCTAACAGGTGTGAGGTGACATCTCATTGTGGTCTTGATTTGCATTTCCTTAGTGATTAGTGATATTGATCGTTTATTCATGTACCTGGTGGCCATCTGTATGTACCTGTGTGTCTTCTTTGGGAAAATGTCTACTCAAATCTTCCAACCATTTTAAAATCAAATTATGTGGTTTTTTTATCTCAAGTAAATTCACTTCCCAGGTGCTGCTAATGGTAAAGAAACTGCGTGCCAATGCAGGAGACCGGAGTTCAATCGCTGGGTCAGGCAGATCCCCTGGACTAGGAAATGGAGTAGGAACCTGCTCCAGTATTTTTGTCTGGAAAATTCCATGAAAAGAGGAGCCTGATAGACTACAGTCCATGGAGTCTCAAAGAGTTGGACACAACTGAGCACACACACACACACACACAATTCACTATATAGTGCAAATATCTCCACAAATTTCAGAACATTTTCATTCAGTTCAGTTCAGTCGCTCAGTTGTGTCCGACTCTTTGAGACCCCATGAATCACAGCACACCAGGCCTCCCTGTCCAACACCACCTCCCTGAGTTCACTCATACTCACGTCCATCGAGTCAGTGATGCCATCCAGCCATCTCATCCTCTGTCGTCCCCTTCTCCTCCTGTCCCCAATCCCTCCCAGCATCAGAGTCTTTTCCAATGAGACAACTCCTCACATGAGGTGGCCAAAGTACTGGAGGTTCAGCTTTAGTATCACTCCTTCCAAAGAGATCCCAGGACTGATCTCCTTCAGAATGGACTGGTTGGATCTCCTTGCAGTCCAAGGGACTCTCAAGAGTCTTCTCCAACACCACAGTTCAAAAGCATCAGTTCTTTGGTGCTCAGCTTTCTTCACAGTCCAACTCTCACATCCATACATGACCAAAGGAAAAACCATAGCGTTGACTAGACAGACCTTTGTTGGCAAAGTAATGTCTCTGCTTTTGAGTATGCTGTCTAGGTTGGTCATAATTTTTCTTTCAAGTAGTAAGTGTCTTTTAATTTCATGGCTGCAATCACCATCTGCAGTGATTTTGGAGCCCCCCAAAATAAAGTCTGGCACTGTTTCCACTGTTTCCCCATCTATTTCCCATGAAGTGAAGGGACCAGATGCCATGATCTTCGTTTTCTGAATGTTGAGCTTTAAGCCAACTTTTTCACTCTCTCTGCCCCTAAAACCCAAATCCATTAGCAATTATCCCTATAAGTGCCTTCCCCATGTCCTGGCAATATTACATATTTTCTGAAAGCTGGTTATTAAGCATTTACAACACACACTGTTAGGAACTCATATGCTTCTATAATAACTGTTACTTTTCTCTTTTTCTCACTTAATGCTTTGAGTCTCCAAATACCTTGAGGCCTTCAAAACCTGAAGATCTAGATCACAAAGGTTTGAAAGTGAAAGTGAAAGTGAAGTCTCTCAGTCTTGTCCCACTCTTTGCGACCCCATGGACTATAGCCTATCAAGCTACTCCGTCCATGGGATTTTCCAGGCAAGAGTGCTGGAGTGGATTGCCATTTCCTTCTCCAGGGGATCTTCCTGACCCAGGAAATGAACCCGGGTCTCCCGCATTGCAGGCAGACACTTTACCATCTGAGCCACCAGGGAAGCCCCCACAAAGGTTTACATATCTTAAAAAAGAAGTTATTTTAGTTCTTAATTCAATTTATCTATCACAGGATGAGATGAAAAATAGTCATGTATAGACAGAAGATCAGGAACTAATAAATCTTTTAAAGGGCTAGATCACTTTCTGCCAGATTAGTATATAGGATTTACTTTTGCTTGAGACAATGGGCTCTTATCTAATTTTAGATTAGATAATGCATTTCCTAGAACCCACAAGAGGCCTTTGCTTCTCTTATTACTGAGCACACATGAAGAGACCACAAATTTTGTGCAATGGGGAGAAAAAGACGAGGGAAAAGGATTCGTGGTTTGCTCTTTGGATCACTAATGCAACTCCATCAAGAAAGATGAAACATAGTGCCCAAGAATTTCCTTAAACAGCTAGAATATACCTTATTTTTATGGCTATCTTATTTCAATTAAATTCACAATTGAAATTGTGACTGTCTAGTGTCCTATATTTTCTGGAAGAAAACTTTTCCTTCTTTTTGTGGCTCATCTCACATAGACTCACATTGTAAATTTCTCATAGCAGATGTCCATAGTAAGTCACTGAAAGGGTCTAACAAATGTGGAGTTTACCCTCTGTGTCCAACAGAACCAGTTTATCTGTTCTGTTCAGTTCAGTTCAGTTGCTCAGTAATGTCTGACTCTTTGCGACCCCATGAAATGCAGCATGCCAGGCCTCCCTGTCCATCACCAACTCCCAGAGTTCACTCATACTCACGTCCATCGAGTCAGTGATGCCATCGAGCCATCTCATCCTCTGTCATCCCCTCCTCCTCCTGCCCCCAATCCCTGCCAGCATCAAAGTCTTTTCCAATGAGTCAACTCTTCGCATGAGGTGGCCAAAGTACTGGAGTTTCAGCTTCAGCACCATTCCCTCCAAAGAATACCCAGGGCTGATCTCCTTCAGAATGGACTGGTTGGATCTCCTTGCAGTCCAAGTTTCTCTCAAGACTCTTCTCCAACACCACAGTTCAAAAGCACCAATTCTTCAGTGCTCAGCTTTCTTGACAGTCCAACTCTCACATCCATACATGACCACAGGAAAAACCATAGCCTTGACTAGATGGACCTTAGTCGGCAAAGTAATGTCTCTGCTTTTCAATATGCTATCTAGGTTGGTCATAACTTTTCTCCCGAAGAGTAAGCGTCTTTTAATTTCATGGCTGCAATCTCCATCTGCAGTGATTTTGGAACCCCAAAATATAAAGTCAGACACTGTTTCCACTGTTTCCCCATCTATTTGCCATGAAGTGATGGGACCAGATGCCATGAGCTTTGTTTTCTGAATGTTGAGCTTTAAGCCAACTTTTTCACTCACCTTTTTCACTTTCATCAAGAAGCTGTTGAGTTCCTCTTCACTTTCTGCCATAAGGGTGGTGTCATCTGCATATCTGAGGTTATTGATATTTCTCCCGGCAATCTTGATTCCAGCTTGTGTTTCTTCCAGTCCAGCGTTTCTCATGATGTACTCTGCATATAAGTTAAATAAGCAGGGTGACAATATACAGCCTTGACGCACTCCTTTTCCTATTTGGAACCAGTCTGTTGTTCCATGTCCAGTCCTAACTGTTGCTTCCTGACCTGCATACAGATTTCTCAAGAGGCAGGTTAGGTGGTCTGGTATTCCCATCTCTTTCAGAATTTTCCACAGTTTATTGTGATCCACACAGTCAAAGGCTTTGGCATAGTCGATAAAGCAGAAGTAGATGTTTTTCTGGAACTCTCTTGCTTTTTCCATGATCCAGCGGATGTTGGCAATTTGATCTCTGGTTCCTCTGCCTTTTCTAAAGCCAGCTTGAACATCAGGGAGTTCACGGTTCACGTATTGCTGAAGCCTGGCTTGGAGGATTTTGAGCATTACTTTACTAGCATGTGAGATGAGTGCAATTGTGCGGTAATTGGAGCATTCTTTTGCATTGCCTTTCTTTGGAATTGGAATGAAAACTGACCTTTTCCAGTCCTGTGGCCACTGCTGAGTTTTCCAAATTTGCTGGCAGATTGAGTGCAGCACTTTCACAGCATCATCTTTCAGGATTTGAAACAGCTCAACTGGAATTCCATCACCTCCACTAGCTTTGTTCGTAGTGATGCTTTCTAAGGCCCACTTGACTTCACATTCCAAGATGTCTGGCTCTAGATTAGTGATCACATCATCATGATTATCTGGGTCGTGAAGATCTTTTTTGTACAGTTCTTCTGTGTATTCTTGCCACCTCTTCTTAATATCTTCTGCTTCTGTTAGGTCCATACCATTTCTGTCCTTTATCGAGCCCATCCTTGCATGAAATGTTCCCTTGGTATCTCTAATTTTCTTGAAGAGATCTCTAGTCTTTCCCATTCTGTTGTTTTCCTCTATTTCTTTGCATTGATCGCTGAAGAAGGCTTTCTTATCTCTTCTTGCTATTCTTTGGAACTCTGCATTCAGGTGCTTATATCTTTCCTTTTCTCCTTTGCTTTTCGCCTCTCTTCTTTTCACAGCTATTTGTAAGGCCTCCCCAGACAGCCATTTTGCTTTTTTGCATTTCTTTTCCATGGGGATGGTCTTGATCCCTGTCTCCCGTACAATGTCACGAACCTCATTCCATAGTTCTTCAGGCACTCTATCTATCAGATCTAGGCCCTTAAATCTATTCCTCACTTCCACTGTATAATCATAAGGGATTTGATTTAGGTCATACCTGAATGGTCTAGCGGTTTTCCCTACTTTCTTCAATTTGAGTCTGAATTTGGTAATAAGGAGTTCATGATCTGAGCCACAGTCAGCTCCTGGTCTTGTTTTTGTTGACTGTATAGAGCTTCTCCATCTTTGGCTGCAAAGAATATAATCAATCTGATTTTGGTGTTGACCATCTGGTGATGTCCATGTGTAGAGTCTTCTCTTGTGTTGTTGGAAGAGGATGTTTGCTATTACCAGTGCATTCTCTAGGCAAAATTCTATTAGCCTTTGCTCTGCTTCATTCTGTATTCCAAGGCCAAATTTGCCTGTTACTCCAGGTGTTTCTTGACTTCCTACTTTTGCATTCCAGTCCCCTATAATGAAAATGACATCTTTTTTGGGTGTTAGTTCTAGAAGGTCTTGTAAGTCATCATAGAATTGTTCAACATCAGCTTCTTCCACATTACTGGTTGGGGCATAGACTTGGATTACAGTGGTATTGAATGGTTTGCCTTGGAAACGAACAAAGATCATTCTGTCGTTTTTGAGATTGCGTCCAAGTACTGCATTTTGGACTCTTTTGTTGACCATGATGGCTACTCCGTTTCTTCTAAGGGATTCCTGCCCACAGTAGTAGATATAATGGTCATCTGAACTAAATTCACCCAGTCCATTCCATTTTAGTTCGCTGATTCCTAGAATGTCAACGTTCACTCTTGCCATCTCCTGTTTGACCACTTCCAATTTGCCTTGATTCATGGACCTAACATTCCAGCTTCCTATACAATATTGCTCTTTACAGCATCAGACCTTGCTTCTATCACCAGTCACATCCACAGCTGGGTATTGTTTTTGCTTTGGCTCCATCCTTTCATTCTTTCTGGAGTTATTTCTCCACTGATCTCCAGTAGCATATTGGGCACCTACTGACTTGGGGAGTTCCTTTCAGTATCCTATCATTTTGCCTTTTCATACTGTTCATGAGGTTCTCAAGGCAAGAATACTGAAGTGGTTTGCCTTTCCCTTCTCCAGTGGACCACATTCTGTCAGACCTCTCCACCATGACCTGCCCATCTTGGGTGGCCCTACAGGGCATGGCTTAGTTTCTTGGAGTTAGACAAGGCTGTGGTCCATGTGATTAGATTGACTAGTTCTCTGTGATTATGGTTTCAGTGTGTCTGCCCTCTGATGTCTCTCGCAACACCTACCACCTTACTTGGGTTTCTCTTACCTTGGACGTGGGGGTATCTCTTCACGGCTGCTCCAGCAAAGCACAGCTGCTGCTCTTTACCTTGGATGAGGGGTATCTCCTCACCACTGCCCCCCCCCCAACCTTGAATGTGGAGTAGCTCCTCTAGGCCCTCCTGCGCCCAGGCAGCCACCACTCCTTGGACATCGATCTGATGAGGTCCTTAATTCCTATCAGCTTCTGCTCTGTTATCTATAAAATTAAGAAGTGAATGGCTCCTGTCTTGTTATGTTGATAGAATAGTTAAATGAGATTATATATGGAAAAACCTAACAATATGCCAGGCACAAAATCAACCCTCAGTAAATGTTAGCTTAAAAAATAGACCCACTCACTCCAGTCCTGCTCCATCTTTGCTTATGTTCTTGCTTGACTTTGCTGAGAAAGTGAAATTCTTGGTCTATCCCCTTTCTTGATCCTAACTATCTTATTCCCTCTTTCTTTTTATCTCAAGACAAGAAAGTTATCCTCCTTGCAAGTCTTATCACTGTTATGTGTGATCACCTTCCAATGCACAATTTAAATATCTTTATGAACTAGCTTTGAGCTTCCATGATGGTTCACATGGCAAAAAAAAAAATATGCCTGTAATGCAGGAGACCTGTGTTGGATCCCTGGGTTGGGAAGATTCCCTGGAGAAGCAAATGGCAACCCACTCTAGTATTCTGGCCTGGAGAATTCCATAGACAGAGGAGCCTGGCAGGCTACAGTCCATGGGGTCACAAAGAATCAGACACGGCTGAGAGACTTTAACTTTCACTTTGGAACTGTCAGGAGAGTATATGCTCCTCGGTTCTGTCTTGTCACAGCAAAGATTTGGAGTGACGGACATTAAATCCCTCGGCGGGTCACAGCTCTTGGGTCTTGGACAGGCCATGTTATAGCTCTTAGACAGATCAGTGTTACAGCTCTATTTTATTTAGAAAATAGCAAGAGAACCATCCTCGAGTCATGAGGGCATGCCGACCCAAAGATGCGAAGAGAAGAGAGTGGGGGAGCACGCCAGTAGGTGAGAGAGAGAGAGCACGTGCTTTGGCTCCTTTTTTTATATGATTTTTCCTCCCCTTGGGTTTGCCCTGTGTAAATTGGGCTAGCCAAAAGTGCTGTTTGTTCTACCTGAGGTCCTCACTCAGGTCCTCGGACCTTCCTTTGTTCTATTTTCACGGGCTTTTCCCTTCCTTGTCTTTTCAGTTCAGTTCAGTCTCTCAGTCGTGTCCGACTCTTTGCGACCCCATGAATCGCAGCACGCCAGGCCTCCCTGTCCATCACCATCTCCCAGAATTCACTCAGATTCACGTCCATCAAGTCAGTGATGCCATCCAGCCATCTCATCCTCTGTCGTCCCCTTCTCCTCCTATCCCCAATCCCTCCCAGCATCAAAGTTTTTTCCAATGAGTCAACTCTTCGCATGAGGTGGCCAAAGTACTGGAGTTTCAGCTTTAGCATCATTCCTTGTCTTTTAGCCACCATCATTTTGGACTCTGGTTTCCTATTCTAACTACCTAATAGAACCATGCAATATCCTTTACATTTTATTCTGTTAGCTCCACACACCAGCCCAGACTCAACACAGAAGGAGAAGTACAGGAACACTAAAAGACAATGACCCCAGTTGCCATCACAGAGGCTGCCAAAGTCTTCTGACACTCTCTTCTTTACCCATCCACACAATTTCTCACCCTCTGCTCTCACAGGCAGAGTTCATATTTGCGAACAATCCAACTTGACACCAAGTATTCACAAGAGAAATTTATGAAAAAGACATTGTTGGGAGGGCTGGTGTCCCAAGGTGGCTAAAGTTACATTTCTAAAAACAAGGCTCAAACCAGGCCTCAGAACTGGTTCAATGAGACAACAATTCCCATTGCTATGGCTGCTGTTACTGCTGCCTTACTGGACATCACAGGGAACTATGGAGGTCATTGTAATACCCCAAAGATAACACTTTTTTTTTTTTGAGTTGGGACTGTAACTTCACAACCACTGCTCCTCAGAAAACTAAAACCTCTGCTGCCACCCAACCAACAAAAATAATAGAAGATTCTACAAATAGATCTTCCCCAAGTTGTTCTTTTCTGAACAGATGTTTAATATGGGCGTGTCTCATCAGTGCTGCATGGGTCAGACTCTTGCATCCCAGGAGCAAAAGAGGTTGGGACTCTCAGTTTTCTAAGTTCTGCTGTTTTTGGTGAAGCAAGATGCAAAAGGCCAGAACTAACCCAAACATCACAAGACTTTCAAGAAGTGTATGTGCATGCTAAGTATTTTCAGTTGTGTCAGACTGTGCAAACCCATGGACTGTAGCCCACCAGGCTCCTCTGTCCATGGGATTCTCCAGGCAAGAATACTGGAGCGGGTTGCCATTTTCTTCTCCAAGGGAGCTTTCCAACCCAGGGATTGAACCTATGTATCCTGTGTCTCCTGCGTTGGCAGGTGGGTTCTTGACAACTAGCACCACCTGTTCAGTTCAGTTCAGTTCAGTCACTCAGTCGTGTCCGACTCTTTGCGACCCCATGAATCGCAGCACGCCAGGCCTCCCTGTCCATCACCAACTCCCAAAGTTCATTCAGATTCATGTCCATCGAGTCAATAATGCCATCCAGCCATCTCATCCTCGGTCGTCCCCTTCTCCTCCTGCCGCCAATCCCTGCCAGCATCAAAGTCTTTTCCAATGAGTCAACTCTTCGCATGAGGTGGCCAAAGTACTGGAGTTGCAGCTTTAGCATCATTCCTTCCAAAGAAATCCCAGGGTTGATCTCCTTCAGAATGGACTGGTTGGATC
>SJYT01025235.1:874-22470 GCA_006410635.1 Cephalophus harveyi | reverse complement strand
TGTTTTTTATTTTGCTGAGCACATGTATGCATTTTAGTTGAGTGTGTTTCTGGAAATGAAGTGGCTGAGTTACTCAGTACACATGCCTCCAGCTTCAGTAAATACTGTTGAGCTGTTGCCCCAGTGGCAAGACTTGATGTTATGACTTTTCAAATTTCATGATAACCCTCAGAAGGCCATCACTTTACCTTCATGCCTCCCAAGTGAGTGGGTGGGTGCTTCTCCGGGGAAATTGCCAGGAGGCAGATGGGGGTTGAAGGTGGGTCACAAGAAGGATGATTTTTTTAAAGATATTTTATTTATTTATTTTGCTTGTGCTAGGTTTTACCAGCTCACTGCAGCATGCGAATACTAAATGGGATCCTGTTCCCTGAGTAGGGATTGAACATGGGCCCCTGCATTGGGAGCTCAGAGTCTTAGCCAGTGGACCACCAGGGAAGTTCCAAGAAGGATGATTCTCTAGTTGAGATGCCAGGGAGATCTCACCAGACTCAACTAATATCACCCGGGCTTGGGTGAAATTATTAATAGGAATATTTAACCATCTGTGCTTCTTGGGGGGCTTTCCAGGTGGTGCTAGTGGTAAAGAACCCACCTGTCAATGCAGGAGATGTAAGAGACGTTGGTTCGATCCCTGGGTCAGAAAGATCCCCTGGAGGAGAGCATGACAACCCACTCCAGTATTCTTGCCTGGAGAATCCTATGGATAGAGGAGTCTGGCGGACTACGGTCCATAGGATCATAAAGAGTTGGACACGACTGAAGTGACTTAGCACACACACGCTGCTTAAGACACCAACCAAGCCAACTAGTGTGGACTGGGCTAGGTCATGGGTTAATCTTTTAATTGCTGGGTTCTGGGAAGCAAAAAGGCAGACTGGGGTGTAAGGTCTTGGGGCAGCGGGTAGTTATCAATCTATATGCAAGTGTTTAATTACCAATCTATACGCAAGTGTTTAATTACCAATCTATATGCAAGTGTTTAATTACTAATCTATATGCAAGTGTTTTAGGGCTTCTCTGGTGGCTCAGATGGTAAAGAGTTTGCTTGCAGTACAGGAGACCCAGGTTCAATCCCTGGTTTGGGAAGATCCCCTGGAGAAGGGCATGGCAACCCACTCCAGTATTCTTGCTTGGAGAATTCCATGGATAGAGAAGTCTGACGGGCTACAGTCTATGGGGTCACAAAGAGTCAGATACAACTGAGTGACTAACACACACACACACACACACACGTTTTACTGTTTTAAAAATGGAGATGGCGACAGAGGTGCATACTGACTAATAGCAACCCTGGCTGTGGGTGTGCTTGGCAGTTCCAACAGAAATATGGGGATGTCTTCACGGTGTACCTGGGGCCAAGGCCAGTGGTCATTATATGCGGGACAGAGGCCATTCGGGAGGCCCTGGTGGACAATGCCGAGGTCTTCTCTGGCCGAGCGAAGATCGCCGTTGTTGACCCAGTTTTCCAAGGACACGGTAAGGGCCTCAGGGCCACTGGGAAGGGACAGGGGATGGAGGATGGGGATTGGGGAGGGTGAGGCTGGGAAGGGAAGGGAAGGGGTGGAGTGGGACCCAGAGTCTCCTTGAAAATTCCTCTGCAACCCAAGCCTCTCCTAAACCCTAGGTGTTGTCTTTGCCAACGGGGAACGTTGGAAGGCTCTTCGGCGATTCTCTCTGGCCACCATGAGGGATTTCGGGATGGGAAAGCGGAGCGTGGAGGAGCGGATTCAGGAGGAGGCTCAGCGTCTGATAGAGGAGTTGCAGAAATCCCAGGGTGAGTCCTGGGGCAGGGGTGGGCAGAGAGAAACACGGGAAGCTGCGTGAGCACTGTAGCCCAAAGACAGAGGGTATAGGTGGGCAGAGAGAGGGATGTAGAGACAGAGAGGAGACAGAGCTTGGGAGACCGTCAGAGGAGCAGGGACAGAGAGAGGGGCAGAGAGACGGGGCAGAGGTGGGTAGGTGAGAAATGCAGGGGCAGGAGAGATACAGAAATGTAGTGTCAAGAGGAACTCGAAGACGACTCAGACTGTAAATAGCATGTTAATTGCCCGTGTTCAGGGGAACCAGTTCATGGTTTGATTGTATCTGTCAAGGGCCAAAATGTGACTTCAATAAAAAGAAAGTAAAGAGAGAAAAAGAGAAAACTACAGACATTTTTTTTTTTTTTTTTAAGGACAGATTGTGTTTTCCTTTCTTTAGGTGAACAACTGGCAGTGAGCAAGGGGAGCAATCAGGGTTTTCTGCTCTTAGGAAGTCAGGTGGGCACTTCTGGTGGTTTTAGGATTCCTCAAAAACGTGTGTCTGAGACATAGAGGTGACAACTGCTTTCTTAAGAGATTTTGAGACATAAATGGAGAGTCTGGGAGGAAGAGGCAGAGCCACAGGGAGCTATAGAGGTATAAGGACGGAGGGACTCAGAAGAAAGACAAGAAGAGAGAGGGATTCAGATGGAGACACAGAGAGGAAGAAAGAGACAGAGATGGAGGGACCGAGGCAAAAAGAGAAGATTCTCAGAGAGGAAGGAAGGAACAACGGCAGAGAGAAACTGAGGCACGAAGATTAGCGCGAGACAGACAGGCGCAGGAAAGGGTGTGCAAGGGAACAAGAGACGATGGAAGGGCGAGACCCAGGGAGAGAGACTGCACTGACCTGACGCTCCTGGGTGCACAGCCCACCCTCCTTCCGACTGGGGTGAGCTTGGCACATCTAGACATCAACAGTCAAGTGCAGAACAGTTCCCAAAAGACCAGAGAACTCTAGAGGTGGACGAAAACGATGGGAGGGTAGGGAGGGGAAGGGGGCAGGGCAGACAGTTAAGGGACCAGGAGAACAGAGCTATGCAAATAGCCTGTGCAATTGATTGAACACCTGCTCTGCACCTTCTTCACAGGACTGAGATGAGAATTTAATAAAATAATATGTGAAGTGCTTAGAATAGGGTCTGGCACAACTTCCAGTCTAGTGAGTGTTGGCTGTTATGATGCCGGTTGTTTTTTTGTGTGAGTGTGTGACTGAGTGATAGAGGAGAGTTGCACAGAGACAGGTCCCCAGGCATTTGAGTCTGTGCCCTGCGACCCACCCCTTTCCCTCTAGGAGCCCTCCAGGATCCCGTCTTCTACTTCCACTCCATCACCGCCAACATCATCTGCTCCATTGTCTTTGGAAAACGCTTTGACTACAGAGATCCTGAGTTCCTGAGGCTGCTGGAGTTGTTATTCCAGTCTTTCGTGCTCATCAGCTCCCTGTCCAGCCAGGTCTGAGAGGGCAGAGCTCAGGTGGACATCCAGGCAGGGGAGAGGGGTGATTTGCTTTTGTGAACTGGAAATGCAGCTTCCAGCCAGAAGAGGGGCAAAGACAACAGAGACAGAGAGACAGGGACACAGAGACCTGGGGGAAGGGAGAGATGGTGAGACAAGGACTGGGAGAGGAAGAGGAAGAAAGGCGAGTGATAGAGGAGGGAGAAACAGAGAGGAATCAAAGACACACACATGAACATGCTCCTCGTTTAAAACAAAATGATAAAGTTTGTCTTTCCCAGTCAACCTAGAAATACCCCCATTTGTGAAAAGTGAAAGTGTTAGTCCTCAGTCGTGTCTGACTCTCTGTGACCCCATGGACTGTAGCCTGCCAGGCTCTTCTGTCCATGCAGTTCTCCAGGCACGAATGCTGGAAGGGGTTGCCATTTCCTCCTCCAGGGGATCTTCCTGACCCAAGGATCTAACCCAGACCCCGGCATTGTAGGCAAATTCTTTACCTTCTGAGCCACCAGGGAAGCCCCACCCCTACTGTGTGTACTCAGAAGGTAAAGCGTCTGTCTACAATGCGGGAGACAGAGCCCTGGGTTGGGAAGATCCCCTGGAGAAGGAAATGGCCATCCACTCCAGTATTATTGCCTGGAAAATCCCATTGACCGAGGAGCCTGGTAGGCTACAGTCTATGGGGTCGCAAAGAGTCGGACACGACTGAGCGACTTCACTGCATGTTAAGATAAAAAGTGAAAAGTCTGCCTGGCTGTTGTTCTCAACCGAGAGTGCAGGTCAGAGTCACAGGAACAGATATCGAAAATACAAATTCCCACGACGTCCTAGTGGAGAGTCAGGCCTGGAAAATCTGGAAGGAGGTTCAGATGAGTACGTATTGAAGTCCAACATGAGGTTTCAATTTTCTTCTCTCACAGAGAACCACAGAGAGGGGAAAAGTCTGGAAGGAGATCTGCCAAACAGTTAACCATGTTATCTCTAGAAGGACAGGTGAAGGAGAAATTCCACATCATAATTTATACTATCCTGCATTTTTTTGCAACTGTTAGGAACAAATTAGATGTTACATTTCTCATTAGGCAAAGCAATAGACATAAGCTCCCAAATAGTCAGCAGCTTCATTCTGTGTAAGCATCATGTTATCAACGCCTGACACAGCAAGGATGATGCAAGAGGTGGAAAGAGACAGAGAGAGGTTTGAGCAGAACAGATAAACCGGCTAGGGTAGGCAGGGACAGGGCAGAGGGTGGATGAGCAGGAGACCCACGGAGATGAGGAGAGGTGGAAAGGAGAGAGACAGGTGGGCCAGAGACTAACAAGAAGACACAAGGAGAGGGGCGAGATGCAGAAAGAGAAAAGTGTGGTCTCTTACACAGAGGAGACACAGAAGCAGTGAGTGAGGGGCTCAGACACAGAGTAAGGGCCGGAGGGAGACAGAGACAGAGACAGGGAGACCAAGACACCCCAGAGAGGCAGAGAGAGGCGGGGAAACAGAGACCCCTCGTGAAGGTACGGAGGCCAGAAGGGCTGCCCCTCCCTGTGGCCGGCTAGCTCAACTCGGCAAGGGCCTCACAGCCCCTTCTCTCCTGCAGCTGTTCGAGCTCTACTCCAGCTTCTTGAAGTACTTTCCTGGCTCACACAGGCAAATCTACAAAAACCTGCAGGAAATCAACGACTTCATTGGCCGCAGTGTGGAGAAGCACCGTGAGACCCTCGACCCCAATGCCCCCCGGGATTTCATTGACTGCTACCTGCTCCGCATGGAAAAAGTGGGATTTGGGAGAGGCAATGGGGGTGGAAGGGAGGAGAACCAAAGATGCGGAGTGAGAAGGGATGGGAAAGGAGTGGAGCAGTGGCGGGAGGGAGCGGGGAGGGGAGATTCGGAAGGGAGCAGAGGGAGAGAGGAAAGAGTGGGGAGACGGTAGGGAGGAGGCAGAGGTATGGAAATACAGGCCGAGGGGGAAAACAGCAGCAGCTGGTGAGAAGAGTCACTGAGACAGAAAGAGACAGAGAGGAAGGGGGACAAGCACACCAAAGAGATGCGAGATGATTGGAACAGAGCAAGACAGAGCGCAGAGATTGAGGCGGAGATAGCGAGATGGGGGGCACACAGAGCACAGAGGAAACGGGGAGGACCAGACGGCAGCGTGAGGCCCAGAGCCAGGTGCAGGGACCCGGAGGGAAGAGGCGTGGGCAGCAGGGCCCCCGGCCTCCCCTGATGTGATCACACCAAAGAGATGCGAGATGATTGGAACAGAGCAAGACAGAGCGCAGAGATTGAGGCGGAGATAGCGAGATGGGGGGCACACAGAGCACAGAGGAAACGGGGAGGACCAGACGGCAGCGTGAGGCCCAGAGCCAGGTGCAGGGACCCGGAGGGAAGAGGCGTGGGCAGCAGGGCCCCCGGCCTCCCCTGATGTGAACCCCGCCCATCTGGTTTCAGGATAAGTCCGACCCGCAAAGCCAGTTCGATCATCGGAACCTCATCATGTCTACTCTGTCGCTCTTCTTTGCCGGCACGGAGACAACCAGCACCACGCTCCGCTACGGGTTCCTGCTCATGCTCAAATACCCCCACATTGCAGGTGGGCAAGCTGGGGACAGACACTGGGGAGGGGTTCTGACCCCTTTGCAGGCACAGAAATGGGGATAGAGGTCTTTGGTGAATGAGAGAGGCCGCATTCCTCTCTTATGCCAGGAGCCCTGAAGGTTGCTTTTGTTTTTCTTTTTCACTTGACCCCTGACCAGGGCTGGAATTTGCACCCCCTGCTGTGGCAGTGTGCAGTCTTAACCACTGGACCACCAGGGAAGGCCCCCCGAGCAGTGCAGGTCTTGAATGACCTACCCAACTCAGCCAGCCCTGTTGGTGGATGGATGAACGAAGAATCTGTCAATCTGGGGAGTTCCCTGGAGGCCCAGTGGTTAGGACTCAGTGCTTTCACTACCATGGCCCTGGGTTCAATCCCTGGTCAGGAAACTAAGATTTGGCAAGTAGCGCAGTGTAGCAAAAAAAAACAAAACTGTCAATCTGTTTTCCCATTATTTCTCCTGTCACTTAAAGATCGACCCATCATTTATCCATCTGTCCTTTCAACTCATCAATCAACCCGTGCACTCAGATTCTTTCTTCTATGACTCATCTAGGATATATATATCCATGCTTTGTTTGGACAAACTGGTTCATCTATTGATCATTTGAAACAGCGATTCATTGAATGAACTGTTTGTCACTGAGTCATCTGTTCCTTCATTCATGCGTCCATCTGTTTTTCTAGAATTGGTTACATACCTTAATCCTTCCATCGCTTGTTTTTCACTTCATCCTTCATCCATTTATCTTTTCATTTATTTGTTTAATAATTCACTCATTTATTCACCTTGATTTGTACATCTGTCATTCAGTCCACTCTACCACCCACTTATTCCTCTGCTCTGCTCGTACATGTGAATGTACTCGTTCACATGTTCTTCCATGAATTTAGCCATCCAGCCATTCCTGTGAGTCATTGGTTCATCAGGTTCATTTATTTATTTGTCTGTGGATCATTTAGTGATAAATTAACCTTTGATGAGTTAATAATGCATCCACTCATTAGCCTTCTCCCATTTACCAGTCTTTCCACTCATGAATTGATCTACTGATTGATGTACTCATTTATTTACCCAGATGTTCATGGGTTAATCCACTGGTGTATTTCACAACTATATTCCTGAGGACCCAGCACAGTGCCTCTCTATAATAGACACACAATAAATATTAGCTCACTTTCTACTCATCTTAGAGGAGGAACTGTGATAGGTTTATAGCCTTGAGTTCTTAGTCTGAAATTCTGAGCAAAACTGGGGTTCATGTGTGTGTGTGTGTGTGTTTGCTTGTGTATGTTGGCAGACAATCATTAGATATTAAAGAGTGAACATTCTTGTAGTTTTCCCATTGCTCCTCCCACCCCAAGCTGGTTACTCAGAGGGGTGTCAATGATCTAACCATTTCCTATAGGTTTTCTGGGTTCATTGGCCTGGAAATGAATGGACCAAGGCTCATAGAACATTGAACTGTGTTATAGCATAGAAATATAAATGAGGTTCCCTGGTCCCATTCTTGTGTGCAGAGAGAGTCCACAAGGAGATTGACCAGGTGATTGGCTCAGATCGCCCTCCGGCCCTGGATGACAGAGCCCAGATGCCATACACGGACGCAGTCATCCATGAGATTCAGAGATTTGCGGACCTCATCCCCATTGGTGTGCCCCACATGGTCACTAAAGACACGCATTTCCGAGGGTACATCCTCCCCAAGGTACAGCACCTCACTGGGCTCCCATCTCTCCCTTGTGTGGGTCTCCTGGGTTCTCTCTCATCTGCCGACCTTGACCTCTTTTTGGTTTTATCACTCACCCTTGGTTCATTATATGTTGGGGTGGGTTGGGGGAGGAAATGGCGATATCTTTCAATCTTGTGACCCTCCCTCAGGGCACAGAAGTCTATCCCATCCTGAGCTCTGCTCTCCACGAATCATGTTACTTTGAGAAACCAGATGACTTCAACCCTGACCACTTTCTGGATGCCAGTGGGGCAGTGAAGAAAAATGATGCTTTTATGCCCTTCTCCATAGGTAAGCTGGGCCTGCATTCCAGAGTGCAGGTGCCATGACCTCTTGAAGACAATCAAAGAGAGGTCTTTGTTCATTGAGCAGTTTATGTGTGCCAGTTGCTTTACTTGTATTAACTCATCTCATCTTCACGCCAACGCTAGAGGGGGGCTTGAGAACCAAGATATATCCCAAAGGCACAGCTCTGTAAGGGGCACAATTATACCTCTCTACACACAGTATCACATCTGTTGAGCACCACTATGAGCCAAACATTTTATCAGAGGTTGAAGATAACGCATCAGACAAGCCACGAAGAGACACAGTTCCTGCCCCAGGAAGTTTACAGCCCAACAAGGGAGATAAGCATGGGTCATATGGTTATAGAAAAATCTATAATTAAATGAATAAATGTTGCCCTGGGCTTAGAACTCCTTGGCTAAAGCAAGTGCTCAGAGGCCAACTCTTATTCATGTAACGAATCATAATTATGATAACTGCTCTAATGGGGGCTTTGGGAACATCAAATAGGAAATACTGACTACTCCTGGTGGGTCGGTGAGGAAAAGCTTACCCTAAACAGTGTCTTCTAAGCTATGACATCATGGTGGGGTATCAACCAGCCACTGGAAGGCATGTTCTCTCAGGGGGAGAAGCAAGGGCTGAGCCTGAAGGTGGAGACGGCATGGCTCATCTGAGAAAGAACTCAGGAAGACTGGGATGTGGGTTACGGAAGAGAAGGGCGAAGAAGAAGATAAGTGAAGAGGGACTAAAGAGCCACTTGTGAGGGTAAAAGAACATTCAGAACATGAAGATCATGGCATCCAGTTCCATCACTTCATGGCAAATAGATGGGGAGAAAGTGGAAACTGGTAGATTTCATTTTCTTGGGCTCCATAATCACTGCAGATGATGATTGCAGCCATGAAATTAAAAGATGCTTGCCCCTTGGAAGAAGCCATGGCAAACCTAGATGGTGTATTAAAAAGCGAAGACATCACTTTGCTGACAAAGATCCATATAGTCAAAGCTATGCTTTTTCATTAGTCATGTATGGATTTGAGAGATGGACTGTAAAGAAGGCTGAACACTGAAGAACTGATGCTTTTGAATTCTGGTGCTAGAGAAGACTCTTGAGAGTCCCTTGGACTGCAAGGAGATCAAACCAATCAATCCTAAAGGAAATCAATCCTGAATATTCATTGGAAACCCTGATGCTGAAGCTGAAGCTCCAATACTTTGGCCACCTGAGAGAAGAACTGACTCATTTGAAAAGACCCCGATGTTGGGAAAGACTGAGGGCAGGAGAAGAGGGTGACAGAGGATGAGATGGTTGGATAGTATCACTGACTCAATGGACATGAGTTTGAGCAAACTCTCAGTGATGGTAAAGGATAGGGAAGCCTGGCATGCTGCAGTCCACAGGGTCGCAAAGGGTTGGACACAACTTAGCAACTGAACAGCAAGGGTGAAGAGCTCAGCTGGGTGGGGCCTTGAAAACTGGGAGAAGTCTGAAGTTGTTCTGCTGGAACTAGGGAGCCAGGGAGGGTCTTGACCTGCTTTGATTTCACTCTCCCTATTCTCTGCTCTTTGATCCCAGCCAGAGGAAATCCCAATGCCCAGGTTCTCCTCCCTGGGGAGGAAGGTGGACCCCAGCATCAAGTCCCTAGTTCTGAATGGCACCGGTGACTCCAGTGACTCGGGGCCTCTAGCTCTGCCCAGTCCAGTGGTTTCCTCTCGTTTCTTTCTAAATGTTTGCTGCGCTGGGTGTTGTGTTGCTGGGGCTCTAGGGCACGTGGACTCAGTAGTTGCTGCGCAGCCTCGGCTGCGGTATGTGGGAATCTTATCAATACTTGCCCGACCAGGGATCAAACTAGCTACGCTGCATTGGGAGCTTGAAGTCTCATCCACTGAACCAGCAGGGGTTCCCCTCCCTCCTTAGTTCTTCTTCAGTGAGAGCCAGGGCACCTGCGGGGTCTGGGCAGTGGGTGAGGGTCAGTTTCTCCATTAAACAGTCTTGTCCTAAGTTTTAAGAGAGGCAGAGACGTGGCAAACAAAAACAGAGACAGACAGACAGATGAGGATAGAGTGAGTGAGAAACAGAGATAGAGAGAGACAGGGAAAGACAGGAGAGAGAGCGGTAGAGAGACTTAGAGTGAATATGAGATAATAGAGGGAGGTGGCGAAAGAAGAGGCTGAGAAAGAGTAAGAGAGAGAGGAAAAGGGAGAGTGACGTAAGCAGCGAGGAAGACACACTGGAGGAGAGGAAAGGAGAGATTGTGCAGGGAGAGTGAAAAAACGCAAGAGCGCGGCAGGGAGGATCAGGCAGAGAAAGGGAGTGCCGTGAGATTCCAGAAGGCGGAGCAGGGAAGAGAAAGAGAGAAATACAGCGCCTGGCAGGAGGTATAGACCGAGAAAAAGGCTGAGGCAGACGGCAGTGGGCAGAGAGAAAGAGCCAGAGGGTGTCCAGCTGCAGAGCCCGAGGGATGGGAATGACCGGCTTGGAGGGAGCAGGAGTCAGACTGTTCCTGGAAGAGCCCGGTTGCAGAAGCAGTTACAGGAGAAGAGTCAGCGGGGCGCGCCACTCTGAGTATTGCTCTGCTCCTGCGTCCTAACTTCTAAAGGAGCCTAGAAGACGTAGACCCTTCTCCAGTTACCTCCAATGGGCATAAAGTCTAACCACTTGGAAGACTTGAGGGGGAATTCCTTGGCCATCCAGGGGTTGACTCTGGGCTTCCACGGGAGGGACTAAAGGTTCGATCGTCGGTCAGGGAACTGAGGTTCCCAAAGGCTGCTCGGTGCAGCCAAAAAAAATAAAATCAAATAAAATTTTTTTAAAAGAGAGAGAGGCTGTCAGGGTCTGAGCCTTTCTTCTGGCTCCTTCCATTCTCACTTCCCTCCAAGTTCATGGTTTAGAACTGTGGTGGGGGATCCATATGCCTCCGAGAATCTCATGGAAGCTGTCCACTCACATCCCGTGACCATCAGTCCCGCATACAATGTTACGTACATTTTTGTTTGTTTGCTTGTTTTTCAGAACTCCTGGAGCCCATGGCTCCCAGGCTGAGATAAGGGGAAAACACAGAGACATGTAAATACGCACAGGGCCAGACACACACCTGGCACACAAACCCCCACTACACACACCCAGAAACCAACCCAGGTGCACACTACACTTGCCTTTAGTGACAGGCCAGCCTAAAGGAGACCAGTCCTGAATAGTCATTGGAAGGACGGATGCTGAAGCTGAAGCTCCAATACTTTGGCCACCTGATGAGAAGAACTGACTCATATGAAAAGACCCTGACTCTGGGAAAGATTGAAGGTGGGAGGAGAAGGGGACGATAGAGGATGAGATGGTTGGATTGCATCACCGACTCGACAGACATGAGTTTGAGTAAACTCTGGGAGTTGGTGATGGACAAGGAGGCCTGGCGTGCTGCATTCCATGGGGTTGCAAAGAGTTGGATACGACTGAGCAACTGAACTGAACTGAACTGGTCAGGTCTTCTAAAAATTTTAGAAAACACTAACTTCTTATCTTCAAAAGAGCCCTACTAGATAGGTACCATTCTTCCCAAATTAGGTATGACAGACATGAAAGTATTCAGTCAGAAATATGCACCAGTCTGTATGTGCAGGCAGATGAACACACACACACACACACAGTCAAGCAGGCTTCCATTCTCTGGGGCCACAGAACTCTCTGGAAATCGAACAGAAGCTTACAAACTCTGTCCCAGAAAAATGAGCAAGGTACATTCACCCCACAATTGGCACTGGCTTTCCGAGAGTTTTGAAATCCTCTGAGTCTACCGTGACTACAGGTTAAAGGCTAATCCCACACAACTTTGTTGCAATGTACACAGGTGTCTGGGCTTTAGGGTGTGACAAGACAAAGTATGTGCGTCTGCCCCGATGTACACTGTGACCCGAGATTCTGTGCCTCGTGTCCACATTGTGAACCTCTGTTCTGTCCTCACAGGGAAGCGTATCTGTCTTGGCGAAGGCATCGCCCGCACCGAATTATTCCTCTTCTTCACCACCATACTCCAGAACTTCTCCGTGGCCAGCCCCGTGGCCCCTGAGGACATCGACCTTACTCCCCAGGAGAGTGGGGTGGGCAACGTGCCCCCAAACTACCAGATCCAGTTCCTGCCCCGTCAAAGAGGCTGAGGGAAGGTGATCAAGGATGCCAGGGTCATATGTGTCCCCACCTTCTGCAGAGAATGGCTCCTGAACTCTCTCCCTGTCTTCCTGCCTCTGGACAGGCTGTGCTGTGAGCCAGCGTCCCTCCCCTCCACGGATGCCACCTCCATGGGAAAGTCCCATCTGCGTCTCACCTCCTTCCATCCCTCTGCAGCTCTTCTAAACTCAAGGAGGTGTTTTCCTTTCACCTATTAATAGAATCCCACAAGTGATGTATACATATATATATATATATTTGGCTAAATAAAATGAGGCAAAGAATGAAAACTTGCCTCAGCATCTCTCGGCATTTCTGCCTCTGAGGCCAGAGCTCACCCAAGTGACTATTCCCCTCGAGAATAACCACAGCTTCCCTTTCTCCACACCTTGGGCTCCATGATCTGTGCATCCATGAGCTCACTTGAGTCCTTCCAGTAGCCCTATGCAGTGAGTACGATGATCATGCCCATTGTACAGATGAGTAAACAGAGGCCATGCAATGGCCAGCATGGTCTGACGTGACCTGGCTAGTGAGTGGAGAAGCAAGATTCACACTCTGGGTCCCTGGCTCTTGAACCCAAACTCTTCACACAGCTCCTTTCTGTCCCCGAGATAGAGTTTAAAATGATGAAGTTCATATCTTGTAGTTAACCAATCTCAAGTGTATAATGAGGTGGCACTTAGTTCATTCACCATCCTGGCCATCACCATCATCTAGTTTCAAACATTTTCATCACCCGGAGGAAAACCTGGTACCCCTTTAGTAGTCATTCCCCATTTTCCCTTGTGCTCAACCCCTGGCAAAACCAAATGCTTGCTGTCTCCATGAATTTGCTCTTCTGCACATTTCATATAAACGGATCATACAATGTGTGTTCCTTCGTGTCTGGATTCTTTCACTTAGTGTGGTGTTTTTGAGGTTCATCCATGTTGTAGGCCATGGGTTACACAGAGTGGTCCTCCTTCTTATTTATCTTCCTGCTTCTCCCACCTCCCTCCTCCCACGAAGGACCTCAGCTCACGGCCCCTGAGCTGGGTGGCTCTATACAGGGGTCTTGGATTCCCTGACATCCCCCCTCCAGTGCCCCGAGCTGCAAATAAACATCAGAAGCCTGACATCCCTGGGTCCAGTGGTGATCTCTGCCAGCTTACAGACGACTCATTGATTGTGAGATCACTGGAGATCATTCCAGAAGGTGAGAACTGCCTCATCTCAATGCTTGTTCCTTGAGGCAAAACCTATTGTCTTGTTGAACACTCTACCACAGAGAAGGCAATGGCATCCCACTCCAGTACTCTTGCCTGGAAAATCCCATGGACAGAGGAGCCTGGTAGGCTGCAGTCCATGGGGTTGCTAAGAGTCGGACACGACTGAGCGACTTCACTTTCACTTTTCATTTTCATGCATCAGAGAAGGAAATGGCAACCCACTCCAGTGTTCTTGCCTGGAGAATCCCAGGGACGGGGGAGCCTGATGGGCTGCTGTCTATGGGGTCGCACAGAGTCAGACACGACTGAAGCAACTTAGCAGCAGCAGCAGCAACACTCTACAGTCAGCACCTGAGGCAGTGTGTGGTAGGTGACAGGTATCTACAATATTTGCTGATGGATGAATGAAAAAAGCAATGAACCTCTAAACCCAGACCACACGAGTTAGGTCTTCCATCAGGCCCCGCCTCCTCCTCTACACCTCATGCTTCACAGATGCGCAGACACACCCCTGTCTCCAGTGGGCACAGGACGCCCACTTCTGCTGGCCAGCTAAGCTTAATCTCTTATGTTGCAATGTCACTCACTGATAAATGTGTGAGAGCCACCCTTGCAGGGCCACCACCCTAAGTGCAGCCTCCACAAGTTCCTTCAGCTGGCATCACCCCTCTTCCGTGGGGGACGTGCTCTGTTCAATGGCATCGCCCACCAAGACAACTCCAGCCCATCAGAGGCCCGTGGGAGCTGGCTTGGGATCTGCTGAGATGATAAATCATCACCATCATCTAGTTTCAAACATTTTCATCACCCAGAGGAAAACCTGGAACCCTTTAGTAGTCATTCCCCATTTTCCCTTGTGCTCAACCCCTGGCAAAAGCAAATGCTTGCTGTCTCCATGAATTTGCTCTTCTGCACATTTCATATAAACGGATCATACAATGTGTGTTCCTTCGTGTCTGGATTCTTTCACTTAGTGTGGTGTTTTTGAGGTACATCCATGTTGTAGGCCATGGGTTACACAGAGTGGTCCTCCTTCTTATTTATCTTCCTGCTTCTCCCGCCTCCCTCCTCCCACGAAGGACCTCAGCCCACGGCCCCTGAGCTGGGTGGCTCTATACAGGGGTCTTGGATTCTCTGACATCCCCCCTCCAGTGCCCTGAGCTGCAAATAAACATCAGAAGCCTGACATCCCTGGGTCCAGTGGTGATCCCTGCCAGCTTACAGACGACTCATTGATTGTGAGATCACTGGAGATCATTCCAGAAGGTGAGAACTGCTTCATCTCAATGCTTGTTCCTTGAGGGAAAACCTATTGTCTTGTTGAACACTCTACTGTCAGCACCTGAGGCAGTGTGTGGTAGGTGACAGGTATCTACAATATTTGCTGATGGATGAATGAAAAAAGCAATGAACCCCTAAACCCAGACCACACGGAGTTAGGTCTTCCATCAGGCCCCGCCTCCTCCTCTACACCTCACGCTTCACAGATGCGCAAACACACCCATGTCCCCAGTGGGCACAGGACGCCCGCTTCTGCTGGCCAGCTAAGCTTAATCTCTTATGTTGCAATGCCACTCACTGATAAAATGTCTGAGAGCCACCCTTGCAGGGCCACCACCCTAAGTGCAGCCTCCACAAGTTCCTTCAGCTGGCACCACCCCTCTTCTGTGGGGGACGTGCTCTCTGTTCAATGGCATCGCCCACCAAGACAACTCCAGCCCATCGGAGGCCCGTGGGAGCTGGCTTGGGATCTGCTGAGATGATAAAGCTTTGTGGCCTCTGCAACGCCTGCTCTCTCTTGTCTCTGGAGAGTTAGCAGGAGTTCTGCCAAGGCAGGATCCTGGCACAACCTCCACACTCATCGGGCAAAATAACAAAGAACAGAGACACCTACATTTTTAGAGGAACGTCGGATGGAAGGCAGGCATGGACCATGGCTCTCTGCCATCCTGCTCCTCATTCTCTTCATTGGCCTCCTGCTCCTCTGGGGCTGCCCTGCCTCCCGGGGCCGCCTCCCTGCTGGACCCTGGCCTCTGCCCTTCCCGGGAAACATTTTGCAAATGAACCCCAAGGATTTACTCAAGTCATTGCAGGCGGTGAGATGGAAGGGGCACCAGGGGGTGGAAAGCAAGAGGTGAGGTGAATGGGAAACAGCTCCCAGTTAGCAGGGGAGCTGGGGGAGGCAGGTCAACTTTGGATGGGATTCCCCAGACTCCCTTGGGAGCTGTCTTCTTCCAGCCATGATCTGGCCCTAGATATGGGATAGAGAAGCTACCAGAATTCCTATGAGAAGGAGTGGAGGATGGGTTGAGTGAAGAGAGAAGTACCTTTTTTTTTAAATTTTTATTAAAATAGTTTATTGGAGTATAGTTGATTTACACTCTTGTGTTAGTTTCATAGGTACAGAGAAGTGATTCAGTTAAACATATACATATATTCATTCTTTTCAAATTCTTTGCCCATATAGGTTATTACAGAATATTGAGTAGAGTTCCCTACTGTATAGAGGTCCTTGTTGATTATCTGTTTTATATTAATATATAGATGGGTATATATATTAACCTCAAACTCCTAATTTATCCTGTCCCACCTCCCTGCTTTATATTTTCTCTTCAGTAACCATAAATTTGTTTTCTACATCTGTGACTCTGTTTCTGTTTTGGAAATAAGTTCATTTGTATCATTGTAAAAAACTGTATTCCACATATTGACAACATCATAAGATACTTGTTCTCTTTCTTACTTCACTTCGTAAGTGAATAATCTAGATAATGGATAATCTAGGTCCATCCATGTTGCTGCGAATGGCATTATTTTGTTCTTTTTTATGGCTAAGTAATATTTCATTGTATACATACACCATATCTTCTTGCCCAAGCCTCTGTCAATGGACAAGTACGTTGCTTCTGTTTCTTCCTTATTGCGAATAGTGCTGCAATCAACATTAGGGTGCAAGAGTCTTTTCTTTTTAAAAAAATACTTTGAACACAGTTCCCAGTACAGTTTAATAACAAGTGCCAAATGGGTCTTCAGAAAGTAGTCATAGAAAGGATAGATAATGACCATTAGTACTTTGGAAGGTGCAGTGAAAGAGTTGCTCCTTAAAGCCTTCTGTTTTAAATAATTTTTTTTACTTTTGGTCGAGCTGAGTCTTGAGGCTGCTTGTGGGCTCTCTTTAGTTGCAGAGAGCGGGGGCTCCTCTCTAGCTGAGGTGTGTGGGCTTCGCGTTGTGGTGGCTTCTCATGTTGAGGGGAACGGGCTCTGGGCACGTGGACTTCAGTGGTGGACTTGGCTGCTCTGTAGCATGTGGGATCCTCTCGGTCCAGGGATCAAACTCGTGTCCCCTGCAGTGGCAGGAGGATTCTTATCCACTGAACCACAGGGAAGTCCTGTCTTATTTCTCTAATCACTTTATATTGGAGTCTAGTTGATTTATAATGTTTTGTTAGTTTCTGCTGGCTAGCAAAGTGAATCAGTTATACATGTAGATGTATCCACTCTTTTTATGGTCTTCCCTAATGGCTCAGACAGTAAAGAATCTGCCTGCAATGTGGGAGACCTAGGTTCATTCCATGGGTTGAGAGATCCCCTGGAGAGGGGAATGGCAATCCACTCCAATATTGTTGCCTGGAACATCCCACAGACAGAGGAGCCTGGTGGGCTACGGTCGATGGGATCACAAATAGTTGGACATGACTCAGTGACTAACACGCACACACGCTAAGATTCTTTGCTCGTATAAGTCACTATAGAGTATTGAGTAGAGTTCCCTGTGCTGTACAGTAAGTTTTTATTAGTTATCTATTTTTGACTCTGCCCCCACAGCTGCGAGAGAAATACGGGGATGTCTTTACCGTCTACCTGGGGTCTCGGCCCGCTGTCATCCTGTGGGGGTACGAGGCGATGAGGGAGGCCCTGGTGGATCAGGCCGAGGTGTTCTCTGGCTGAGGGCACATCACCGCCATTGACCCTGTCTTCCAGGAAAGAGGTGAGTGGGGGACGAGGGCGAGGATTAGGGAGAGGGGGAGGGACTCTCCATGTGCCTTCAAAACCTTCCCTCCACGCCCCACCATCAGGTGTGGGTTTGCCAGTGGAATATCTTGGAAGGTTCTACAGCAATTCTCTGTGACCACCCTGAAGGACTTTGGGATGGGGAAGCGGAGTATTGAGGAACGAATCAAGGAGGGGGCTCAGTGTCTGGTGGAGGAGCTGGGTGAGTGTGGGCTGGGTGAAGGTGGGGATGAGATGGGGTGAGAGAGAGGGAGAGAGAGATGCAGAGACAGGTTCAGGAATAGAGAGAAGGAATAGACAGGAATAGACAGAAGATGGTAGAGAGAGAGACAAAGTGAGACCAGCAGAGGCAGAGAGAGAAACAGGCAGAGAAAGCAGCCAGAAGCACAAGAGACCAGAGACAGAGAGAAAACAAAAGACAGAGAGATCCTGAGGCCACTGAATGAATGATTGAGTCCGGGAGCACAAGCTGCAAGAAAAAGCCATACAAAGATAAAGGTAAAGAGAGATACAGAGGCAGAGGAACATGGAATGCCAGTGAGGTCAAGGAGAGAGGCCATAAGGGTCTCTGGGGAGCTGGAGAGAGAACAGAGAAGAAGGGGTGAGCCTGAAACAAAGAGTCAAAGATAAGACCAGAGAAAGTCAGCCCAAGACAGAGAGCAAAAATAACTACAAGAGACACAGATGTGGACATTCCTAGAAAGAAAAGGGGAGACAGAGAGGAACAATGAAAGCAAAGAAAAGAGTAAAACCTTCAAACAAGCTAGGCTGGCACCAGTCAGGTCAGTCTCCTAGAAGGACACAGCAGGGNAGAGAGCAAAAATAACTACAAGAGACACAGATGTGGACATTCCTAGAAAGAAAAGGGGAGACAGAGAGGAACAATGAAAGCAAAGAAAAGAGTAAAACCTTCAAACAAGCTAGGCTGGCACCAGTCAGGTCAGTCTCCTAGAAGGACACGGCAGGGGACCCCCATGACAGACCTCTCCTCCTCAGGGGCCTACCTGGATCCCCACTTCCTCTTTAACTCCATCACTGCGAACATCGTCTCCTCCATTGTCTTTGACGAGCACTTTAATTACCAGGACCCTCAATTATTACAGCTCCTACATTTAATGAATGAGGGCGCTGTCATTGTCAGCTCCCTCTATAGCCAGGTGAGGCTAAAGATTCCACGGCGGGCCAGGAATCAGGGTGGGTAGACCCTGGGAAGAGGTCAGATGATTTCTGTCCTGATCACCAAAGGCAGAAGGCATCGAGAGATCAGTTTTATGTGCGCACTCCAAGCCCTGACCCCTCCCAGGGGAAGCCATCCGTCAGTCTGGGTGTCAGAATCAGGCCTTGGACAGGGATGGGCTTCGAGAGAAGAAACCTCAGCAGATGAGACAGTGACTGGGGCTGGATGCAGAGGTCCACGCAGCACTGTGTGTGTGTGTGTGTGTAGAGATCAGTTTTATGTGCGCACTCCAAGCCCTGACCCCTCCCAGGGGAAGCCATCCGTCAGTCTGGGTGTCAGAATCAGGCCTTGGACAGGGATGGGCTTCGAGAGAAGAAACCTCAGCAGATGAGACAGTGACTGGGGCTGGATGCAGAGGTCCACGCAGCACTGTGTGTGTGTGTGTGTGTGTGTGTGTGAGTGTCAGTGTATGTGTGTATGTGTGTGTGAGTGTGCTCAGGTGGGAGCCATACCCTCCAAGTCTGCAGGGTAAATAATAGCCTTTGGGTGTTGCTATATGTGCAGCTCAGAACGTCAACACTCACAGAACCAGTCCAGTGAGTATAATGGGTTCTGGGGCCTTGTCTGCCACCCTGTAGGAGTTTGAAATCTCCCTGGGCATCCTGAAAACACTTTCCTGGCACACACACGTGCTTGTACAGCATGATTCAAGAGGTGAAAGATTTTGTTACTGAGAACATGGAGAGGCACCAGAAGATGCTGGACCCCAGTGGCCCTAAGGACTTCAAGGATTCCTTCCTGCTTCACATGGACAAGACAAGACCTGCCCCAGATGGGTGCTGGGGATGGGAAATGGAGTGATGGAAACCGTACTGACACTGGACTAATATCTTTGGGTGCGATTACATGTTTTTTAAACGTTGAAATATTTCCCTAAGGATTAGAAGAAAGCCAAGATCCACAGTCCCCCACCATTTTTCCCTATGCCTCCCCAAGCCTTCCTCCCAGCAGCCTTTAAAGAGCTGGTAACTAAGCAGTTAACATGTGTCCAGTAAGCTTTCTCTGAGACACAGCTCCCTTCTTCCCCAGTTCTGACAGTCAAGTCTGTTCTGATTGGTCAGGCTCCTCGTATATTCAGATTGATAGAGACCAATGTCTGCTCTGATTGGTCTGGCATGTGCCATGTGCTGTGCTGAGTTTAGTGGCTCAGTCATGTCCAACCCTTTGTGACTCCATGGACTGCAGCCCACCAGGCGCTCTGTCCATGGGGCTTCTCCAGGCAAGAATACTGGAGTGGGTTGCCATGCCCTCCTCCAGCGGGAATCTTCCCACCCCAGGCCTCCAGCATCGCAGGCAGATTCTTTACTGACTGAGCCACCAGGGAAGCCCAAGAATACTGGAGTGGGGAGCCTACCCCTTCTCCAGGGGATCTCCCTACCCAGGAATCCAAGTGGGCTCTCCTGCATTGCAGGCAGATTCTTTACCAGCTGAGCTACCAGGGAAGCTTGGCAAGTGCCACACCAGTTGTTAAATGTCTTCATTCGCATCCCTGGAATGTCAGCTGCAAGGGCCAAACAGGAGTGCAACGACACCCAAAGACAGAAAAACAACAACACAAGAACAACAATGCCAACAAGTTAAACTCTACATTCATTGGGCTGGAAAGTAAAAGTGTTAGTCGTTTGGTTGTGTCCAACGCTTTGTGATCCCATGGACTGTAGCCTGCCAGGCTCCTCAGATTGGAATTCTCCAGGCAAGAATACTGGAGTGCGTTGCCATTTCCTTCTCCAGAGGATCTTCCTGACCCAGGGATCAAACCCAGGTCTCCTGCATTGCAGGCAGATTTTTTTTACCATCTGAGCTACTAGGGAAGCCCATTGAGCTTATTATACATTATATCACGACAACCCACGTGATCAACTAAGCACATAGAATTTTTATTTCTTGCACAAAGATACACACTTAGTACATGGTAGGACCTGAGTTTGAAATCCAGAGCTTTGGCTCCAGAGCTGACCCTTTTAGTATCTTATTGGCCTTGGCTAGAGAAAAACAGATCAGGAAAAAGAATGACGGACACAGAGGAACATGGTGCTGGTAGAGAGGGAAGAAGACCCTAAAAAGTGAAATCTTTGCAAGGCGAGACCTTAGGAAGCGCCCATCACTGTCTCTAGGAGTGCTCAGATCCTGAGAGGGAGTTTCACCAGAAAAATCTCCTTAACACGGTGCTTTCACTGCTCATTGCTGGCACAGAGACCTCCAGCGCCACTCTCAGCTATGGGTTTCTACTCCTTCTTAAAAATCTCGATGTCTTCAGGTGAACTGGGCTTATGGGAGGTGGGGATGATGGAGGGGTGAGTGTCCCTGAGGCCGTACGGGAAGGTGGTTGTCTGGTGGGCTAAGACAGATAACTTTTGTCCTGAGTAGTCTGAAAAATAAAAAATCACTCCTACTGGGACTTATAATAAAAGCACAAAGCATTTGAAGTGGATTTTGCCAGTCTACCAAAGTACATGGTTTTTGAGTTTGACAAAAAAACTTGACTTTTTGAAGTATATTGTCCATTTCAGTTCAGTTCAGTTCAGTTGCTCAGTCGTGTCTGACTCTTTGCAACCCCATGAATTGCAGCATGCCAGGCCTCTCTGTTCATCACCAACTCCCAGAGTTCACTCAGACTCACGTCCATCGAGTCCGTGATGCCATCCAGCCATCTCATCCTCTGTCATCCCCTTCTCCTCCTGCCCCCAATCCCTCCCAGCATCAGACTCTTTTCCAATGAGTCAACTCTTCGCAGGAGATGGCCAAAGTAGTGGAGTTTCAGCTTTAGCATCATTCCTTCCAAAGAAATCCCAGGGCTGATCTCCTTCAGAAAGAACTGGTTGGATCTCTTTGCAGTCCAAGGGACTCTCAAGAGTCTTCTCCCACACCACAGTTCAAAAGCATCAATTCTTCGGCACTCAGCTTTCTTCACAGTCCAACTCTCACATCCATACATGACCACTGGAAAAACTATAGCATTGACTAGATGGACCTTTGTTGGCAAAGTAATGTCTCTGCTTTTTAATATGCTATCTAGGTTTGTCATTACTTTCCTTCCAAGGAGTAAGCATCTTTTAATTTCATGGCTGCAGTCACCATCTGCAGTGATTTTGGAGCTCCC
>SJYT01025234.1:2032-50377 GCA_006410635.1 Cephalophus harveyi | reverse complement strand
AAAAAAAAAAAAAAAAAAAGCGTATTCTGGTGCTTTTGGATGGACTGTCTTATAGATATCCATCTGGCTTAATGCATCAATTAAGGCTTGCATTTCCTTATTAATTTTATGTGTGGATGACCTGTCTACTGGTGTCACTGGGGTGTTGAAGTCCCCCACTATTATTGCGTTACTATCAATTTCCTCTTTTATGTATGTTCATATTTGCCTTAGGTATTGAGGTAGTCCTATGTTGGATGCATAAATATTTTGATTTTTCTGTCTTCTTCTTGGATTAATCTCTCTGTCTCTTATACACATCTAGATGTGTATAAGAGACAGGCACTATTGGGAAATATGTAGATAATAATATAGCATGCTTAAAATTAGAGAATTGACCTTATCTTTTGACAACTGAAATGTTTTCTGAAACAGTCAAGAAAGATGAAAGTTATTTTCTGTAAATCTTTTTGTTTTTAATCCATTATTCATTCTAAATCCCATTTTATTAAATCTATTAGGCTCATCTAAGGAAAAAGCTGATTAATAATGTTATGCTACATAAAAGGATATGCATATTCATGAGCCCTTATGAATTATTTGTGAAATTGAAACAAGCAAACCTTTATTTTATAGAAAAACAATTAAAAGCACTTGACTCACAAGATAATAAATCAAACAAAATTTAGTCCCCTGCTGCTGTTGCTGCTGCTAAGTCGCTTCAGTTGTGTCCGACTCTGTGCGACCCCATAGATGGCAGCCCACCAGGCTCTGCCGTCCCTGGAATTCTCCAGGCAAGAACACTGGAGTGGGTTGCCATTTCTTTCTCCAATGCATGAAAGTGAAAAGTGAAAGTGAAGTCGTGTCTGACTCTTCGTGACCCCATGGACTGCAGCCTACCAGGCTCCTCCATCCATGGGATTTTCCAGGCCTACTCAAACACACACACAATTTGAAACACTGCAGAAAGATGTAACACATTGCACTAGATTTGACTTCCTAGAGTAAAAGTAACGTTTTAAATATTAAAGTTGCTGTCTGAGATCATAAAGCATCCTGGTGTGTGAATGTACAGTACATTTTAAAAAGCCAAGCTGATGGGTGATTTAAGGCACTTTTGGACAGCATATTATCTTCTGACATACCTGCTTTCTGAAAACCTGGAGGTTTTATATTCTTATGAAAGTGCCAGTGTAACACAGAACCAAGATTTCTCAGGTTTGAAGGATTTAAATTTACCCTAGCTGCACAGTAGAAATTAACAAATGATATAGAACATAATATCTTTCTATTACATGTTCTCTGCTAGCTTAATAATCAAGTAATATATAAAGTTGTCAAAGGCAGTGAATTTAAAAAGAACAGGAATATATAATTAAAGTGAGTGACCCAAAGAAAAGCTCTACCATGCAATATTCTGTGTGGAAAAAGCTCAAAGCTATGCCCTAAGGTTAATAATTTATATGAAGCAGTTTAGCAAGTGGTATCCAAATGACTTCCCAACATGAAAATGTATTTTTCTTTCTTTTCTTTGCTCTCAAGTACATATAGACCTGAATTTTTTTGTCTGGAAAAGGTAGCTTTTATGGAAATGTATACTACTTTGGGGAAAACTCTGTTGTATCCTATTGTCAATTACACTGTACTGGTACTATTTTATAGTATTAATTGTCACTGTTTGATACTTAGTTTGAAATATCCTCAGGTCTTCTTTCCATATGCTTGTATTCAGGTCTCCATGTCAATTTTAAGACACTTCTAAGATATAAATTATTTTGCCTATTTTATTTGCTTCCTTTCCCTTTCCTGGAAAACCCTTTCCCTCTTAAACCTCCCACCATTTTAAAAGCAAAACAAAATAAAACTGCCTTATTTAGAACTCTTCATGTAATGAAAGATTATTTGTTTTTACTCTCTTCATTAGGTAGGGCTCCACTAAATATCTGTATTTTATATGAGCTGAATAGCCTAAGGATGTCTTACTTAAGATTTTTTTTAATTTCATAAAAATGAAGCAATATATGAAAATCAAATGAAATTAGCTGAATTCAAAGATACCTTTGTATGCTGAGGGGGATTAAAGTCTATAGTTGTATTCAGAAGTTGAGTCTTACCAGTTACTAGGTCTTAAGCAACTTGAATCACTAGATTCTTTTAGCCTCAGTTCCAGTATTTATTAAATAATATACTGAAGCTTAGACAAGATCATGTATACAGAGTAACTTATCCTGTAGAGCACTAGTAAACATAAGGAGGCATTACTGTGAGACAGAATGCATTATTGCTAAGTGACAGTTGAGATATTCAAATCACCTTATCTGAACACTGGATGCTGCAGATGCTAACACTGCTTATTCCTAGAAATCCTCAGTTAGATAATGGAAGAACATTAGATTCACAACATGAAAACTCTGTGTGGAGAAACATGGCATTTAAGAAAATCCTTAGTTTACCTAATTCTGGAATACTTTTGTGCCACTAAATATCTCTAACCACACAAGATTATGTCAATCATGTTCTTCATCATTTTGATCACAACCTAATGCATGGGTCTAAATCAATCACAAGAAAAGTTATAGCCCTACCTCTGATTCTGATCTCTGTTAAATTACTCAATGATCAAGATTCTTAATTTTGAGATGGACACAATATGATAGAGCAGAAGGATGTGGGCTCACCTCTTCTTATAGAAACATCAAACTCAGAAATAACTGCTGAACAACTATTAACAAAAAGGGTAGAATCTACCAAAAATAACACCATGCATTCAAAGATAAAGGAGAAGCCACAGTAAGTTGGTAGGAGGGGCACAGTCATGGTAAAATCAAATCCCATGTGTGCCACTGGGTGACACACAAACTGAAAATTTTTATACCACAGTAGTTCTCCCAAAGCAATGAAAGTTCTGAGCCCCACATAAGACTCCCCAGTCTGGAGCAGCAGCAGCAGGAGGAGGAGCCCACAAAGAGTCTGGCTGTGAAGGCTAACAGGGTTTGAACAGGTTTGAACACAGTAATTCTATAGGACTAATGGAAAAAGAAACTCCATCTTGGAAGGTACATACTAGGTCTCAAGAACACCAGGACCCAGGGGAAAAAATGTGGTGCCCACATAAGATACTGGGCTAGACCTAGTATTGGAGGGTCTTTGGTGTGTTGTGTGTGTGTGTTGGGGCGGAGGGAGGGGAAGGTGTGTTAGCTGTGGCTCAGTACAGAGACAAAGACAATGGGGGTGGCAGTTCTGGGGAGTGCTCAGGTGTCAGTCCTCAAGGAGGCCCCAAATTTCTTACCAATACCTGGTCCCACCTAATGGATTGTAGGCTCCACAGCTTTAACATCTTGTACCCCAATGTTCATTGCAGCACTGTTTATAATAGCCAGGACATGGAAACAACCTAGATGTCCATCAGCAGATGAATGGATAAGAAAGCTGTGGTACATATACACAATGGAGTATTACTCAGCCATCAAAAAGAATTCATTTGAATCAGTTCTAATGAGATGGATGAAACTGGAACCTATTATACAGAGTGAAGTAAGCCAGAAAGAAAAACACCAATACAGTATACTGACACATATATACGGAATTTAGAAAGATGGCAATGAAGACCCTGTATGCAAGACAGCAAAAGAGACACAGATGTATAGAATGGACTTTTGGACTCTGTGGGAGAGGGAGAGGGTGGGATGATTTGGGAGAATGGCATTGAAACATGTATACTATCATGTAAGAATGAAGCACCAGCCTATGTTCAATACAGAATACAGGATGCTTGGGGCTGGTACACGGGGATGATCCAGAGAGAGGATATCGGGTGGGATGTGGGAGGGGGATTCAGGATTGGGATCTCATGTACACCCATGGTGGATTCATGTCAATGTATGGCAAAACCAATATGGTATTGTAAAGTAAAATAAAGTAAAAACTTAAAAAAAAAAAAAAAAGTAGAGCTGGGAGCAAACATAAAATAAAATAAAATTAAAAAAAAAAAAAATCTCAGGCCAAATAACCAACAGAGCAGGATTACAGTCACACTTATCAGCAGACAGGCTGTCTTCCTAAGTCCAGAAACCTCTAAGCATGCACCATGGTTTGTTCCTGCCCAACAGAGGAACAAGACTCAGCTCCACCCACAAGTGAGCAAGAACCAGTCTGAACCAGGAGCAAACCTGAACAAGCCTCTTAGACAACCTAATCCACCAGGGGGCAGACAGCAGAAATAAGAACTACAATCCTGTAGCCAGCAGAATGGAAAGCATAACCACGAAAAGCTGGAAAAAATGAGATGGTAGAGGACTATGCCCAGATGAAGGGACAAGATAAAACCCCAGAAGAAAAACTAAGTGAAGTAGAGATAAGGAATCTATCTGAAAAAGAATTCAGAGTAAGGATAGTAAAGATCATCCAAGATCTCAGAAGGAATGGAGACACACATTGAACAGATACAAGAAATACTTAACAAAGAACCAGAAGAACTGAAGAATAGAGATGAACAATGCAGTAACTGAAATGAAAAAAAAAATATACTAGAGTGAATCAATAACNAAAAAGAATTCAGAGTAAGGATAGTAAAGATCATCCAAGATCTCAGAAGGAATGGAGACACACATTGAACAGATACAAGAAATACTTAACAAAGAACCAGAAGAACTGAAGAATAGAGATGAACAATGCAGTAACTGAAATGAAAAAAAAAATGTACTAGAGTGAATCAATAACAGAATAACTGAGGCAGAAGAATGGGTGAGTGATCTAGAAGACAGAATGATAGAAATCACTACCATGAAATAGAATAAAGGAAAAAGAGTGAAAAGAAATGAAGGTAATCTAAGAGACCTCTGGGACAACACTAAACACATGAACATCCACATTATGTGAGTCTCAGAAGACAGACAGAGAAAATATTTGAAGAGATAATAGCTGAAAACTCCCATAACATGAGAAAGGAAACAGTCATCCAAGTTCAGGAAATACAGGGAATCCTAGGCAGGATAAAGTCAAGGAGGAATATGCTAAGACAGATAGTAATTAAATTGACAAAAAAAAAAAAATAGAGACAAAGAAAAAGCATTAAAAGCAACAAATAACATACAAAAGAACTCCCATAAAGTTATCATCTGATTTCACAGCAGAAACTCTGTAGGCCTGAAGGGAGTGGCACCATATGTTTAAAGTGATGAAAGAGAAGAAACTACAACCAAGAATACTCTAACCAAGAAGGTTTTCGTTCAGATTCAACGGAGGAAATAAAAGCTTTACAGATATGCAGAAGAGAATTCAGCACCACTAGACCAGCTTTGCAAAAAAAAAAAAAAAAAATGCTAAAGGATCTTTTCTAGATGGAAAAGAAAAGACCACAACTAGAAACAGGAAATGGCAACCCACTCCAGTACTCTTGCCTGGAAAATCCCATGGACTGAGAAGCCTGGTAGGCTATAGTCCATGAGGTCGCAAAGAGTTGGATATGACTGAGCAACTTCACTAACTCACTAGAAACAAGAAAATTATTAATGGAAAAGCTCTCTGGTAAAGGCAAACATGCAATAAAGTCAGGAAATCATCCACACACAAATAAGACATCAAACCCAGCAATTGTTAGGGGAGCACAAATGCAGAATATTAGGAATTAATTTGAAGTTAAAAGACCAGCAATTTAAACAATATTGTTTATGTATATATAACTATATATATATATATATATATAGTTATAGAAAAATAGACTACTATAGAAAAATCCCAAGGGATTGTAGACCTAGAGTCTACAATAGACACACACACCAAAAAAGGAAAAAGAATTCAAGCACAACACTAAGGATAGTCATCAAATCACAAGAGAAGAGAACAAAAGAAGAAGGGAAGAAAAGGACCTACAAAAACAAATCAAATCAATTAACACAATGGCTTTAAGAATATACATACTGATAATCATCTTAACTATAAAGGGATAACACACTCAAACCAAAAGAAATAGACTGGCTGAATGGCTACAAGAACAAGACCCATAAAAATGCTATTTGCAAGAGACCTATTTCAGGTGTATGGCACATACAGCCTGAAAGTGAGGGGATGGAAAAAGCTATTCCATGGAAATGGAAATCAAAAGAAAACAAATAGTAATACTCATGTCAGACACAATAGGCTTTAAAATATATCATATTGCAAGACACAAGGAGGGACATCACTTAATGATAAAATCAATCCAAGAAGAAGACACAAAAACTGGTTAATAAATGTGCACCCAACATTGGAGCATCTCAACATGTAAGGCAAATATGAAAGGGAGAAATTCAGAATAACACAATAATGGCAGGGAAATTTAATGATCCACTTTCATCAATGGACAGATCATCCAGGTAAGACATCAATAAGGAAACACAGGCCACAAAACAAGCCTCAGTATATTTCAGTTCAGTTCAGTTCAGTCGCTCAGTCGTGTCCGACTCTTTGCGACCCCATGAATCGTAGCACGCCAGGCCTCCCTGTCCATCACCATCTCCTGGAGTTCACTCAGACTCATGTCCATCGAGTCAGTGATGTCATCCAGCCATCTCATCCTCTGTTGTCCCCTTTTCCTCCTGCCCCCAATCCCTCCCAGCATCACAGTCTTTTCCAATGAGTCAACTCTTCGCATGAGGTGGCCAAAGTACTGGAGTTTCAGCTTTAGCATCATTCCTTCCAAAGAAATTCTAGGGCTGATCTCCTTCAGAATGGACTGGTTGGATCTCCTTGCAGTCCAAGGGACTCTCAAGAGTCTTCTCCAACACCACAGTTCAAAAGCATCAATTCTTCAGCACTCAGCCTTCTTCACAGTCCAACTCTCACATCTATACATGACCACAAGAAAAACCATAGCCTTGACTAGACGGACCTTAGTCGGCAAAGTAATCTCTCTGTTTTTGAAAATACTATCTAGGTTGATCATAACTTTTCTTCCAAGGAGTAAGTGTCTTCTAATTTCATGGCTGCAGTCACCATCTGCAGTGATGTTGGAGCCAAAAAAAATAAAGTCTGAATCCATCCCTGGGATTCTCTAGGCAAGAATACTGTAATAGGTTGTCATTTCCTTCTCCAACGCATAAAAGTGAAAAGTCAAAGTGAAGTCCCTCAGTCGTGTCCAACTCTCAGCGATCCCATGGACTGCAGCCTACCAGGCCCCTCCATCCATGGGATTTTCCAGGCAAGAGTACTGGAGTGGGGTGCCATTGTCTTCTTCATAATACTCCATAATTAGAAAGTAACTGCAAGAAAAAACTGTAAAAAAATATCACAAACACGTGAAGGGTCAATATGCTGCTGCTGCTAAGTGACTTCAGTCGTGTCCGACTCTGTGCGACCCCATAGACGGCAGCCCACCAGGCTCCTCCATCCCTGGGATTCTCTAGGCAAGAATACTGTAATAGGTTGTCATTTCCTTCTCCAACGCATAAAAGTGAAAAGTCAAAGTGAAGTCCCTCAGTCGTGTCCAACTCTCAGCGATCCCATGGACTGCAGCCTACCAGGCCCCTCCATCCATGGGATTTTCCAGGCAAGAGTACTGGAGTGGGGTGCCATTGTCTTCTTCATAATACTCCATAATTAGAAAGTAACTGCAAGAAAAAACTGTAAAAAAATATCACAAACACGTGAAGGGTCAATATGCTGCTGCTGCTAAGTGACTTCAGTCGTGTCCGACTCTGTGCGACCCCACAGACGGCAGCCCACCAGGCTCCTCCATCCCTGGGATTCTCCAGGCAAGAATACTAGAGTGGGTTGCGATTTCCTTCTCCAATGCATGCATGCATGCTAAGTCGCATCAGTTGTATCTGACTCCGTGCTATCCTATGGACAGCAGCCCACCAGGCTCCTCCATCCACAGGATTCTCCAGGCAAGAATACTGGAGTGGGGTGCCATATCCTTCTCTCAATATGCTACTAAGCAACTAATAGATCACAGAAGAAATCAAGAGGATATCAAAAAAATTCCTAGAAACAAATGATAATGAAAGCACAACAATCTAAAACCTATATGGAATACAGCAAAAGCAGTTCTAAGAGAGGAGTTTACAGCAATACAACCTTACCTCACAATACAAGAAAAATCAACAACCTAAATACACATAAACAACCTAAAAATAAACAATTTAACCTTATGCAGAAGCAACTAGTGAAATATTGAAGGAACAACCAAAACACAAAGTTAGTAGAAAGAAAGAAATCATAAAGATCAGAGCAGAAATAAGTGAAGTAGATGAAGCAAACAACGGCAAAAATCGATTAAACTAAAAGTTCATTGTTTGAGAAGATAAACAAATTGATATAACTTTAACCAGACTCACTTTTGCTTCATCACCTATGTTGTGCTTTTATTGTCATTTTTTTCTAGGTTTTTTTTTTAATTTCCTCTTTGGTTTCTTCAGTGATCACTAGATTATTCAGCAGTGCATTTTTCACTTCCATGTGTTTGTAGATTTTTCTCCAGTTTCTTTTTCCTGTAGTTAATGTCTAATCTCATTGCATTGTTGTCAGAAAATAAATTTGACACAATTTCAATTTTCTTAATTTATGGATGCTTGATTTGTGACCCAAGATGTGATCTATCCTGGAGAATGTTCTGTGTTCACTTAAAAAAAAAAAAAAAAAAAAAGCGTATTCTGGTGCTTTTGGATGGACTGTCTTATAGATATCCATCTGGCTTAATGCATCAATTAAGGCTTGCATTTCCTTATTAATTTTATGTGTGGATGACCTGTCTACTGGTGTCACTGGGGTGTTGAAGTCCCCCACTATTATTGCGTTACTATCAATTTCCTCTTTTATGTATGTTCATATTTGCCTTAGGTATTGAGGTAGTCCTATGTTGGATGCATAAATATTTTGATTTTTCTGTCTTCTTCTTGGATTAATCTCTTGATCATTATGTAATGTATCTCTTATAATAGTCTTTATTTTGAAGTCTATTTTGTCTCATATGAAAACTGCTACTCTGACTTTCTTTAGACTTTCATTTGCATGGAATATCGTTTTCCATTCTCTCACTTTTAGTATGTATGTGTTCCAAGGTGTAAAGTGGATCTCTTGTAGACAGCATGCACATGGGTCTTGTTTTTGTATCCTTTCAACCAAACCGTGTGTTTTGGTTGGACCATTTGATCAATTCACATCTAAAGTAATCATTGATATCTATGTTCCTAGTGGCATTTTCTTTAATTGTTTTGTGTTTGTTTTTGTATATCTTTTCCTCTTTTTGTGTTTCCTGACTAGAGAAGTCCTATTAGCATTTATTGTAAAGTTGGTTTGGTGTTGCTGAATTCTCTTAACTTTTACTTGTCAGTAAGACTTTGATTTCTCCATCAAGTTTGAATGAGATCCTTACTGGGTAAAGTAATTTTGGTTTAGGTTTTTTCCTTTCATTACTTTAAATATATCCTACCTCTCCCTTCTGGTCTACAGTGTTTCTGCTGAAAGAGCAAGAAAAAAAAGCAGGGGAGAGAGACCAAATCAATAAAATTAGAAATTTAAAAGGAGAAGTTACAATCAACTTATGAAACTACAAAAAGCAATTATATATCAATATATGGACAGCCTAGAAGAAAGGGGCAAATTCTTAGAAAGGTCTAATCTCCCTAGACTGAACCAGGAATAAATAGAAAGTATGAGCAAATAATTATAAGTAATAAAATTTAAATCATGATTAAAAAACTCCCAACAAACTAAAGGTCAGGACCAGATGGCTGTACAGGTGAATCCTGTCAAACATTTAAAGACGATTTAACACCTATCCCTCTGAATCTCTTCCAAAACAATTCAGAGTAAGGAACACTCTCAAGTTTATTCTATTAGGTTATGATCACCCTGATATCTAATTTAGAAAAGATACTACAAAGTAAAATTACAAGCCAATATCACTGATGAACATAGAAAAATCTCCTCAACAAAATACTAGCACACAGAATTATAACATATTAAAAGGATCATATGCTATAATCAAGTGGGATTTATCCCAAGGGTGCAAAGACTTTTAAAGATCACCAAATCAATCAGTGTAATACACCACATCAGCAAATTGAAGAATAAAAACCATATGATCATTTCAGTACATACGAAAAAAAAAAAAAACTTCTGATAAAATTCAATACCCATTTATAATAAAAGTCTCCAGAAAGTGGACATATAGGAAATATATCTCAGCATAATAAAGACCATATATGACAAACTTAAAGCTGAAAGCATTTCCTCTAAGATGAGGAACAAGAAAAAGGATGTCCACTCTTGCCAATTTTATTCAACATGGTATTGGAAGTCCTAGCCACAGAAATCAGAAAAGAAAAAGAAATAAGAGGAATACAAATTGGAGAAGAAGAAGTAAAACTGTCACTGTTTACAGATGACATCATACTATACATGGAAAATCCTAAAGATGCTATCAGAAAACATGCTCATCAATGAATTTGGTAAGGTTGCAGGATACAAAATTAAACACAGAAATCTGTTAAATTTCTGTACACTAATAGCTAAGCATAAGAAAGAGAAATTAAACAACAATCCCATCTACCATTACATCAAAAAGGATAAAATACTTAGAAATAAACCTACCTAAGGAGACAAAAGCAGAGACATTACTTTGCCGACTAAGGTCCGTCTAGTCAAGGCTATGGTTTTTCCTGTGGTCATGTATGGATGTGAGAGTTGGACTGTGAAGAAGGTTGAGCGCCGAAGAATTGATGCTTTTCAACTGTGGTGTTGGAGAAGACTCTTGAGAGTCCCTTGGACTGCAAGGAGGTCCAACCAGTCCATTCTGAAGGAGATCAACCCTGGGATTTCTTTGGAAGGAATGATGCTAAAGCTGAAACTCCAGTACTTTGGCCACCTCATGCGAAGAGTTGACTCATTGGAAAAGACTCTGATGCTGGGAGGGATTGGGGGCAGGAGGAGAAGGGGACGACCGAGGATGAGATGGCTGGATGGCATCACTGACTTGATGGACGTGAGTCTGAGTGAAGTCCGAGGGATGGTGATGGACAGGGAGGCCTGGTGCACTGCAATTCATGGGATCGCAAAGAGTCGGACATGACTGAGCAACTGAACTGAACTGAACTGAAGGAGACAAAAGACATGTACACTGAAAACTATAAGACACTGATGAAAGATCAAAAATGATACAAACAGATGGAAAAATATACCATGATACTGGATTTGAAGAATAAATATTGTCAAAATGATTAAACTGCCCAAGACAATCTACAGATTCAATACATTCCCTATCAAATTACAATGGCATTTTTCATGGAATTAGAACAAGAACAAAAAAAGTTTAAAACTTTTATGGAGATACAAAAGATTTTGAATAATCAAAAAAAAAACATTAAGAAAGAAAAATGGGACTGAAAGAGCCCTGACTTCAGACTATGCTTGTCTCTGTTGTTGTTCTTCAGTTGCAAAGTCATTTCCAGCTCTTTGAGGTCCCAAAGACTGAAGCACACCTGGCTCCTCTGTCCTCCACTATCTCTTGGTGCTTGCTCAAATGCATGTCCATTGATTCTGTGATGTTATGTAATCATCTCATCCTCTGTCATTCCCTTGTCCTCCTGCCCCCAATCCTTCCCAGCATCAGGGTCTTTTCAAATGAGTCAGCCCTTTGCATCAGGTGGCCAAAGTATTGGAGTTTCAGCTTCAGCATCAGTCCTTCCAATGAACACCCAGGACTGATCTCCTTTAGGATGAACTGGTTGGATCTCCTTGCAGTCCAAGGGACTCTCAAGAGTCTTCTCCAACACCACAGTTCAAAAGCATCAATTCTTCGGTGCTCAGCTTTCCTCACAGTCCACCTTTCACATCCATGCATGACTAATGGGAAAATCATAGCCTTGACTAGACAGACCTTCATTGGCAAAGTAATGTCTCTATGGTACTGGCACAAAAATAGAAATGTAGATTAATGAAATAGGATAGAAAGCCCAAGGATAAACCCATGCACCTATGGTCAATTAATTTATGCCAAAGAGATGAGAAGATATATATAATGGAGAATAGACAGTGTCTTCAATAAATGGTGCTGAGAAAACTGGACAGCAACATGTAAAAAATAAGATAAAATTGGAACATTCTTTAACACCATACACAAAAATAAACTCAAAATGGATTAAAAACCTAAATGTAAAACTGGATACTATAAACCTCTTAGAGAAAACCTAAGCAGAACACTCTTTGTCAGAAATCACAGCAAAATATTTTTAAATCCATCTCCCAGAGCAAGAAAATAAATACAAAAATAAGCAGGTGGAAACTAATTAAACTGAAAATTTTTTCCACAGTTTTGATGCACCATCAAGGGATTAATCTCCAAAATTTACAAACACCTCATGTCACTCAGTACAAAAAAAAAAAAAACAGAAAATGGGCTGAATACCTAAATAGGTATTTTTCCAAAGACAACATACATATAGGAAAGAGGCACATGAGAAGATGCTCAACTTCATTAATTATTAGAGAAATGCAAATCAAAACTACAAAGAGATATCACCACATACCAGTCAGAATGGCTAACACAATAGTCTACATACAATAAATTCTGGAGAACGTGTAGTGAAAAGGAAACCCTCCTACAACCACTATGGAGAACAGTATGGATTTTCCTGAAAAACTAAATCTAGAGCTACCCTATGATCCAGCAAATAGAAGGGGAGAAGGTGGAAGCAGTGACGGATTTCCTCTTCTTGTGCTCTAAAATCACTGCGGATGGCGGCTGCAGCAGCGCTCAGATTCTGCATTACTAAAAAGCTCCTGGGTGATGAAGAGCTGCTATTTTGGGACCGCAGTTCAAAGGCCATAGTTCTCAAGTCTGCGTGTGTGCTAGAATCACCCATAGCACTTTTAAGTATTCTTATTTTCTGGGCTTCATTTCTGAGATATACTGACTTAATTAGTCCATGTCTGGCAATAGCATTTTTTCCCCCCTAGAGCTCCCTGGGTGATTTTAATATGCAATAATTTTTGAGAACTATCACTGTATGGCAAGTTGTTCATATCACTGAAACTGGTAAGTAAATTCATGTTGGTCTCATGCTCTATTTTTTTATTTTAATAATTTTTTATGTTTTATTTCCAGAACTGATATTATTTTAATATTATCCTTTGTATCCTCCTGTTATCTTTTGTATTTTCTCTGTTCTTTGCCACATTTCCTTTCATTCAAGAAGACAGAATGCTGTGGGTTCTTTATCTCAGAGGAGAGGTGTGCAGAGAAGAAAGCAGAAATGGCTTGCAAGTCATTAGGATTCTAATTTCCCCACACCTAACCTTGTAGAAGAATGTGAGAATGCTCAGGAGGAGGTAATAAGAAGGCTATTCAGGCAATAGGGTGAGTGGTTAAACAGAATGAGAATCTGCAATGTTTGGACAAGACAGAAAGAGAAGACTGTGGATCTGGGCCACTGAGAGGACCTTTTTTCTTTCCTGGAAGCTCTGCTGGCACAGTATCTTCAGACTCAAAAGAGGCAAATCTGCTTTATGTATCTAGCTTGACCAGACCATAGGCAACATGGCAGATGTTTCATGTCCACGCTTCTGGGAGCTAAAAGATGATGGATAAAGATGACAAGATATCTCAGCCATAACTGGTCTAATAATAGCTATTTTGCATATTCCTCCCCCTATCCTCCTGGGGCAAAGTGTTAAAATGCTAAACTTCTGGCACTATTATAAGGTGAAGGAAAAAAAAACCCAAAAAGAACTGACATCCCCGGAGAGAACTTTCTGAAGGTCTAGCAGAATAAGGACTTTAAGTCAAAAATGAAGTTGAGTTAATTAAAAAAAATTAAAAGTTTTGTGTTTTGCCCATCTATGATTATTACTATGTACACCACCATGTCATCCTAGCAACCAGGAAATATCTCCTCTACATTATGTATGCCACTCTTAGTCAAATGAATATATCACTGCCACAGAAAATGATTCTGAATTGCAAAATCATTTGAAGGGAGCAGACCCAAACAAGATACTTCTGGCATTGGTCATGGAATCCCCACACATCTGGAAGACCAAGGTCACTTTTCCACAGGTCTGTCTTGCTTCAGAAAAAAATCATTCACAGTTTGGTAATCCTTTAATGGGGTACAAGTTACTTCATACTGTTGAAAGAAAAAAAAAAATACTTTTATTCCAATTTCATCAAGTGTTCTTTCCAGGAGGCAACATTTTATATTGGTGCTATAATTAATGTATATCTTCTGTTATAGCTATTCAAATATTATTTCATTCTATTTACTTCCCTGTGGCAATTCTGACCTGTTTTTTAGTACTTTATTGGTAGGACACATTGTTTTAAACCACATATTAATTTAAGATATGGAATTTAATCACACATTAGCCTTCCTTCATGTTCTGTATCTAATTTTGCTAAATTTAAGATATAACTTTAATTTTCTTCCAAAACATTTGGTATTATTTTTAAAAAATCAACTGAGATTTACTGTTGTAAAAAACTCATAAACTGAAAAATTTGAGGAAACTCAATTATATCAGAGCTTTTTTATCATGGTGCATTTACTGTATGTATGGGACTGTTATGGAAGCAGGGAACACAGAGAGAACTCTGGGAACACACAGGGAACTCTGCCAACAATGACTCTACAATCCAGTGATTTTCATGCTACTTTAAGTCAGAAGGAAACTGTGGAAGGTTTTTAAGAAGGAGAGAACAGTTTCAGGAAGATAGTCAGATTTGTGTTTGGAATTTTTTGGAGAAAAATGAGATTGGAAGTAGGGGGTCTGATGATGAGAGGTTTTCACAAGGTGACTAAAATATCTTCTCCCCATTAGATAGTTATATTTCTTTATGCTTTCACCACATGATTATGTGTTCCTAAACAAAATATAGCTTTCTTTTCATTAATGTTTGTGAGAGCTGTCTTTGATATTACATATGGGTCTCATTCACCCATTTCTACTTCTGTGTGGTGATCCATAGGAGGTTGTTGAATGCATGCACATTTTAAAAATTCCTAAATTGTTCTCCAAAGTAACTATAACAATGTTTATCCCAACTAGCAATGGATAAAGAGCTCTTGTTATGTCATATTCTTATCAAGAATTTATGAGTTAAGCATTTAATTCTGTCAATATTATGAGAATCAGATGTGAAGATTTTTCCTTGAGATTTTTTTGGAAGGAAAGGAGGAGGATAGGAAATCAGATTTTCCCTTCATATTTTTCCCCGTTTTTGCCCATTTCATCTTCCTGTTCTCTGAATTCAGAGTTAAAAAGTTGTGGAGAAGAACTAAAGAGCTTCTTGAAGGTGAAAGAGGAGAGTGAAAAAATTGTCTTAAAGCTCAACATTCAGAAAATTAAGATCATGGCATCCAGTCCCATCACTTCATGGCAAATAGATGGGGAAACAGTGGAAACAGTGTCAGACTTTATTTTTCTGGGCTCCAAAATCACTGCAGATGGTGACTGCAGCCATGAAATTAAAAGACGCTTACTCCTTGGAAGGAAAGTTATGACCAACCTAGACAGCATATTGAAAAGCAGAGACATTACTTTGCCAACAAGTTCTGTCTAGTCAAGGCTATGGTTTTCCCAGTAGTCATGTATGGATGTGAGAGTTGGACTATGAAGAAAGCTGAGCACCGAAGAATTGATGCTTTTGAACTGTGGTGTTGGAGAAGACTCCTGACAGTCCCTTGGACTGAAAGGAGATCCAACCAGTCCATTCTGAAGGAGATCAGGCCTGAATATTCATTGGAAGGACTGATGTTGAAGCTGAAACTCCAATACTTTGGCCACCTGATGTGACGAGCTGACTCATTTGAAAAGACCCTGATGCTGGGAAAGATTGAGGGCAAGAGAAGAAGGGGATGACAGAGGATGAGATGGTTGGATGGCATCACCGACTCATTGGGCATCATGGGTTTGGGTGAACCCCGAGAGTTGGTGATGGACAGGGAGGCCTGGCATGTTGCAGTCCATGGGGTCGCAAAGAGTTGGACACAACTGAGCGACTGAACTGAACTGATAGATACAGAAAAACTGAAATAAATGAAGAGCCCTTCTTAATAAGTTTCAGGAATTATTTTTATATTCTCTATGTTTATACTTTATGATTATATGCATTACAAGCATTTTTTCTACTTGTTGACATTTTCACATTATGATAGTTTTACAAATAAATTTTGTTTTAATTTTTCAAAACTGTCAGTGCAATAACTGATTTATTGTTTGTCAAGAAATGTTTTCTTAATTTGTCCTAATAAAGAGTTTTGTTGCATTTTTCCAGAATAAAGTTTTGCTTTTTATATTTACATCTGTATGTGATATGTAGTATGAATCTCATTTTGAAATATTTTTTCCAGATGAATAAAAATCTGCCCTAGGGCCATTTAAGTAACCTGAATTTTCCCACTGTGTAAAACTATTGCTGCCATATATCAAGTTCCATGTAGGTCTGGGTCTTTTTCTGAGCTTTCTATTCTGTTCTATTTGTCTAATTATCTCATTCTATATCATTTATAATAATTTCATAGTATAGATTTATAATAATCTTGATATTGTAATAACAATTACCTATATATTTTCCTTTTTTGAAATTTTTGTGAGTCAGTTTCCACAGTATCATATTGGGATTTGATCAGAATAACATTAAATTATGCATTATTATCTGGGATAATCAATGTCACTGTAATATTCAGGATTCACATACACAAGATAGTATGTCACAATTTGTTTAGCTCTCTCTTGTCTCTTTTAGCAATATTTTATAATTTTACCCACATATAAATCATTTGAGAGGTCTATTTTTAGATTTTTTTCTTTTAAGTTTTTATTACTACTATGAATGAGAATCTTTTAAACTGTTACACTTCACTGGAATAAAGCTCTTATTTGAGAGGCTTGTATTACCAACTGATTCATAACTGATTTATTTAGTATTTCTACTAAGTTGATTTAGCATTTTGATCCATGTTTTCTAAATTTTCATTTGAATGTGCTTTGTTTATGACAGTCTGAAGATTTAACCTAATTAAAAAAAAAAAACTTCTCTTTATTGGATGCTCTAATTTTTAATTTTTGAAACATCTGCTTTTTTCTATCTTCATATTTCTGAAGTTTTTCTGATTGATTAATTATTTTAAGTTACTAGCTTGGGTTTTGTTGACCGTCTCCTTGAACTCTGTAGACCATTTCTTTAAGCTTTCCTTTTTTCTTATGTGAAACTCGCTCAGTCGTGTCCAACTCTTTGCAACCCCATGGACTATAGCCCACCAAGCTCCTCTGTTCATGGGATTTTCCAGGCAAGAGTACTGGAATGGGTTGCCATTTCCTTCTCCAGGGAATCTTCCTAACTCAGGGATTGAACCTGGGTCTTCTACATTGCAAGTGGACTCTTTACCATCTAAGCCACCTAAGAGAAAAGGGAAGTCCTTTTCTCTTAACTGGTTAATAATTTTTGTTTTTATTTTCCCTTAAAAATATTTTTTAATTCATTTTTTCTCCTACTCCTCTTCTTTCTCACTCACATTTCATCTTCTTGTCCTCTGAATTCAGGGTTAAATAGTTAGAGAGAAGCTGAAACAAATGAAGAGTCCTTTTGTGTCTTCTCACATTCTAACTCTGTCTTCATTTTGTCTTTGGCTACAAAGATATAGTCATTTTTGTTCAGTTGCCTAGTCATGTCTGACTCTGTGACCCTATGGACTGCAGCACGCCAGGCTGCCCTGTCCCTCAACATCACCCAGAGTTTGCCCAGGTTCATGTCCATTGAACTGGTGATGCCATCCTACCATCTCATCTTCTGTTGCCCTCTTCTCCTCCTGCCTTCAATCTTTCCCAGCATCAGGGTCTTTTCCAGTGAGTCAGCTCTTTGCACCAGGTGGCCAAAGTGTCGGAGCTTCAGCTTCAGCACCAGTGCTTCCAATGAGAATTCAGAGTTGATTTTCTTTAGGATTGACTGGTTTGATCTCTTTGCTGTTCTAGAGACTGGCAAGAGCCTTCTCCAGCACCACAGTTCGAAAGCAGTAATTCTTCAGCTCTCTTCCTTCCTTATGGTCCAAATCTCACATCCACACATGACTACTCGAAAGATGTGATCATTGACCTCCATTTCTGATATTTTTACTGTCTCCATTAACATTAAGCTGATTAGTGCCCTGATTCCCCCATGGTTCAGTGGTAAAGAATCTGCCTGCCAGTGCAGGAGACATGGGTTTGATCTCTGGGTCGGAAAGATCCCGTGGAGAAGGAAATAAGGATTCTTGCCTGGGAAATCCCATGGACAGAGGAGCTCAGTGGGCTAAAGTCCACGGGGTCACAAGAGAATCAGACATGACTTAGCAACTAAAATAAAAACAAATTAGTGTTCTTGAGAGTAGAACCCCAAGAAACAGAAGCATAGGAATATTGTACTACCAAGAAAACACTTGAAGCATTTTTTGGTTTGCTTCTGCTTTTGATTTGGGGGGTTGTTTTACTTAGTTAGTTTTTTATGTTTTGTTTTTTCTTTTGACCCACTTCAGAAACTTAAAATAAAATTTATTACTCATTCATTTATTTGACTATACTCGGTCCTAGTGTTGCAGTTAGAACCTTTGATGCTGGTTACATCATGTAGGATCTTTTGTTGCAGCATGAAAACTCTTAGTTGTGGCATATGGGATCAAGTTCACTGTGCAGGAATTGAACCTAGGCCCTCTGCATTGGGAGCATGGAGTCTTAGCCACTGGACTACCAGGGAAGTCCCCTCAAAAAGCACTTTTGATGAATGCAAGTATTAATTGCATGGGTAGATATATAGAGATGAGAGATTGTTTGTCTCTTTTCTTTATTTCCTCCTGTGTACATAAATATTTATTAGTATTATATTTTCAGTATCTAACCAATAACTACAATAAAAGCTGGAAACAAAAAAATCTGTAAAGCAAAGAATGAATAGGACATTTGAGTCTGTCTTCAAAGGCATTTAATCTAGTGTGAGAGTGATACATACAAATAAAGCAGAAGACTATGTGGTAAGTGTTATAATGGCATAAACTGGGATGTATGATAGCATGTATGATGGATACCCCTCTCAGTCTTGTGTGTTTGGAAAGTGGAATTATTAATTTGCTTTTGCAGATTCTTATTTAAATTAAAAATTAACACATTTAGCTGTTGTTGATTTAGTATCTGCTTGAACTGCTGGAATTCAAACTCCAAGACATTAGGAATCTATTTCTGTCTCCTGTAGCATTTTAATCCCAGAATTTATTACATAATCTGTCATTTTATAGATGCTCAACAGATACATATTAAATTGAAATCTGATTTATTTAATTCAAGATCTCTAGAGTACCAAGTACTCTTTTATTTTCTTGGGCTCCAAAATCACTGCAGATGGTGATTGCAGCCATGAAATTAAAAGGTGCTTGTTCCTCAGAAGAAAAGCTATGACCAAGCTAGACAGCATATTAAAAAGAAGAGACATTACTTTGCCAACAAAGGTCCATCTAGTCAAAGCTATGGCTTTTCCAGTAATCATGTATGGATTGAGAGTTGGACTATAAAGAAAACTGAGCACAGAAGAATTGATGCTTTTGAACTGTAGTGTTGGAGAAGACTTTTGAGAGTAACTTGGACTGCAAGGAGATCCAACCAGTCCCTCCTTAAAGAGATCAGTCCTGGGTGTTCATTGGAAGGACTGATATTGAAGCTGAAACTCCAATACTTTGGCCACCTGATGCAAAGAGCTGATCATTTGAAAAGATCCTGATGCTGGAAAAGATTGAGGGCAGGAGAAGAAGGGGATGACAGAGGATGAGATGGTTGGATGGCATCACCAATTCAATGGACATGAGTTTAAGTAAGTGCCAGGATTTGGTGAAGGACAGAGAGGCCTAGCGTGCTGCAGTCCATGGGGTTGCAAAGAGTTGGACATGACTGATTGACTGAACTGAACTCAGAGTACCAAGCATTCAGTTGAAAATAGCAAATTGTTAAAAGAGATGTACGGAATACCAGGAAGATCTATGTCATGAATTCACACTATCTAAATGATTAGTTTCTTTTTGTTTTTTCTTTTTTTTTTTTTTAATGCAAGGTTATACAACAGACATCATTTAGTTGAAACTTCATGGCTCCCTATGGCTCCTCTTTAGTACACAAAATAGGTTATATGTAGATGATTTGACTCTGACTGCAATCACTGCTAGAAATTACATATTTCCTACAATAGAGCTCGTGCACCATGCAAGACTAAGACATTTCTACACAGAAAAGAATCTTCTCTCTCTCTCTCTCTCTCTTTCACACATATGCACATGCACGTGCGCACGCACACACACACACACACACACACACACACACACACACACTACACTAACCTCCAAACCAGTTCTCAGGATCCATTTGCAGAAGAACATACATGAGAAAATCGAAGCCTTTGTGTTGTCCTCAATCACGGAACTACTTATGTGTTTAAAACTATGATTAATACTAGTTTTCTTGGATCTCAATTTTTCTTTTTTAGTTTTTTAATCTATTCTTAATAGGAAATTTTACTCAAATATAACATACAGTCAAGTAAGATGGTCAAAATCCTATAACATATGGGCTGTTTATTTATTTAAAACTACACATACTCAGTTTAAAATGGAAAAGAGAGGAAAAATAATAAATCATTTAGAAATTCTTCCCACTATATCAATCAATAAATATAATTCCCGGAAACAAGCATGATTGAAAGGCTAATATCCTATTTTCTTTGTTAGCATCACTTTTCTTATGCTTAGAATCTAAGCATCTTGCTATGTCAAATTGCATTAAATATGTTGTATTTTTCATGCAACATGGCTACCAACCAAATGCATCAACCAATGTCCAAACAAAAAAAACAAAAATCTTTTCATCAATGATGGAAAAACTGTGTTGGGAATATCTTGAGATATTCTGTTGAACTTCACTGTTGTATCTTCATATAAGATATTTAAGTATAAGTTTTACATCTGATTTTCCAACTTACAGGATGATTTTAGAAATTTATGCAGTGTTTTTAAATCAAATTCCAATTTGCATTCAACATTAAGAATGGATAGAAAACGTGACAGTTTCCCTTGCTCAGATGAAAGGCTCTGTAAAGCAAATAAAAGATATTTGGAGCCACTACACAAAGGGACACCTATATAAATGAAATGGGTTAACTTAAGTAAGCTCTTTCCTATTGTTCATGACTGAGTCTATAAATTCTATGAAAAAATTTACTCAAAGGTATCTGACAATTATCTAATCAATGTAGTTCATTGGTTGGGAAGATCCCCTGGAGAAGGGAAAGGCTACCCACTCGAATATTCTGGCCTGGAGAATTCGGTGGACTGTATAGTCCACAGGGTAGCAAAGAGTCAAACATAGCTGAATGACTTTCACTAATACTTCTAGAACAGTTTTAGGCTACAGAAGTGAATTTTTCGAGAGCCACAAAGATCACTGACTGAGACAGAGTCTCAAATGGAAAGGCTAAATGTGCTCTCCCACAAATTTTGCTCTTTCTCAAGTTACCAAGATGGGAATTTTCAACTCTAGCAAACCCTGAATCACCTGGGGATGATTTCTGGACCCCATCTCCATGTGTTCTGATTTTAAAACTCTGGTGTGCAGCCTGAACCCCCAGGAGATTCTGGGAACTTCTAACAAGTTCCTAGATGATATTGCTGGTACTGGTCCAAGGACCACGCTTTAGGAGAACCACCAACTTAGAAAATGATTCAAGTACTCTTTGGATTCAGGCAAGCTCAGTTTCCACTGAAAGTTAACAAAGCTTCTTCCTATGAGTTGGGAAGTGAGAAGAAAGAGAAGGAAGTTGGCATGATTTATTAAGTGTCAAGTGTGAGGCATTTTTAGAGTAAACTGGAATCGTAAAATATTCTGATTCATCTATAGCCAATGTCCTTCAATGCCCCTACAAAACTATAATAAATTTCCTAGCCATCAACTGCTGAAACGCTTATCTCTTTTGTAGCTAATAATTAATAGTTTAAGATAATGTTATCAACCAGTGATTGTCAACTCATTTTTTTCCTCCATGTTTAAAATATATAGAGCAAAACCATTCTTTTGACAATTTAACATTTGGCTCAGCATCTTTTGACATTTGTTCTGCCTTTGGAAACTATGATATAACTACTTTCCGGCAGCATGTCAGTCATTCTGAATTATCCATGCCACAATACGTTTCCAGATTTTGACGAAAGATTCGCTCTTTGAATCAATTATCTTCCTTCTTTCTTGTTTTTCTCAGGATGGAAATGTCTCCTTATAAAAAAATATAAACCATCAGAATTTGTCACAATCTGAAAATGTCAGAGATGAAACTGAAGAAAGTCCTTAAGGACTCATCACACCATGAGGGCATCACCAATGCAGTATTTGTGGATTCCATTAAGAAGAAGAAGAAGTCTTACATCTGGCCTGTAAACCATTTTTCTTATTTTGAGGATATGGAAACTCAGAAGTTTACACAGAAGAACAAAGATTGTGTTTCTTTGTTAAAGTAATAATGAACTGGGAAAAGATACCATGCGGCTGGTATAATTGTTTGAAATCTCATTAAACATTAAACAGAGCATTTCAAATAAATTAATAAAAAGCTCTATCTACTAATGTAGTATCAGTATGAAAATTTTAATGTTGAACTGATCTAAATAAAGCAATATTAAGTAGATTTATTTGACATCTGGAGCTATAGTCTAAATATTGCAAAAAGGGAGTATCTTTCTCCTGGCCTCAATTTTCTCTGAACATGCAAATGTTATGCCTTATATAGGGTAGGTATTCACTAAATATTTGCAGAGTAGATGAGGCAAACACTGTCATTAAAAAGTCCCTGGACACTGGTGAATATTGATAAAAATTGAGTTTGATAGGTTATGAACATTGTATTTTTACTTAAACCAAGTTTCACCAAATATTCCCGGCTTGAAGGTTTTTAGACTCTGTCTGCTGAAGAATTTTAGACTGAAAGTTAGATTTCACCTGTGAATTTTGCATTTTTAATGAAAAAAAAACATACTTATTTACTTAAGAAATTTAACCATTCATTTGAGGAAGAAAAAAACCAAATAGGTGGATTTGCCCAAAGCTAGATTTGTGTGCTTACTGCCTGTCATCCAATGCAGAGTAATTACCATAATAACTACTGTGTCAACTGGACACAAAAACTCCTGAGTATTTTTTCTAGCACATGGAAGCAACTTTCTAAAGGAAAACCCACATTAAGATTTGCTTCTCACTGTATTAACCTATCAAACTATTGGAGGAAAAGCATCCTATCTCCATAAATTAAAATTGATGCTGGGCATCTTAGCTTTCAGAATACAGATTTTCACCTCATTCTTTTGTTTAAGTATAGAGGCACCAACTCACCTTCCTCTGGGTCTGACCTCCCTCTGGAAAACCTCTGGTAGGGAAAGAAAACTCACTTGGCAGCATGGATCCCATGTGAGAATTTTATCAGCAGTCTTCCCATTTTTGGCTCAAGGTCGATCCATACCCAAGTCTTCCATTACCTGGTACCTCCAATTGCTGGGGGCTTCCCTGGTGGCTCAGAAGGCAAAGAGTCTTTCTGCAATACAGGAGACCTGTGTTGGATCCCTGGATTGGGAACATCCCCTGGAGAAAGGAATGGCAATCCACTCCAGTACTCTTGCCAGGAAAATCTCATGGATGGAGGAGCCTGGCAGACTACAGTCCATGGGATTGCAAACAGTCCAACACCACTGAAGGACTTCACTTTCCTTTCTTCCAAATGCTACTTTTGTCCTAGGATGCTACAATGTGAATTTCTCATCACCATAAGCATTATATTTTAATCTTTTTTTCCCTCCTAAATCGTTTATCAGTCCTCTAAATACTTTCCATTTTCATACATTATCTTTCAGATTTACCAACATCTCCCAGTTTTGATCTCAGGATGAGAGCAATGAGCAGTGGCTTGAAAAAAGATCTCAGTTCCCTGATCAGGAATCAAACCTGGGCCACCTTGGTGAAAACCTGGAATCTTAACCACTAGTCCATTAGTGTCCAGTGGCTAGAAGAGAGCCTTTTTCTTCTTAAAAAAATTTTTTTTGTAAAAAAAGACTAAGGCTGTAGAACAGGTAGAGTTTATTATTAGAAGCACAACATGTGTGGGAGAGCACTGCAGAGAAGCAGTTTACTTTAGACAGAAGAAATGCAGACACGCACACCCAGAGAAGTGTGAGAGTATCCTCACTAATGAGAAGTGTGCTAAAGAGGGAGTTGGATCATTTACAAAGGACAGTGTTTCTGGGTCTTTGTTTTCATCTGGTCAGTCATCTTGCTTCTTTCCCCCTCTCTGATTGGATCCATGGCCCTNCACACCCAGAGAAGCGTGAGAGTATCCTCACTAATGAGAAGTGTGCTAAAGAGGGAGTTGGATCATTTACAAAGGACAGTGTTTCTGGGTCTTTGTTTTCATCTGGTCAGTCATCTTGCTTCTTTCCCCCTCTCTGATTGGATCCAGGGCCCTCCCTGATATGCATGCACATCTTTTAGCCAAGGTGGATTGCAGCAGGATGGTCTCTGGGAGATTGACAGCACATATTATGGGATGGCGTCCCCTCCCTTTTTAAACCCAAGAAACTTTTCTGTTCATGTGCAGTCAGGGAGATCTTCTTGACCTCAAGAATGAGAGATGTGGTCAACATATCTTTTTACTGCAGCAGAGCTTAGTTCCTCTCTACTTCTGCCATTAACTTTTCCTTGAAATGTCAGGAAGAGACAAGGTCCAATTTGCTCAGCTTGACAGACTCTAGCTGCTCAACTCCTACCTCCATTTCCCTGAATATTAGACTCTTTTTATCATTCTCTGTTGAATGTGGATAATTTTTGAGAGAATGTTGTAGAAATAGTAAAAACATCTTTCCTTTCTTAATCATCTTAAAATCATAAGTTCTGAAAATTTAAGTAAAATAAATATGGAAAAATTTCCCTCTATCTTAGGAAAGTTTCAATGTAATGAAAAGTTCTCATGATGCATTTAAAATGTCATTTTGTTTGCTTTTTCTGGTTAAACTCTGACCGATATGAGGTGATTCATCACTATAGTTTTGAGTTTTTAATTTTCATGCTCATTAAGATGATTGATCTTGGAATTAATTATAATGATGGAAGTGGTAATAATGACTGGCAGCACTTTTTCTTACAATAGAGAAAGCTTTCAGTCACATATTATCCCATTGATCTTTACAAAATGCCATGCACTAGCATGGTGGTTACTGTAATTCTTATTTTATAGTTGAGCAAGTAAAGAAAAACTAAATCAAATGACTTATCCAAAATTACATAGGCAGTTACTGCAGATGATGGGGGAACTTGTGTTCTGGTGTTTCTGACTTCAGCACCCCATGTTAAATGGTCAGTCCTCAATTTTCAAGTGCTTAAATTAAAAAGCCTTCCTCAATCTAAAAGCAAAACACACAACAAAAATAACAAACACCCAGACTTCCCCAGGGATCCAGTGGTTAAGAATCTGCCTGCCAATACAGGGCACATGGGTTTGATCCCTGATGCAGGAAGATTCCACGTGCCATGGGGCAACTAAGCCCGTGTGCCACAACTAAGTAAACTGCATGTCCTGAACCCCTAGCTCCACAACAAGAGAAGCCACCACCGTCATTTCACGCACTGCAGCTGAAGAGTAGACCCCCACCTGCTACAACTAGGGAAAACCGCACACAGCAACAAAGACCCGGCACAGCAAAAAATTAATCATTTTTTAAAAAGTAACAAACTCCCACAATATTAAAGAAATCACTTGTCCACATAGTCACATGACTATAGGAAATTCTTCTTCCATTGCACCTCTTATTCCATGTTTCTGTTACTTTGTTGAGAATAGAATTATGTACTTTCTCAAACTGCTTTCTAATTTGGAAGTATATTTTTGCTGTCCTTTACAAATGCATTCTTTCCTCCAGAGAGCATTTTCTTTGCCTTCTATTGATTTGTGCTTGTTTAACCTCATGCATTGGAGAAGGAAATGGCAACCCACTCCAGTATTCTTGCCTGGAGAATCCCAGGGATGGAGGTGCCTAGTGGACTGCTGTCTATGGGGTCGCACAAAGTCGGACATGACTGAAGCGACTTAGCAGCAGCAGCAGCAACCTCATTAATGAGTCTAGGAATAAAATGCTGCTGGGCTGCTTGAATTTGAGTTGTCACAGATGAATTTCTGCCTGAACCATCTGGAAGTTGTGGGTGAGGAGAGGCTTCTGGCAGGTCATGTCCTACATCCCCCAGGGACGAATACACAGAGGGACTGACTGGAAGGCTCCTGCTTTCCTTCTCTGGGGCCCGTCGTGTTTTCAGTTCAACCTCTTCCCTGCCTTGAATAATGGAAACATCTTCCAAAGTCTTCTCTCTCCGTTTTTCTGCTGCTGTTCCTTCCCTTACAATGTATTTATCACAAGCAAGCATGAAATAACTGTCCATAGAGAATGCTAGTATATCTGCCAAGAGAAAAGCATACACAGAATTTTCAGAAGTGTACAGTGCTCCAGAGGTTATATTCAAAAAAGAAATACAGTATTTTACACATTCCCTTGTAAGACAGCAAAGTCTCTGGTAGAAATTAATTGTGGAGAGGGAAATGACAACCCATTCCAGTATTCTTGCCTGGAGAATCCCATGGACAGAGGAACCTTGCAGGCTGCAGTCCATGGGGTCCCAAAAGTTGGACACAACTGAGTGACTTTAACTTTGACTACTACTAATTCTCTCTAAGTCTCTGAATTTCTGCATGTCTAATGAGTGTGGGCACTAACTGCCCTTTTGTTTTAAAATATCTTTCCAAGGATGTGTGTATAGAAAAATAGCCTTGCAGATTTGAGATATCTCTCTCTGGAACAGGGGGCATGCTTGTTTAGTGTTTAATAAAATAATTTCTCCTTCTAGAAAAAACATCAAGTAGGTTTGCTTACGATCCGTCATAAAAGATTCAAGTTACTGAAGTTCAGTTTCTTTAGCAATAAGACAAAATTTTCTGCATACTGCATCTCCCCATGTGACTTGGAGGGCCAAGGGGAATGACACAAACATGAAGCTTATACTGCCTTCAATGTCCTTTGTCTCTAAGAAATCTCATATATTCTGTTAACATCCACAAAATGATGTCAAGTGTGCTCCCATGCAAATAGGGTGAAAATATTATATTCTTAGCAGTTCTTGACATAAACTGTTAAATATCTAATATTTACAGTTTCAACAAATACCACTAGAAAAGAGGGTATCATGTTATGCTCCTATTTTATGCAGATAACAGTCCCTATCAGTTCTGACTGCTGAAAGGGGACTTAGGAATCACTATCAATTATCCTTGGAAACCATAAGAAAGCAGTTCACCATGCCCCATCGTGCACTTTGAATTTATACTACTTGTTATTTACACTATTTATGCTACTCAGTGTGAAATTCTAATAAAAGACTGATTAGATTTCTTGAAGGAGATAATGGAGAGAATGGGCAAGAACATGAACATGAACATTTTCTGGAATTCAAGAAAAACCTGAAATTTAAGAAGAGGGAAGCATGTCCAGCCTCAACTTCATCTGAGGTCCTTCTCTCCTCAGTCAAACTGGTAATTTTTCGGCTTCTTAAACATGACAAATTCTTTGCATTCTCAGGAACACCACACATGCGATTCTCTTCCTGGAATATTATTTCCAGGAAGTGGCGGGCTTTTAAGTGGTGGGCTTTTGCTTATCCTATAGCTTCAGCAGCACCTCTCTGAAAATTCTTCTCTAATCATTTTTTTTTTTAATAGCCTCATTTTCTTCATTTTTGAACACATATCTTTTTATTTGCATGGACTATGGTTACTTTATTGATTTATGCCTGTACTTGTTTCTTATTGTCTCTCATGGTAAGGACTGAGACCATATACCTTCATGTTCTTCATTGTATCCTGTTTTAGGACAGCTAGCACAAAGCATCATAGACTTGGTGGTCTATGAAATTTGTATAGCAATAGAAATTTGTATCTCACCATTCTGGAGGCTGGACTTCTGAAGTCAGGGTGCCAGCATGGTGAATTTCTGGTGAGGGCCCTCTTCCAGGTTGCAGAATTCCTGATGTATCCTCATGTGGCAGAAAGAAAATAAGATAATTCTCTGGGGGTACTAATTCCATTCATGAGGGCCACATTCAAATGCCCTTCCATGCCCTAAATGCCTCCCCAAAATCCCAATTCTTAATACTCTCAGTTGAGGAGTTAGGACTTCAATTTATGAATCTGAAGGGGACACACAGTCAACCCATTGCATATCCCCACTGCTCAACATACAGCTTACCATATGGCAAGACCTCAATAAACATTTGTTGATTGAATAACTATACCACAAAATGCGACCACTTAATCCAGTGAACATAGATACCATATTAAATACATATGTAATTATAGTTATAAAACTATTATGTATTTTATTTAAAACTGTAAAATAATTGGGCTTCCCCAGTGGCACAGTGGTAAAGAATCTGTCTGCCAATGCAGAGATACAAGGGATGGAGGATTAATCCCTGTGTCAAGAAAATTCCCTGGAGGAGGAAATGGCACCCCATTCTGATATTATTGCCTGGAAAGTCCAATGGACAGAGAAACGTGGCAGGCTATAGTCCATGGGATTGCAAAGAGTTGGACATGACTAAGCAACTGAGCATGCACAACAGGATTGAAAAGAAAATCCCTTTATAATGGGCTGAGACAAAATTTAAAAAAAAAATAATACTATCTCCAATAAAGCCCATGGCTAACTGCAAACTGTTGAGAGAGATAGTTTAAGAGGTACAATTTCAATAAAACTTCATCTCTGAGTTGATATATTGAGAAATAGAAGTATGAGCATATTACTGGAAAATTAAAAAGGTAAATCCCAACTGGAACTTCTGCATTGCAGGTGGATTCTTTACAAACTGAGCTATGGACATGACTAAGCAACTGAGCATGCACAACAGGATTGAAAAGAAAATCCCTTTATAATGGGCTGAGACAAAATTTAAAAAAAAAATAATACTATCTCCAATAAAGCCCATGGCTAACTGCAAACTGTTGAGAGAGATAGTTTAAGAGGTACAATTTCAATAAAACTTCATCTCTGAGTTGATATATTGAGAAATAGAAGTATGAGCATATTACTGGAAAATTAAAAAGGTAAATCCCAACTGGAACTTCTGCATTGCAGGTGGATTCTTTACAAACTGAGCTACCAGGGAAGCCCTACAATAGACTACATCCTTTCCAAATCACTAAAATGAAACAAAGAATCAAGAAACATGACCACTCCCCCTCCAACTAGGAAAGCTTCTTCTTCAGAGACCATCAGACCAAGACAGATTCAAGTCTGAATTTTCAAAAACCTTTATTGAATTACTCATTTTTATGATGGCTAAACTTTTCTAAAACATTAACAAAGACAAATTAATCACTAAAATGAAACAAAGAATCAAGAAAGATGACCACTCCCCCTCCAACTAGGAAAGCTTCTTCTTCAGAGACCATCAGACCAAGACAGATTCAATTCTGAATTTTCAAAAACCTTTATTGAATTACTCATTTTTATGATGGCTAAACTTTTCTAAAACATTAACAAAGACAAATCACTTAATGGATATTGATTATTAGATCCTATATAAGTGACAACTTAGAATCAAGCTGTGTCCTAAAATAAGAATGCAATATAACCTAGAGAGTTTCATCCTGATTTAACTAAGGAGATCATATGATTCACTGTCCAAACAGAGCATTTTTGAAAGTAAAAGAAGGTTCTATTAATAATTATTTTCTCATATGCAATGTTGAATTTTTATAGACTGCAAGGAGATCAAACTAGTCAATCCTAAAGGAAATCAACTCTGAATATTCATTGGAAGGACTGATACTGAAGCTGAAGCACCAATATTTTGACTACCTAAAATGAAGAGCCAACTTATCAGAAAAGACCCTGATGCTGGGAAAGATTGAAGGCAGGAGGAGAAGGGGATGACAGAGGATGAGATGGTTGGCTAGTATCACTGATTCAATGAACATGAGTTTCAGCAAACTCAGGGAGATAGTGAAGGAGAGGGAAGCCTTGCATGCTGCAGTCCATGGGGTTGCAAAGAGTCAGACACAACTGAGCAACTGAAAAACAATCAGTTTCACATTCAAAATATGTACAGAATTCAAACACTTCTCCCTATATATTCTGATTTCAATTCTGTCTGAACCATATTAATCTCTCTCCAGTTTTCTGCAATAATTCTTAACTGCTCTCCCTGCTTCCACTGTTGTCCTTTACAGTTTCTGTTGTTGTTGTTGAAGAAACCTTTTAAGATGTACATTAGATTATACCCCTTTCTGCTCAGAGCTTCCTGATGTCTTCCCTTATCACTCAGAGAAAAAGTCAATAAAGTTCAATATAATTTAATCCTTTCTCCCTGTCCCCTCTTCCCACTGCTCTCCAATTTGCTCTACTCCATCGACACTAACATCCCTGCTGTTCCTTGAATTTATCAATTAATTTCTGGTTTTAGGATCTTACAGCTGGTTCTTCTCTCTACCCATAATGTTTTCTTCAGAGATATCAGCCTGATTTATCCCTGTCAAGACTTCATCACCTTCTAAATGAAGCCTGCTTATCAACTGTATTTAAATTGTAACAACTCACTCCAACCATTGCCTACCTACCCGAAATGTATATCTGTTTTCTCTATTATTCTTTTAACACTTGAATATAGTATTTACTCACTTATATTTATTGCTTATTTTGTCTTCCTATATAGCAGAATGTGAGTGCTATAAGGGTACTTTAGTTCTCTTTTGTTCTCTTGGCCCCTTTTCACTTGTACTAGGTGGCTGATAAATATTACTGAGTTAATCAATGGCTTAAACATTTTCTCCTGAAATTTTTCTAGAATTTCAACTTGCTTCTTTTTATAAATTCTAGTTCTCTTGAACATATTACTCACAGTTTTCCCAAAGCCATGTCTGAAAACTGGCTCTTCTGTACATATGATTCAATCATGCTATTTCAGGCCTTCTTCTACTTTCTGCATATGCCTTGCTATTTTTTGTTTGACTATCTGATATTGTAGAGGTGGTCTGAAGCACTGGATGAGAAGGCAGGTAGGTGAGAGGCAGACACTAAATCGTTCAGAGGATGAACTGATTCAAAGTTCAGTTTTAATGGGGATTCAGTTCAGTTCAGTTCAGTTCAGTCACTCAGTCGTGTCCAATTCTTTGCGACCCCATGAATCGCAGCACGCCAGGCCTCCCTTCCTCTGAAACACTGCAAGGTTGCTAAAAAATGTATTCAGTTATTCAGCCTCTCAATCACCTTGCTGGGAAGAAGTTTCAGTTCAGTTCAGTTCAGTTCACTCACTCAGTCATGTCCAACTCTTTGTAACCCCATGGGCTGCAGCACACCAGACCTCTCTGTCCTTCACCAACTCCCAGAACTTGCTCAAATTCATGCCCATCAAGATGGTGATAACATCCAACCATCTCATCCTCTGTCGTTGTCCCCTTCTCCTCCCACCTTCAGTCTTTCCCAGCATCAGGTTCTTTTCCAAAGAGTCAATTCTTCACATCAGGTGGCCAAAGTATTGGAGCTTCAGCTTCAGCATCAGTCCTTCCAATGAGCACCCAGGACTGGTCTCCTTTAGGATGGACTGGTTGGATCCCCTTGCAGTCTAAGGGACTCTCAAGAGTCTTCTCCAACACCACAGACTTCCTAGCTGGAAAGAAGTTTGGATGATATAAACTAGTGCTGTATTGGAAGTAGATAGACCAACATTTACAGGCTACTTGCCATATAAACACCTTACATAAACTTTAAATTGCTTGTTCCTTCACTAGTCTTGTCCAACTCTTTCAATCCTTTGGACTGATTTTTCAGGGAAGAATACTGGAGTGGGTTGCCATTTCCTCTTCCAGAAGCTTTAAATAATGCATGATGAAATGTGAAGTCAGCTATTTCCAAAAGATTTTGTTTCTTTCTTTCATAAAGTCACAAATTAAAATATTTCTTTAAATACTTATATCAAAATACAGGTATGCCTTGCTTTTCCAAAGTTCTCTTTGGAGCACTTTGCTTTTACAAAAGAACCACATTAGTACCTGTTTTAGTGACTTCACTTTCACTTACAGGTATGCCTTTCTTTTCCAAAGTTCTCTTTGGAGCACTTTGCTTTTCAAAAGAACCACATTAGTACCTGTTTTAGCGACTTCACTTTCACTTTTCACTTTCATGCATTGGAGAAGGAAATGGCAACCCACTCTAGTGTTCTTGCCTGGAGAATCCCAGGGACGGGGGAGCCTCGTGGGCTGCCGTCTATGGGGTTGTACAGAGTCAGACACGACTGAAGTGACTTAGCAGCAGTAGCAGTCACTGACCAAAAGAAATTCAAAGAGGATTTGCACTTTTACAAAAAAAGGAAAGAAACCAAAAGTAAATAACGTTCAGTGTTTGTTTTACAGTAAGCCGTGGAGCCTCGTGGGCTGCCATCTATGGGGTTGTACAGAGTCAGACACGACTGAAGTGACTTAGCAGCAGTAGCAGTCACTGACCAAAAGAAATTCAAAGAGGATTTTCACTTTTACAAAAAAAGGAAAGAAACCAAAAGTAAATAACGTTCAGTGTTTGTTTTACAGTAAGCCGTTATAGAGGCAGCCACATCAGAAGTGGCAAGAGCAGCCCCACCAAGCTCCTTCTTCAGGAATCACACTTAGCATATCAACTTCAAGCCACCACACCTTTGAACTATGTGCAAGCATCTGTACTTTATCTCCATTTAGTTTATGTATTTATTAGCAAGATGTGTCCTAAGGCAATTGTTTCTCTATTTTATGCCATTCTGACTTACAAAAGACTCCTAGGAGTATTCTACTTTCAGATAGTAGGTGAAACCTGTACCTATTTATATACAGAAAACTTACATAACTATAATGCTAAATTTATTTTTCTAAGATTGGAAAAATAAGTATCATCACTCATGAAAGATCTTTGTTAAAAAATAATAATATAATCTCTAAATTGTTCTGTCGGGTCCAAATCTGCAATCCCATGAATAGTATGTAACCCACCAGGCTCCTCTGTCCATGGAATTCTCCAGGCAAGAATACTGGAATGGGTTGCCATTTCTCTCTCCAGAGAATCTTCCAGCCCAGAGCTCTGACCCAAGGATCAAACCCAGCTCTCCTGCATTGCATGCAGATTCTTTCCAATTGGAGCCACCAGGGAAGCCTATATGAACTATACCATGTTCATAAGGTTAATACTAGACTGTGTAACATAGAACAAAATTTCTCAATGTATGTTTCTCTTAAGAGACATTTTACCCCTTTAAGCCACTACCCCTCCTAAAAATAAAAGTTTATGTTTAGATATGTTTGGGAACTCTTACATACATGTTCCCAGCTTGGGGACAAAGGATGTGTTAGCATTTTTTATGTTTGCAATGTTACACACTAAAAACTTATTTTCCTTTTTTCACCCAGGATTTTCCTACCTTATTTGGCAGATAACATTTTTCTGCATTTTGACATCCAAAGGAAGGTGTTTACCATGGACATACATTAAGTGATTGTGTTCTGGAGGAAACTGAATAATATAACAAAATCTCTACCTTTCAGGAATTTTTTTAAATGAGTTAAAGAGAAAAATATATTCACTTCAGTTAAAATGGAATATACAATTAAACTCAATAAGAATCCAACACAAAAGAAGTCATGATTAAAGGGTAAAACTAATTACCCAGTCCTTTGTGATCAAGTGGTCTGCAGCATCAGAAGACCAAAACCAATGCCAGGGTTTAATTTAATTAGCATTGTAATTTGCAATAATGAACACAAAGTCTTTGAGGTCAAAACTACAGAAGAATAAGTTTTGAAAATCCCAATGCCGAAACAATGTTATTTGCCAACCAAGTAAAGGTCACAGTATTTTTTATTTATTAAGTTAGTGCTTCCTGCAAATCTAGTGCAATAAAAATGGAAGTCATGAAAATAGCTTTGCTTCCTTGTGTAACAAAACCTGAACATTACAGGGTATAGAAAAATAACACACAACATGTTTTTTTCTTATATATTTCTCATTAACTTTTTAAAGTCTTTTGACTTTGTGGAATCACTGCAGTAAGTTCTAAATGATGTATGAAATGGAAAACAAAATACAGCCTGTCCTTACTTCCTCCTAAGCAATAGGTTATAGCATGCCTGGTTTCTTTGGTATTGTTTTCCAGTTTTTGAGAGTTTTTAAGCCAAATTACTGTCAGGATTGTCATCCTCTTCTATATAAAGCTTTTAAAGAAACCCAGCACAGTCACACAAATGTGTACTAGGGGGACACATAAAAATCAAGACTCCAGAATTCATTCAGATCGTAGTATATTTCACCTAATTTGACCTGATACTTTTAGCTTTTATTATCTGTGGTGTTGTGGTATTCTCTGTGTGTAGGTCTCTCTGGCCTCCTCTTAACTGATCTTAAAAAGAGTTTTCATATTCAACAATGTGGGATCCTAGGCTATTTCTTGCACTACTTAAATAAAACCCCCACTATGGTATTTGTGATTTTAAAAATATCATTGTTTTTCATGGTCTTCTATAAAATAAAGAGACCCGCTGGTGGCTCAGTTGGTAAAGAATCTTCCTGAGATAGAGGAGACTGGGGTTTGATCCCTGAGTCAGGAAGATCCCCCAGAGAAGGGAATGGCTATCCACTCTAATATTCTTGCCTGGAGAATTCCACAGACAGAGAAACCTGGTGGGCTACAGTTCGTGAGGTCTCAAAGAGTAAGACATGACTGAGCGACTAACACTAAAAAATAAAAGAAGCATCTTGCTTTTCACTGTGCATAAGTGAGAAACCTGAGATAGGAAGTCCTTAGAGTACTTTTGGACTCAGGTAACAGTCCCTTGGACTGCAAGGAGATCCAACCAGTCCATTCTGAAGGAGATCAGCCCTGGGATTTCTTTGGAAGGAATGATGCTGAAGCTGAAACTCCAGTACTTTGGACATCTCATGCAAAGAGTTGACTCATTGGAAAAGACTCTAATGCTTGGAGGGATTGGGGGCAGGAGGAGCAGGGGATGACAGAGGATGAGATGGCTGGATGGCATCACTGACTCGATGGACATGAGTTCACTCCGGGAGTTGGTGATGGACAGAGAGGCTTGGCGTGCTGCGATTCATGGGGTCGCAAAGAATCGGACACGACTGAGCGACTGAACTGTTCTGAACAGTACATCTGACAAAAGAGGGTATATAAACAATATGGGTTAACTTTTTCCATACTAATAATGATGAGTCTATAGATATGCAGGTCAAGGTTGATTAAGTGACTCAGTAGTTGTCAGGACTCTATGTCAGCTTCTCTGGTCTTAAACTCATGGTCACAGGGTGGCTACAGTGGCTCAGTAACACCTTCATATATTAATATCCAAAAGAAGGAAGGACGTGGCAGTGGTTTCTTTTCCATGAGCATTTTTATTCAAGTAGGGGATGACAGAGGATGAGATGGCTGGATGGCATCACTGACTCGATGGACATGAGTCTGAGTGAACTCCGGGAGTTGGTGATGGACAGAGAGGCTTGGCGTGCTGCGATTCATGGGGTCGCAAAGAATCGGACACGACTGAGCGACTGAACTGTTCTGAACAGTACATCTGACAAAAGAGGGTATATAAACAATATGGGTTAACTTTTTCCATACTAATAATGATGAGTCTATAGATATGCAGGTCAAGGTTGATTAAGTGACTCAGTAGTTGTCAGGACTCTATGTCAGCTTCTCTGGTCTTAAACTCATGGTCACAGGGTGGCTACAGTGGCTCAGTAACACCTTCATATATTAATATCCAAAAGAAGGAAGGACGTGGCAGTGGTTTCTTTTCCATGAGCATTTTTATTCAAGAAGAGCCAAAAATTTCCAATAGAGCTTCAGGAAACTGTTTTCCTGTCCCACAGGCCAGCATTGAATCACTTGCCTGTGCTTCAGCTGAAAGGAAATTAAGACAAGAAGCATCCAGCATTTTTAGCCATCCTAGTGCTAAGTAGAGTCCCTTGGACTGCAAGGAGATCCAACCAGTCCATTCTGAAGGAGATCAGCCCTGGGATTTCTTTGGAAGGAATGATGCTGAAGCTGAAACTCCAGTACTATGGCCACCTCATGCGAAGAGCTGACTCATTGGAAAAGACTCTGATGCTGGGAGGGATTGGGGGCAGGAGGAGAAGGGGATGACAGAGGATGAGATGGCTGGATGGCATCACTGACTCGATGGATGCGAGTCTGAGTGAACTCTAGGAGATGGTGATGAACAGGGAGGCCTGGCGTGCTGCGATTCGTGGGGTCGCAAAGAGTCGGACACGACTGAGCGACTGAACTGAACTGAACTGAATGCTAACTAGACTCTGCCAGTAAGGAAGAAAACACTATCAAGTATATAACGGTGTCTATCCCAGGAAGAGGCAAAGGAAGTAGCTTTTTTCCCTATTTAGTCCACTAATCCTGTTTGGACAACCATGCATTGTGCAACTTTACTTTTATTTGACATTGAGTTCATTTTTGTCTTGTTTCCACTAGACTAGGAACGTTTTCCTTAATTTAAAAGGACATATTTTATTTATCCATCTTATACAAATATGAATCTTCAACATTGTTATTTCGGTTGCTTTTCAACATCATCATAGCATTAATAAGGAAACATTAGTCTTTAACATATGCTTCTGCTTGGTAGACTCTAGAATCCAGGACCATGGCCAAGAAGACATTTTCTTTTGCTTAACTAGTACGATAATGTGTGATTACATGTGTGTGATTGTGTGCTTAGTCGCTCAATCATGTCAAACTCTTTGAAACTCCATGGACTCTAGACCACCAGGCTCCTCTGTGCCTGGGATTTCCCAGGCAAGAATACTGAAGTGGGTTGCCATTCCCTTCTCCAGGGTATCTCTCTGAACCAGGGATCAAACTTGAGTCTCCTGCATTGTAGGCAGATTCTCCACCATCTGAACCATGAGGAAAGCCAATAAACAGGAAAGATTGATCTGAAGATCCACAAGTACGACACCCTGGGATTCACTATGTGTCTCTTAGAGTCCAGTTCAACCATATCGCCCTCTCAAGGTGGCCTTGAGGCAGAACAATGCCTTGGCTCACATGCACATCCAGGGCAAGCTGGTGGAATCCAACTGCAGGGCCTCCAAGCTCATTCTGTCACCCATGTGGTCCACCACCAATCCCTGGCACTTAGACCACCTGGATTCTGAGATCAAGCCCTAAGTCTTTGGAGTGGGAGCACTGATTTAAAGAACCTAGACTACCAGATAACTAACCATAGGGAGTATCAAATACTGAGAACTCACACAAAGGAAACCACTTGAATCCAAGACAGCATCACCCAACCACCAGTAGCACCCTGTGCAGGACACATCATTTAAACAACAAACAAAGTAAAAATACAAACCCAAATATGAGCAGACAGGATTACCACCTCACTCAGCCTTGCCCATCACAGGAAAAACAACAACAACAACTAAAAACTCAGCACAAATCTCACCCTATATGAAATGACTGGACCAAACTTAGGAGGGCAGAAACCAAAAGGAAGAAAGAATTCAACCTTGAAGCCTGGGAAAAGGAGACCTCAAACACAATAAGTTAAATAAATAAATAAATAATGAAAAGGCATAGAAATACTACAGAAATGAAAGAACAATTTAGAAACAGAGAAGTCCAAATAGATGAAGAGGAAATAGGAAAACTACCTGGAAAAGAATTCAGAATAATGATAGTAAAGATGATCAGAAACCTTGAACACAAAATGGAGAAAATGCAAGAATCAATTAACAAAGACCTAGAAGAATCAAAGAATAAACACACAGAGACAAACAACACAATTACTGAAATAAAAAATACCCTGGAAGGAATCAATAGCAGAATATGTGAAGGATAAGAATGAATCAGTGAGCTGAAAGATAAAATGGTGGAAATAACTTCTGAAGAGAAGGATAAAGTAAAAAAAAAAGGAACTGAGGACAGTCTCAGAGACCTCTGGGACCATATCAGATCCACCAACATTAGAATTAGAGGGGTTGTAGAAGAAGAAGAGAAAAAGAAAGAATATAAGAAAAATTTTCAAGAGATTATAGTAGAAAATTTCCCCAGTATGGAAAAGTCCAAGGTGAAACACTACAAGACACATACTAATAAAACTAACAATGACTAAACACAAAGAATGAATATTAAAAGCAGCAAGGGAAAACCAACAAGTAACATACAAGGAAAACCCCATATGTTTGACAGCTAATCATTCAGCAGAAACTCTGCAGGCAAGAAGAGAATGACAGGAAATATTTAAGTACTGAAAGGGAAAAATCTACAACAAGATTACTGTATCCAACAAGGATCTCATTCAAAATTGATGGAGAAATTTTTTTCAGACAAGCAAAAATTAAGAGAATTCAGTGCCACCAAAGCAGCTTTACAGAAAATGTTAAACAGACTTAAACAGTCAAGAAATACAAGAGAAGGAAAAATATCTACAAAATTAAACACCAAACAATTAAAAAAATGACAATGGGAACATATATATCAATAATTATGTTAAATGTAAATGGATTAAATGCTCCAACCAAAGACACAGACTGGCTGAATGGATGCAAAAAGAAGACCCATATATATGCTGTCTACAAGAAACATACTTCAGACCTAAAAGACCTATAGACTGAAAGTTAGAGGATAGAAAAACATATTCGATGCAAATGGGGAGAAAAAGAAAGCTGGAGTAGCAATCCTCTTATCAGACAAAATAGTCCTTAAAATAAAGAAGATTACAAGAGACAAGGAAGGACACTACATAATGATCAAGGGATCAATCCAAGAGGAAGACAACATTGTAAATATCTATGCATTCAACATAGGAGCACCTTAATACATAAGACAAACACTAACAGACATAAAAGGAGAAATTAACAGTAACACAATAATAGTAGGAGACTTTAACACCCACTCACACCAATGACAGATCATCAAAACAGGTAATTAATAATGAAATACAAGTCTTAAATGATACATTAGATGAGATGTATCTCATTGATATCTTCAGGACATTCCATCCAATGCAGAAGAATGCACCTTCTTCTCAAGTGCACATGGAACATTCTCCAGGATAGACCACATCCTGGGTCACAAGTCAAACCTCTGTAAATCTAAGAAAATTGAAATCATATCAAGCATCTTCTCTGACCATAATGCTGTGAGACTAGATACCAATTGCAAGAAAACAATTGTGAGAATCACAAACACATGAAGATTAAACAAGACATTTCTAAATAACCAACAGGTTACTGAAGAAATCAAAAGAGAAATCAAAAAGTTTCTAGAAACAAATGACAAAGAAAATATGACAACTCAAAACCTGTGGGATTCAGAAAAGCAGTTTTAACAGGGAAGTTAATAGCAATACAATCTACCTCAAGAAACAAGAAAAACGTTGAATAGATAACCTTACTTTACACCTAGAACAACTTGAAAAAGAAGAACAAAAAAACTCCAAAATTAGCAGAAGGAGATAAATCATAAGAAAATGAATGAAAAAGAAATGAAAGAATCAATAATAAAGATTAATAAAACTAAAAGAGAAGATAAGCAAAACTGACAAACCTATAGCCAGATTAGTCAAGAAAAAAAGAGAAAAATCAAATCAACATATTAGAAATGAAAAAGGAGAGGTCACAACTGACAATGCAGAAATACAAAGGATTATAAGAGACTATTATGAACAACTATATGGCAATAAAATGGATAACCTGGAAGAAATGGACAGATTCTTAGAAAAGTTCAATCTTCCAAGACTGAACCAGGAAGAAATAGAAATTATGAACAACCCAATTACAAGCACTGAAATTGAAGCTGTGATCAAAAATCTCCCAAGTAACAAAAGCCCAGGACCAGATGGCTTCACAGGAGAATTCTATCAACCATTTAGAGAATAGCTAGTGTCAATCCTTCTAAAACTCTTTCAAAAAATTGCAGGGTATGGAACACTTCCAAACTCATTCTACAAGGCCACCATCACCTTGATATCAAAACCAGATAAAGAAAACACAAAAAAAGAAAATAACAGGCCAGTATCACTGATGAACATAGATGCAAAAATCCTCAAGAAAATTTTAGCAAACAGAATTTGGCAACACATCAAAAAGCTCATATACCGTGATCAAGTGGGGTTTATTCCAGGTATGCAAGGAGTCTTCAATATATGCAAATCAATCAATGTGATACACCATATTAGCAAACTGAAAGATTTTTAAAAATATGATAATCTCAATAGATGCAGAAAAAGACTTTGACAAAATTCAGCACCCATTTATGATTAAAACTCTTCAAAAAATGGGCATGAAAGGAACCTACCACAACATAGTAAAGGCCATATATAATAAGCCTACAGGAAACATTACTCTCAATAGTGAAAAACTAAAAAGATTTTTCTTAAGAACAGCAACAAGACAAGGGTGTCCACTTTCACCACTATTATTCAACATGGTTCTGGAAGTCCTAGCTATAACAATCAGAGAAGTAAAAGCAGTAAAAGGAATCCAACTAGAAAAGAAGAAATAAAGCTCTCACTGTTTGCAGATGACATCATACTGTACACAGAAAACCCTAGGGATAGTGTCAGAAAATTACTAGAGCTAATCAGTGAATTTAGCAAAGTTGCAGGATACAAAATCAGTACACAGAAATCACTTGCATTTCTATATACTAACAAAGAAAAATCAGAAGAACAAATTAAGGAATCAATCCCATTCATCACCACAACAAAAAGAATTAAATATCTAGGAATAACTTACCTAAGGAAATGAACTGTACACAGAAAATTATAAGAAAGAGACACTAGTGAAAGAAATCAAAGATTACATAAATAGATGGAGAGATATTTCATGTTCTGGGTAGAAGAATCAATATTGTGAAATGACTAAACCACCAAACAAAATCTACAGGTTCAATGTTGTCCCTATCAAATAACCAATGACATTTTTCACAGAACTAGAACAAAAAATTTCACAATTCATATGGAAACACAAAAGACCCCAGATAGCCAACGCAGTCTTGAGAAAGAAGAATAGAGCTGTAGGAATCAACCTTCCTGACTTCAGATTATACTACAAAGCTACAGTCATCAAGACAGTATGGTACTGGCACAAAAACAGAAATATAGACAAATGAAACAAGACAGAAAGCCCAGAAATAAACCCATGCACCAATGGGTACCTTATTTTTGACAAAGGAGGCAAGAATATACAATGAGGCAAAGACAGACTTTTCAATAAATGTTGCTGGGAAAACTGGACAGCTACATGTAAAAGATAAACAAGATGGAAAGCCCAGAAATAAACCCATGCACCAATGGGTACCTTATTTTTGACAAAGGAGGCAAGAATATACAATGAGGCAAAGACAGACTTTTCAATAAATGTTGCTGGGAAAACTGGACAGCTACATGTAAAAGAGTGAAATTAGAACTCTTCTTAATACCATACACAAAGATAAACTCAAAATGGATTAAAGACCTAAATGTAAGACCAGAAACTATAAGACTCTTCTAGGATAACATAGGCAGAACACTCGATGACATAAATCAAAGCAAGATCGTCTATGACCCACCTCCTAGAGTAATGGAAATAAAAACAAAAGTAAACAAGTGGAACCTGATTAAACTTAAAAGCTTTTGCACAGCAAAGGAAACTACAAGCAAGGTGAAAAGACAACCCTCAGGTTGGGAGAAAATAATAGTCAATGAAACAACTGACAAAGGATTAATTTCCAAAATATACAAGCAACTCATACAACTCAATGCCATAAAAACAAACAACCAAGTCAAAAAGTGGGAAAAAAAAAAAAACTTAAGCAGACATTTCTCCAAAGAAGACATGTATATGGCTAAGAAAACATGAAAAGATGCTCAGCATCACTCATTCTTAGAGAAATGCAAATCAAAACTGCAGTGACATATCACCTCACACCGGTCAGAATGGTCATCATCAAAAAGTCTACACAATAAATGCTGGAGAGGGGGTGGAGAAAAGGGAACACTTTTGCACTGTTGGTGGGAATGTAAATTGACTCAACCACTATGGAAGACAGTATGGAGATTCTTATAAAACTAGGAATAAAACCATGTATGACTCATCAATCCCACTCTTAGGCATATACCCTGAGGAAACCAAAATTGAAAAAGACACATGTATCCCATTGTTCATTTCAGCATTATTTACAATAGCTAGAACATGGAAGCAACCTAGATGTCCAACAGATGAATGGCTAAAGAAGATGCGGTATATATACACAGTGGAATATTACTCAGCCATAAAAAGGAACAGTTCTAATGTCAGTTCTAATGAAGTGGATGAACCTAGAACACATTTTACAGAATGAAGTAAGTCAGAAAGAGAAAGATATATATGATATATATATATATATATATAGTATTCTAATACATATATATGGAATTTAGAAAAATGGTACTGAAGAATTTACTTACAGGGCAGCCATGGAGAAACAGGCATAGAGAATAGACTTATGGATATGGGGAGAGGGTGAAATGTATGAAAAGAGTAACATAGAAACTTACATTACCATATGCAAAATAGATAGCCAATGGGAATTTGCTGTATGACTCAGGAAACTCATATTTACTTACAGGGCAGCCATGGAGAAACAGGCGTAGAGAATAGACTTATGGACATGGGGAGAGGGTGAAATGTATGAAAAGAGTAACATAGAAACTTACATTACCATATGCAAAATAGATAGCCAATGGGAATTTGCTGTATGACTCAGGAAACTCACACAGGGTCTCTGTATCAACCTAGAGGGGTGGGATTGGGAGGGATATGGGAGGGAAGTTCAAAAGGGAGGGGATATATGTATATCTATGGCTGATTGGTGTTGAAGTTTGACAGAAAACAACCCAATTCTGTAAAGCAATTATCCTTCAATAAAAAAATGTTTAAATAAATAAATAAAAGTAACCTAAAAATCGCTGAGAAGTTAAAAAGAGAGAGAGAGATCAGTTTTCTCTCAAAAAGAAAAAAGTAAGAAAACATTAAAATCTAAATTACTCCTGCTAAGCTACTAAGTCACTTCAGTCGTGTCAGACTCTGTGCGACCCACCCCATAGACGGCAGCGCACTAGGTTCCGCCGTCCCTGGGATTTTCCAGGCAAGATTAATGGAGTGGGTTGCCATTGCCTTCTCCTAAACCAACAAATTAAACCAACAAATTGCTTGAAGTTTAGGAATGAGCCAATATCTGACTGTAAAATCAGAAGTCTACATAGTTTCAGATAGTCTAATAAATCTTATTGGGATTGTGCAAAAAATTCCCCAATTTTTATGTATATATATTTTGTTTTTATGTAAGAAGCACAAAACTTTGGCATATTCTGTATCCATAATCCTCCAAAAGTTTAGAAATACTAATAACATTGATCAAATATAAAAATTCAGGGTGTTTGTATGAGTTTATGAGTTGTTTGGAAAGACTCTCATCTACACTTTAGAAATCCTAGTGATGAGTAATATCATTATATTTGTAGCCATGGTTTTACAAACCATTTTCATAAAGTTCATAGTATTTTTTGCTTATCCATATTATTGAACATCAGAGGAATTATTGATCTTCTTTATGCCTGACTATAGCAAAAGTCAATTGACTCAAAAAAAAAAAAAAAGTAGGAACCTCATCTTTGATTTTTTTCTGTGCAGTTCTTCTTTTAGCTATTTGTAGATTGTGTTCTTGAAGTTTATTTCAATTGAAGCTTAGCAAACAGACATAAGGCTCCGGTGAGATTTGTCCAAAGTCATGTAGAATATAACTGTTGGAGATTCAAAGTCAGAACATCTGATGCTGAGCATAATACTCTTTTACTCTGTCAGACTGGTTTTCTTATGAGGGCTATTTACAGTATAATCTGTATGCACAAACTGAGAGGGAAAAAAAAACTATTCTAATTATCCTACATGCATAGTTGGTATACAGAGTCAGTTCACGAATTCAAGGTAAACTTTTAAATGAAGACATTTCCAATAACAACATTGCAATTTCATTGACTATATTAGCACTCCTCATATTATTTATGTTTAGTAATATATTCCTGGAAAGCTATACACATCAATTCAGAAAATAGGATAAACCCTCTTTGATTTGTGATTCTAGTTATGTGGTACATGTCACATACACACAGAAAAATAATTAAAATATCAAATTTTCCTTTAGATCTGTAAGAATGAAATTAGTGAGCAATCATTTTCAAGTTTCTATTTTAATCATTGTGAGTAATACATTTAATTAAACGTAATAGTTTCCCTCGATTTTGTGCTATGGATGATTTAAATCTTTATTTAAATGTTAATTGCCAGTAACATCAGGGAAAACCCTTTATAATTCAATTTTATTCTTCCTTAATTTTATAAAATTCAGGGTATTTGTTCTGTTATAAAGTATGATGGAACATAATGATCATGAGGTGAAAATGAATATAAATTTCTGCAGTAGTCTCTAAACAATTTTGCATGGTGATTCCAAAAGAGTAAAATATACTGTGTTTGTGTTAGTTTCAGCAAATGGAGCTTGAAATTCAGACAGTTGCAGTCAAGCTGCAAAACTCTTCTTCATTCAAAAGAGGAAATTATTGCCTTCTGGTTCTTTCCTTAGTTATCAGCAAGTTGCTACAATTAGATTAGGGATGGATGAAGACCTTATTTTCCATTTCATTCTGTGTTACATTATCTGTGCAGTGCATGTTGTATATTTAATAAAAGCTTAGAAAATACATTAAATAGATTTATAATTTTGATGGGCTCAGTAAAAAACAGTGCAATAGTTGCCTGGTTAGACTGAAAATCAGTTTATGAGTTTAAAATGCAAACTATGTTCAGCTTCAAGCAGAACTATTGCCAAGCCTTCCTTAGGGAAGCACTGACCTATTCTTTTCACAGGTGGCTCCAATATGCCTAAGAAGAAGATGTTGCTCCTAGAATATGAACAATTATGAGAATCACACTGAGCCGGATGAATCATTCAACATTAGGAGAGTGCACTCACTGATTTCATACTTTGCCACAGAGAACTGTTCAGCTATACAGTAAAGGTTAATCATCATTCTTGAGGCTCCCCGGGTGGATCAATGGTAAAGAATCCACCTGCCAATGCAGGAGATGCAGATTTAGTCCCTTGGTCCGGAAGACCCCCTAGAGTAGGAAATGGCAACCCACTCCAGTTTTGTTACCTGGGAAACCTGCCAGAGCAGAGGAGCCTGGCAGGCTGAAGTCCATGGGGTTGCAAAGAGTCACACATGACAGAGCATGCATGAATCATCATTATTAATTTTAATTATCACATGAATTTTGTGTGATATATTGATTGCATTAATGACACCTTCAGCCATTCACATACACTTTTTCATGTGAATTTACACTTTCTCCCACCAATGGATGGATGATGTTTCCGTCCCTTGATTTTGGTTGGACATGTGATTCATTTGGATAAAAATATGTTATCAAATGATATGCACAATGAGACTATAAAAGGAGACACATGCTTCCACTTGTGCTCTTACATCTTTGTCTCTGTCATAAGAACAAGCCCAAGTTGGTCTGCTGGAATATGAGGAAGACATGACCCAGTGACTTGTGTAGCCCAGGCAGCTGTGTTCCAGACATGTCAGATCCCAGCTAAGACCAGAATGCCCAGGCAAGCTCAGCCTTAAAAACTCACCCCCAGACTCAAGAACTAAGTAAATCTTATGTTTATGTCATTACATTCTAGAGGTTTCTGCCTATGTAGAATTCTAGGAATTTTGTTGTTTATAGTCTTACATTCCCTTTGAGTTAATTTTTGTATGTGGTGTAAGATAGTTGTTGCTGTTAAGGCACCAAGACATGTCTCATACTTTGCGACCCCATGAACTGGAGCACACCAGGCCTCCCTGTCCTTCACTATCTCCCAGAGTTTACTCATATTCATGTCCATGGAGTCAGTGATGCCATCCAACCATTTCATCCTCTGTTGCCCCCTTCTCCTGCCTTCAGTCTTTCTCAGCATCAGGGTCTTTTCCAATGAATCAGCTCTTTGCATCAGGTGGCCAAAGTATTGGAGCCTCAGCTTCAGCATCAGTCATTCCAATGAATATTCAGTGTTGATTTCTTTAGAGTTGACAGGTTTGATCTGCTTGCTGTCCAAGGGACTCTCAAGAGTCTTCTCTAGCACCACAGTATGAAATCATCAATTCATCAGTGCTCAGCCTTCCTTAAGGTCCAACTCTCACATCTGCACATGACTACTGGAAAAACCATTGCTGTGACTATACTGATCTTTGTCAGCAAAGTGATATCTCTGCTTTTTAATATACTGTCCAGGTTTATCATAGCTTTTCTTTCAAGAAGCAACCATCTTTTAATTCCTTAGCTGTTGTCACCATCCACAGAGATTTTGGAGCCCAAGAAAATGAAGTTTGTAACTGTTTCCACTTTTTCCCCATCAATTTGCCATGAAGTGATGGGACCAGATGCTATGGCCTTTGTTTTTTAAATGTTGACTTTTAAGCCAGGTTTTTCACTCTTCTCTTTCACCTTAATCAAGAGCTTATTTAGTTCCTCTTCACTTTCTGCCATTAAAGTGGTATCATCTGCATATCTGAGGTTGTTAATATTTCTCCTGGCAATCTTCATTTCAGCGTGTGAGTCAACCAGCCCAGCATTATGCATGGTGTACTCTGCATGGAAATCTAATAAGTAGAGTGACAATATACAGCCTCAAAGTACTCCTTTCCCAATTTTTGAACCAGTCCATTGTTCCATGTCCAGTTCTAACTGTTGCTTATTGACCTGCATACAGGTTTCTCAGGAGGCAGGTAAGGTAGTCTGTTATTTCCATTTCTATTTTAAGGATTTTCCATAGTCCATTGTTATCCACACAGTCAAATGCTTTAGCAGTCAATGAAGTAAAAGTAGATTTTTTTTTTTGGAATTCACTTGATTTTTCTATGATCCAGCAGATGTTGGAAATTTGATCTCTGGTTCCTCTTCCATTTCTAAATCTAGCCTGTACTTCCAGAAGTTCTCGATTCTCCTACTGCTGAAGCTTAGGTTGAAGGATTTTGAGCATAATCTTGCTAGCATGTGAAATGAGTATAATTGTACAGTAATTTGAACATTCTTTGGCATTGCCTTTCTTTGGGATTGTAATGAAAACTGACCTTTTCCAGTCCTGTGGCCACTGCTATGTTTTCCAAATTTGCTGGCATATTGAGTGTAGTACTTTAATTGAGATGTAGCAGCAGCATCTTTGAGGATTTGAAATAGCTCAGCTGGAATTCCATCACCTCCACAAACTTTGTTTATAGTGATGCTTCCTAAGATCCACTTGACTTCGCATCCCAGGGTGTCTGGCTCTAGGTGTGTAACCACACCATCATGGTTATCTGGGTCCTGAAGATTTTTTTGCACACTTTTCTGTATATTCGTCCACCTCTTCTTAGTCTTGTCTGTTTCTGTTAGGACTTTGCCATTTTTTTCCTTTTTGTGCACATCTTTGCATGAAATATTCTCTTGGTTTCTCTAATTTTCTTGAGGAGGTCTCTAGTATTTCCCATTCTATTGTTTTCCTTTATTTCTTTGCATTGTTCAGTTAAGAAGACTTTCTTCTCTTTCCTTGCTCTTCGCGGGAACTCTGCATTCTGTTAGGCATAGCTTTCCTTTTCTCCTTTCCTTCTCTTCTTTTCTCAACTATTTGTAAGGCCTCCTCAGACAACCTCTTTGCTTTTACATTTCTCTTCTGGAGGATGGTTTTAGTCACCACCTCCTGTACAATGGTACAAACCTCCATCCATAGTTCTTCAGGCACTCTCTCTACCAGACCTAGTCCCTTGAATCTATTCATCACCTCGGCTGTATAATCATAAGGGATTTGATTTAGGTCATACCTGAATGGCATACTGGTTTTCCCTATTTTCTTCAACTTAAGTCTGAATTTTGCAATGAGGAGCTCATGATCTGAGCTATAGTTAGGTCCAGGTCTTGTTTTTGCTGACTGTATAGAGCATCTCCATCTTCGGCTGCAAAGAATATAATCAATCCGATTTCAGTATTGGCCATCTAGTGGTGTCCATGTGTAGAGTCTAATCTTGTGCTGTTGGAAGAGGGTGTTTGCTATGACCAGTGCATTCTCTTGGTAAAACTCTGTTAGTCTTTGCCTTGCTTCATTTTGTACTCCAAGGCCAAACTTGTCTGCTATTCCAGGTATCTCTTGACTTCCTACTTTTGCATTCCAGTCCCCTATGATGAAAAGGACATCTTTTTTTTTTTTTTT
>SJYT01025229.1:123919-152294 GCA_006410635.1 Cephalophus harveyi | reverse complement strand
GGTTATTGATATTTCTCCCGGCAATCTTGATTCCAGCTTGTGTTTCTTCCAGTCCAGCGTTTCTCATGATGTACTCTGCATATAAGTTAAATAAGCAGGGTGACAATATACAGCCTTGACATACTCCTTTTCCTATTTGGACCCAGTCTGTTGTTCCATGTCCAGTTCTAACTGTTGCTTCCTATATATTAATTATCAAAACAATTCAAAAATTTAGTTTAAAAATTAGTATTCCCTTTTGTCTGAAATTTTTTTAAGATCAATAATAGATCAGTTCAGTCATTCAGTTGCATCTGACTCTTTGTGACCCTGTGGACTGCAGCACACCAGGTTTTTCTGTCCATCACCAACTTCCAGAGCTTGCTCAGACTCATGTGCCTTGAGTTGGTGATGCCATCCAACCATCTCATCCTCTGTCATCCCCTTCTCCTCCTGCCTTCAGTCTTTCCCAGCATCAGGGTCTCTTCCAATGAGTCAGTTCTTTGCATCTGGTGGCCAAAGTAAGAATTTAGGGCTAAAATTAGGAGCAAGAACGTTAACAAAAAATATTCAGGTCTGTAGGCTTGGGACAAAATAAGTTACCTCTATTTATCAGTTCTTGATATTTTATCCCCTATGGCCTTGACTTGATTTATAGAGCTGTGTTAAAAATATAAGAACTGAGCAACATACTGATTTTTGATATTTTGATCTTATGCTGAAGACAAGTTCCTATTTGTCAGGCTGCTGACTTACTTAGGTTTTAAAGATATTGAGTAGAGATTGCCTGAATCCATTAATCCATCCAGTTGATTGGATTGACCTTAGCTAAGTTCCTTCTTGCATTACTATTGTATCTGTGCTTCAATTTTGTATGTTGTAGCCATGATGTAATAGGACAAATTGCCTTAAATTTAAATGTTTAAGGTTGATTTACACTACTAGTGAATGTACTTGTATAGGGCTCATGGAGACTTGGCTCATAAATTCATTAGAAAATTTGTTATTGAATAGATAATAAGAATCCATCTTATGTGAAAAAGAAATGAATGTGATTTAATTTTTTAGGGTGATAGTACTTTAGTTAATAAGTCTTTTGACATTTTGTGGTTGACCTGTTTTAGTTGCTGAGGGGGAAAATTTTTTTCTGCCTTATTTACTTAATAAGTCCTATTGAATGGTGTTAAGAAGATGTCAATGGACCTTTTCAATAATAGCATCAGCCCTAACATAGGTTTCTGAAGTAAATTACCACCTTACGTTGACGAATCTTCTGTTAGTTCATAGCTATTGAACCTTGGAGACCTAGGAGTTCACATCTATTGCTTCCCTTTAAAAGACTTGAAAGGCCAAGGACACAGTAGAAGACGGTTAGATTAGAAAAGGAAGTGCTGGAATTCCAATCAGCAATGGACTTAGGAAAGATAGGGTTTTGATGAGCAACAGTTACCTTTGCCAGCCTGTAAACCTCATATTTCCAGACTCCTAGTTACCTTAGGTTGCAGGCCATGCACAGAGAGCATCCTTTAAAGCAGTTATATTCATTCCTAATCTCCTTCCAAAAAGAATAATTTTTAATTCTACCCTGATTTTTATCTCTATTTTGCAGTCTTGATTATTAGAAAAAAGAAGAAACACACTTCAGTATTCTGGCCAAAAGCAACTATAGAGCCATATAGTGGCCGTGACTAATTAACGGTTATGTTTCCTCACTGCCTACAGCCCAACTATTAAGTTTTGATTATGGGAGTTCTCTGTCTGTAGGTACCTCTTTGCGTGTTAATTCTGATAAAAGCAAAGCTGCTATAATGAAAAGGTCAAAAACTTTAAAAGTTCGAATACAGTAAAGTTTATTTCTCTCTTGTGCAACAGTCCAGAGCTAGAATGGCTGTCTTGAGAAGAGAGGATTATTAGGCAAGGTTACCCCAGGCTCCTTTTCTCCTGTACCTCATCATTTCTCCTGTACCTCTCCTGTACCTCCTGTTTCTCCTCATCGAGAAACCAAGGGTTTCTCTATCAGCGGTGCATCTGCCTTCTAGCCCATGGGTAAATGAGGGAGAAAGTAAAGGACATAGCTGTTCTTTTAATGAACTGATGTGGAAGTTGTGTGCATCACATTTAGTCACATTTCCTTCATGAGAATTTAGTTGTTGCCACTTCTAGCTGCCAAGGAGACTGGGACATGTAGTGCTTCTCTGCAAATAGTCATAAATACTTTATTAAAGAACAACAACAACAATATTCTTGGATTTTTACCCCAAAGTTTTCCCAGTAAACAGTGATCTATGTAATACTGAAATGTTATTTTATTTGATGCATTATCTTTATAAAATGTGGACTGTTAGTCCCAAAATTTTTGTTCTTGGAACATACTTCTGCTTTTTTTCTGAGTGGAACCATGGTAGTGATTGCAGATTTATTTTTCTTTTATTTATTTTTGCTAGTTCAGGCATTTTGAAGGAAACAGAATAAGCCCCCTCAATTACATAGAAATCGAGTGTATGAAACTTTCACCCAATTATCCCCCTTTTGTGTGTGTGCTCATTCATGTTAGACTCTGCAACCCGGCCAGGCTCCTCTGTCCATAAGATTTTCCAGGCAAAAATACTGGAGCGGGTTGCCATTTCCTCCTAGAGTGGATCTTTCCAAGCCTCAGGGATCTAACCTGCCTCTCCTGCATTGGCAGGTGATTCTTTAACACTGAGCCATCTGGAAAACATATCCCTTTTACTGTGTGTATTTGCAATTTAAACTATATTTTTTGTTGTTGAATAATATCAGCAGAGAGTGGAATGTCTGAGAAATAAGCATATAAGCACTCTGGAAAAAGGAATAGAATAAAAGGGAATAGTATGACAAGAACAAAATGGTGGGTTCAAAATAGTACACCGTGTAAATGGTATACTTTTACCCATCTGTTAATGGAAAAAGTCTAAAGATGTACCCCCCACCCTAGCAGAATTAAGGTGAGAAGAGTGATGGTAGGCTTCTCTTATTTTACAAATATCTGATATTTTTCATCAGCATGCACTATCTTTGTCAGTTTTTGAATCTCAGTAATTTTCAAAAGATACAAGTAAGTAGCCTGGAAAACAGATTCCAAATGGTTTCCTGTACCATTTTTTTCCCCCAAAACCGATATGGCTGTATTTCTTTTTTACTGCTTGACTATTTGTCCCTCCTCCTTGTTTTTGAAAGTTTTGTCCCTCTTTTTAACGTATGGGTTTTCAGCACAGTGTTGTGGAAGTAAGAGATAGAGTCAAGGTATTGAGAGTCAACTAGAATAGTCTGTAGCCTGGAACTTCTGCTTGCTTACTTGTTTGCTGTGGGACCTGGAACACATTATTTAATTTTGAGACTTAGGTTCCACCTCAATGAAATGGACATACCATTGAGTGCTTACTTGTGCTCATCCCATATTTACAACACCCTTGGAAAGGAATGAACTTTTCAAAGTAAAGAACAGAACTGAAAATTTAACCCATTTTTGTCTGATTCCAAATCTCATCTACTTAACCAATATCAGCCTTTGAAGGTTTACTGGAAATTTTGTATTTGTTTTTGAAACATATAAGGATGTATTCCCATTTAATTGTGAGTTTCTAGTAAATTTTTGCCACAGTTATTAACAAATACACCCAATAAAATCATTAACATAATGACTGGGTGTTTGTGAAGTTGTAACAGAGTCTCTATGAAGATTCATTCAGTGTCTTGAAGATGGAGACTGTACCTCTTTGGGACAGATGATTTGTTTTTCAAACTACAACAATAAGAATATTTATATGATTAAATTTCACTAACGGTAAAGTACCTTTTTCTAAATTCTACTTGGAAAATGACTAATGTCCCAGAAGATGCTTACCAAACTGGCATTATTATGAATTTGTTCTGTGCTTCAAATTGGGTAGCTTCTCTCAAGTAACTAAGTGTTGGTGTTTTAATGCTTGTACATTCTTAGAAGTAAAGCTAGTTATCTTCATTTTTACCTAATATAATCCTGGCAAGAGATGCATAAACCTATCTGTGGTGGTCCCAAGTGAGCCACAAGAATTAATATTAATGGATGACATGAAAACATTGAGTTTATGCCAGCCCATTGGTCATCACCAATAATGATTATTATGATAAACATTAGTTTAGATAAAGATGTGGATTAGGCCATAAAAATCCAGAATGTGCAGTAGCCACAAACCAACAGAAAATGGAATGGCTTCACTTAACAAAAACCCTGCAGAAATAAGAAAATTAAACAGTAGTTTACTTACCCTTTAACTCACTTTAGTGTTCTGCTATAGAAAGTATTTTACTTTCTATAGGGCCCATGACTGGAAATGCTGAACCACCTTTCAAACACTGTTACAGTCTATATAAATACACAGAAAACATATAAAATGCAATGTTCTACACCCAACAAAAACTTCATAAATGTTGCTTACTATACAGAAGTATAGGAGATTTTTAATAATGGATTTTAACAGTTATTCAAAATTCTGTAAAACATGAAGGCAATTTTTCAAAATACACACTGAATACAGATAATGGCAAATTTATCCCCTTTGATTTCAGGATTTCTTGCAAGAGGATATTCTAAAAATCCTTCTCTTTTATGCAGAATCTAACCAAATATCTGGTATTTTCATATTTATTCATTTCTTGAATGCCTAGGAGATTTATTGGGTGCCAAGGATGTGTTTGCTTCTCTCCTTTGGCCTGGACTAATTGTCTGGCATATTCAGGCCCAGGGACAGAGCCTCAGAAACAGTGCTTCCCACATAGTAAGTGCTCAGTAAGTATCTGCTTCAATTTTTATTTACTTACTTTTACACATAGTGATGGCTAAATTTTTTGATAATACTAGGTTTAAATGTCTCCACTACTTGGAACATTTTTTCACCTCCTATTATTGACCCGATCTCTACAGTTTCTGTGCTCCCCCCCATCAGCTCCTTATTTGTACTTAAAGTAGAAAAAAAAAAATGATATTTGTTTGTTTACATGCATTTACTCTAATAAGCTGTAAGCTTTCTTGGGGTGTGCATCTGTATGTATAGGTATCTTTTCATCAGGCATTCTGTCTATTCTGTCTCTTTAATACAGCACCTGAAAACTGATATTAAATGGGCATATTCTCCTTTGGGACTGTGTGTCTCGATTCTGGGACAATCACTACCAACAGATGGTGCTGTTAGTTTGTAAAGTTCTCAAGGATAATTCTCTCAGAGCAGTGTTAACTCAGACTAAAGTATTCACTGGAATAACCTGAAGGATTTGATAAAACAAAGATTCAAGATCCTGCCTCCTAAAGGAGCTGATTCAGTAGTTTTGGATAGGGTCTAAGAATCTGCATTTCTAACAAGCGTGGAGATACTTTAGGTGATACAGTTCTGTGAACCATATTGTGTCACCACTCCATTAGACCTTTACTAATTGAAAAATAAAAGGATGCTCTTTCTGTACAGTCCTTTTTTAAACTAAAATAAATCTAATTAGGTGTTTGTAAGGCTGTTTATCTGTTTGGTGCTTGGAAAGATTATAGGCTATAGGAAAATATTATCTTTTAGAGAAATTGAAAATACATAATTAATGCATTTTGAAGTTTCCTTGTAGTATTCTTGATATTATCTACATAATTTGTGTTAAACTAAGTATACCTGTCTTTTCATAAATAAGTGGTATAATATAGCAATAAAATCTTACTTCCCAATCCTCCATTCCATTTTTCAAGAAATCCACTGTTAAATTTCTTATTCTTTCCGGATATATTCTATGCATTACAAATATATTACAGATACGCTTCTTTATGCAAACAGGATGGGCAATTTTATTATCACACTAAGCATATCTTTGGAAAAGGCGATGGTACCCCTCTCCAGTACTCTTGCCTGGAAAATCCCATGGACAGAGGAGCCTGGTAGGCTGCGGTCCATGGGGTCACTAAGAGTCGGACACGACTGAGCGACTTCACTTTCACTTTTCACTTTCATGCGTTGGAGAAGGAAATGGCAGCCCACTCCAGTGTTCTTGCCTGGAGAATCCCAGGGATGGGGGAGCCTGGTGGGCTGCCGTCTATGGGGTCACACAGAGTCGGACACGACTGAAGTGACTTAGCAGTTTAGCAAGCATATCTTGGACTATTTTCAGTATCAGTATTTGAAACTCTTATGCATAAGTTAATTTTAATCAGTTTTACTCATGAGTTCTATTATATAATGACTTAAACACACTGCTAAACAGCACTGCTAAATGTAAGACATAACTGAGTACTGGAGAAAGGCATATAGTAAGAGAAATGCCGTTTGGTTTGAGTTCCAATGAGAGAGATGATTCCTCTTTCTCTCCTCCCTCCTTTTACTCTCTTTGCTTTTTTCTATAAGGAGTAAACATACTGTGTGCCAGCTCTGTGCCAGGCACTATATTAGACATTGTGAATACAAAGAAATGAGGATCCTTCCTTGAAGTAGGTTTGTAAACTGTGGTAGAGATAGACATAAATAATTATGATGCATAATATGTTTTTGTTGTTATTCAGTCACCCAGTTGTGTCCAACTCTTTGTGAACCCATGGATTCAGCACACCATACCTCTCTGTCCCTCACCATCTCCCAAAGTTTGCCCAAGTTCATGTCCATTGTACCAATGATGCCATCCAGCCATCTCATCCTCTGATGCCCTCTTCTCCTTCTACCCTCAACCTTTTCCAGCATCAGGGACTTTTCCAATGAGTCAGCTGTTTGCATCAGATGATCAAAATACTGGAGCTTCATGTATAATATATATGTATAATATAGCCAGATCCAATATTTTAGAATGCTTAGCTCAGCATCAGAGGTAATGAAAATCTACCCAAAAGAGAAATTACTTGGGATTACACTCAGAGGTCAAGCATGAAGGCCAATAGTGTTCTTCGTGGAAACCCAGACATGACAGTAAAAGACTCCCCTCTAAGTGATGTGTTTTTATGTTGGACCTTAAAGTTGTTGCTGTTGTTCAGTCACTCAGTCATGTCTAACTCTGTGACCCTGTGAACTACAGCACACCATGCTTCCCTGTCCTTCTCTATCTTCTGGAGTTTGCTCAAACTCATGTTCATCGAGTCAGTGATGCCATCCAACCACCTCATCCTCTGCTGTCCCCTTCTCCTCCTGCCCTCAATCTTTCCCAGCATAAAGGTCTTTTCCAGTGAGTAGACTCTTCACATCTGGTGGCCAAAGTATTGGCACTTCACCTTCAGCATTAGTCTTTCCAATGACTATTCAGACTTGAATTCCTTTAGGACTGATTGGTTTGATCTTGCTGTCCAAGGGACTTTCAAGAGTCTTCTCCAGCACCAAAGTTTGAAAACATTGGTTTGGCACTTAGCCTTCTTTATGGTCCAACTCTGACATCTATACATGACTACTAGAAAAACCACAGCTTTGACTAGATGGACCTTTTTTGGCAAGTGATGGCTCTGCTCTTTAATGCTTGTTCTACGTTGTCATAGCTTTTCTACCAGACCTTACAGAGTGAGTGGAATTCAAACAGATTAAGAAGGTTTAGGGTAGTTACAAGGATAAACAAATTAAGAAATAATGAAGAAAAAGATACTACTTTCATGATAAGTAGTTCTGTGATTCTAGAGTTTATTTTAGGAAGTAGAAAGACCAGAAACTCTGACAGAGGCTGAATTATAAACAAACAAAATCATTGCAATGAAAAGTTTGGGTTTTATCCTCAGGAAGCACTAGCCATTTTAAGCAGGGAAGTAATATAATCTTTTCTAGGTGGTTTTATTGTTGTTGTTGGTTTGGGTTTTAAGAGTTATTTCTTCCATCTTTGTAAAAAATAGACTGGAATTGGAAGCCCTTAAAAGAATAAAGATAGGTTTGGTAGATAAATGTTCTAATGATGGAAGTATAAGTTTGAGAGGACATGAACTAGACTACAAGTCCTACAAATGTATGTGTGGTGTCTGTCTTATTTCCCTGTCAATATCTAGTACGTAGTATTCAGTTCAGTTGCTCAGTCATGTCCGACTCTTTGCGGCCCCATGAATCGCAGCATGCCAGGCCTCCCTGTTCATCACCATCTCTCGGAGTTCACTCAGACTCACATCCATCGAGTCAGTGATGCCATCCAGCCATCTCATCCTTGGTCGTCCCCTTCTCCTTCTGCCCCCAATCCCTCCCAGCATCAGTCTTTTCCAATGAGTCAACTCTTCGCAGGAGGTGGACAAAGGACTGGAGTTTCAGCTTTAGCATCATTTCTTCCAAAGAAATCCCAGGGTTGATCTCCTTCAGAATGGACTGGTTGGATCTCCCTGCAGTCCAAGGGACTCTCAAGAGTCTTCTCCAACACCACACTTCAAAAGCATCAATTCTTCGGCACTCAGCCTTCTTCCCAGTCCAACTCTCACATCCATACATGACCACAGGAAAAACCATAGCCTTGACTAGACGGACCTTAGTATAGTATCACCTAATATAAGTTGACTAAAATGATAATGAGTTGCTAGTTGAGTTTTGAAAAACAAGAATAGAAAATGTGGTAGTAGGAGCAGTCTTCAAAAGGAGGAGAATGAATTTGCTGTTGTCTTTGTTAACTCTGGTGTAGCTATGGGCCATCTAACTAGAAGTGTTCTTAGAATGGATTATTTCTCTTTTAGTAGCAAGCTTGTAGGTTTCACAGTTTCTCCTCTCTTTTAAACTGCCTTCTTCTATGGAATAAATAGAATGTCCTATATCCTCTGTATGATTTCTCACCAATGTGGCTCAGTGTGAATGTCACTCTTACCATTAATTTCTTCTTTATTCAGCCAGGGAGACATAGCTCAACTCTAAATAATGGTGTTCACTCATATTCATTGTACATCTGAAGTTCTCTGTGGGCCATTGTTTCTCCTGTGTGAAACTGAGTTTCACATCTAGAGATTTGCTCATCAAGAATAGGATCGTTTTCCTTTAAGAAACATGGCTTTTGAAACCTTAGCTAGTTTCTCAAAATAAATTGTTTAAAACATGCACTTTTGAGCTCACTTAATAACCTACTCCAAAATGAACATGGCAGGCTAATTTTAAAAAAGCAACATGAACGTTTCTTCAACAATATTGTCCTGTAATCTGAATTTTTACTTGTTGACTGAGAGGATGCTTGAGATAATTTGTCCAATAGGTACATATGGTTGAGTTATTGTATACTTAGAACTAATGAAGATACCCTGGAGACAATATTTTTAATGCCCTTTGTCTACTACACATCTTCCCCTTGGTACTCAGATATTAGTATTTAATTTTCCATATAGCCCAGATACCGTCAAGATTATATTACCCTATCTCTGGTCGGTAACATGGACAATTATGCAGCAGCACTGAACTCCATAAAATTCAAATAGATTTTAGAAAACTCCCTCTTTTTCATCCCTCATTTTGCCTTAGCTTGTACATGGTCAGTTGTAGGCAGCACACTAAATGAAAAGGGAGATAGTCACTGTCTTTGCGAATTACTCCACATTGAGCTAATAGTGATGACTCTGTAAAGTGAAATTTCTAGTGTTAGACTGGCTTTAGACACTTTCCAGAGGAATCATTACCTCTTCCCCCACTCCTGCGACCTTTCCCCATTCCTCTTTGTACATTATGTTGTTGTTATTGTTTAGTGGCTAAGTTGTATCCTACTTTTTTGCAGTTCCATTTACTGACTGTAGCTCACCAGGCTCCTCTGTCCATGGGGTTTCCCAGGCAAGAATACTTGAGTGAGTTGCCCTTTCCTCCTCCAGGGGATCTTCCCAACCCAGGGAACGAACCTGTGTCTCCTGCACTGGCAGATTCTTTACCACTGAGTTACCAGGGAAGCCCATATTTACGTTAATCAAGTCTTCTTTCAGTGTTTCTTTTGTGACACAGTTTCTGAATTCCTTCATCATCTGAGTATTCTTATTTTCTTGAATATGTTATCATTCTTTTTGTGGTACCATGGAAAAAGGAGCTTTCTCCTCTTTTTCAAATACCGTCCCCCTTCCAGCACCCCAACAGACTTTTTTCAATTAGTTAAATAAACCTGAGGAATCCCAGGACACTTTCTCCCCATAATCCCACAAATATTTTGTTTTCAAGCCAGTTAATAGCATGTATATTCTCAAGAAGAATATTTGTTAAATACAAAGGAAATTTCTAAACTGCTACAAGCAAGAATGACTGTCCACTGTATCAAAAGGTTGTACATCTATCATGGGGCAGGCTAAGGCAGGGACGTATAGGCAGATATACAATAATTTGGAGAAAAGATTTGTGTAGCAGCTATTTAGTCCAAATAGCTAACCTTTGATTTCTCCTCTGATTAAGCTATGCCTTTAAATTAAATTTTGAGTCTATAAAGTGTTTTAAACCTGTTATCAAGACTATCTTAGATTCATGAAAAATTATTCCATTCAACACCCACAATATGAGAGTGCATTATTGTGTCACATAGAGATGCTGAGTTGCTGGACCTTTGGGACCCAAAAATGTCAGTGCTTAGGAATGAAGTAATTGTCATTTTTCACTAGAAATAACTCAAGACACCAGTATAGGTCTTCAGTATAATTTGGAGGAAAAACAAACAAACAAACTTTGTTCTCTATCCTAGTTTCCTTGATAGCAAAGATACTGCATTTCTCAGAAAGACACAAATGATAGGAACATAGTTATCCTTATAATAAGTTTCTAATGAATTACTGATCTTCATATTAAGAAAGAAAGACTTAGAATCTTGTATTAAATGTCACACTGTGATTAGACTCATAATAATTGCAAAATACATTGAAAGCCTAGTTGGTGCCAATAGCCAAATAATGAATGAACTATTTGAGGAGCAGAGACATCTTAATTTTAAGTACGTTTAAGTTATAAGTGCACAATCTAATCAAGAAACTGAGGATTATTTCTGTACAGTAAATTGGATCTGGGAGATAATGGTTGTTTATCATTTTTCATTAAGCTTATTAGGTTATCAATGTATAGATTAAATAACCAGTATCTTCCCATGGTATTGTCATTTTTTACCAAGGTATTTTTAATAGGGTCAAGCTTCAGGTGTTAAAGGGATGTGCAGGTGTTGATTTAATCTAAATGCTCCTTTCCACAAATTTGAAAGTGCTATAGCCCATTATAAGTATGGTGCAGTTAGGTTTTATTATTTTTTGAGGGGAAATAACAGAACTTTCTGATCTTAATTTTGCCCCAAATTTTTATTTACTAAGTTTATATTTTGGTGCTTGTTTGGCAACTTGTGATAAAATTTTTTAATTAAGTCAATATGATCATAAAATAATAAAGCCTAACTACACCATACTTATAATGGACTACAGCACTTCCCTTGCTAAGGGAGGTAGGTGGTGCACTCTTATTTTCCTGGGATAAAGAAGCCTATTTAAATTGGCTTTGATTGTTTCAAAGTACGAAAAGGCTTGGACAAAAAATTGGAAGACAGTCGAGAAAAAGGACTGGTGAGATGTCAATTTAACAAAGGAAAAAATTAAGTTAAAGAGGTGGAGAGGTTGAAGAAATAGCCAAAAGATAACTATGTTGAAGGGCTCTCTTAGTGGCTCAGCAGTAAAGAATCCAGCTGCCGGTGCAGGAGACACAGGTTCAGTGCCTGGGTTGGGAAGATCCCCTGGAGAAAGAAATGGCAACCCACTCCAGTATCCTTGCCTTGGAAATCCCAGGGACAGAGGAGCCTGATTGGCTTCAGTCCATGAGATCTCAAAAAGAGTTGGACACAGCAACTAAAGAACAACTATATTGAAGAATAATTTGAAGTTTTTGAATCATACAGAGCCATTAATTCTAATTCTAGGTTCACTCTTCTCTACACTACCATATTTTTTAAGAACCACCCTCTAAAGTATTGTGAGAAATTCCAAAATGAGTTTGTGTCCAATACTATTCCTAGTGGAAGAACTAAAATATGTTTACAAATGACAGTATTTTTACATATAATTAAATGAGAAGGATTAATATGATAATATGATACTAAGAACATCTTCCAGGTGGGTGAAATGAGAAATATTCACTTCTAGAGAATTTGGGGATAGTTAAAAAGTACACATTTTTGAAAATGCTTTTTATTTATGCTTTTTTCTTATTTCAAAAGTAATATATAGCTATTGAAAAATTATAAAACATAGATAAGTCAAAAACAATAAATTGAAGCTACTCATAGTCTCGTTATTCAAAATAAGCTTTAGGGTAAGACAAAATATAGGTAGAAGGATTATTTTGTGTAACTTCTAATTCAAATTTGTATATTTAAAAGTAGCTTACATATGATTGGAAAGAAAATTGTTTTGTGTAAAGAAACGATGACATTTCTGTTCTGAAGTTTTCAAACAATAGCTTTTGTGATTTTCTATAAGATTAAAGAATAAACATACTCAGTAAATGTCTATAAATTCAATATGAAAAACCAAACCTGGGAGTTAATTAATGCATAAATTAGGCAAATGATCAAAAATGTGTAAGCCACTTTTCAGTGTTTTATTTGCTCTTTTTTTTAGTACAAAACAACAACAACCACTGCTTCTTGTGTTAAGAGTACAACTATTGATGAAAGGTAGTGTAATTGTTAAATCCCTCATCCTAGAAATAGCCTTAATTTGAATAATAGATGAACGGTGCCTAGTGTCCTTTCTTCTGCGTCTTTCTCACTGACCTATTAGATTAAAAATGAGGAAATGATAGAATTAATAAGAAACAAAAGGTTAGAATTTAGAGGAATGTATTGGGGGTAATCCTCTGTTGTTGTTGTTGCATCCAACTCTTTGTGACCCCATGGACTGTAGCCCACCAGGCTCCTCTACCACACTGCAAAATCTTAACTAGAATATCCACATCAAAGGAGAGGCATGCAGTTGAAAAAAGCACCCAGCATGGAGGTTTGGAAATAGTTCAAACAACATAAATGTCAGATCAGGCACATAGGGATTGACATCTGATGATATCAGTGATTTGGGGTTTAAAAATTTATTTTCTTGGGAATTTCTCCAAAGTCAGTTTTAATAAGTGTAGTTATTGCTTTCTGTTAAATGTATAAAGAGAATGGGATAGGACTCTATTACTGTACACCTTGCCTCAATTGAAGAATTAGCTAATTCTGAGTGCCTACTCTGTGCTAGATTCTATTCTAAGGGTTTAATGTGAAATGTCCATGTTATACTCCCAAAAATCTCATGAGTGTGGACTTTTGGGGTGTGCATGCTGACAATTGGTGCCCAAGATCTTGCAGCTACCAGGTTCAGGATTTGAACCTTTTTTGTCTAGTTTCAAAGCTTGTGTTTATAACTACCCTACTATATTTCTCCTTCTAAACAAAGCAATTGATTTTATATAGCAAATTTTTCAGTGAATATGTGCAATTCCATCTTTCTCAAGTATGTGATTTGAGAATGCATAATTGCAATAAACCATGACCCTACTGCTATAGTCGCTGCCTATATATCTTCCCAATTGCATGTTATTATGTTTTTCTTTAACTCATCACTGCTTCAAAAAATACCAAATACATTATGTTTCAGAAAAGAGCTCATGCAGCATTATTTTAAAGACTAGGTAGAAATTTCTAAGATGTTATAACATGCAATCAAAAACAAAATGTCAGTTCTTTGTTATCACAACCAGCCACATAAATATAGTATGTCTTATTCAGCAATATCATGGACAGCCTCACCAGGCAGTATTTATATATGTACCTACGTAACAAAGGCACCTGGCTGGTACCTAAACTAAATGATTTGCTAAGTCAGCATGGTGATAGAGATTAACAATCAGGCAGAACAAGTCTGGTGTCATGTACCAAAGAAATCCTACCCAAGGTCAAAGATCTTTATTGGAAGTACACAGCGGAAAGATTACATTGAATTTTGTTATCTCAGCAATACACTAACAATGAACAAAAGATTAAAAAAAAAAAATCCTCAAAGGTCATCATGTCTTTATATAGCTAGCAAGTAAGTGAGCATTTGAGAAGCAAGATAAATGGCTCCAAAGCATGGCCATATCTAACCCCTATCTACTTCAATGTCATGCCTAAGTGCCTTTGCACATGCTGCCTGTAACAGAGCTCACTCCATTTTATCCACTTGCTTAATTTCTAGTTGTTCTTCAGTTATAGTAACAACATGGTAGGGATGATAAAGGCTATAACAGAAGAGATGACAAAGTCGTGTTTTTAAACACTAATGCAGATACTTGCAAAGCTGCATCTCACTGAGATCACCTAACAACCTGCTGCTGCTAAATCGCTTCAGTCGTGTCCAACTCTGTGCGACCCCAGAGACGGCAGCCCACCAGGCTCCCCCATCCCTGGGATTCTCCAGGCAAGAACACTGGAGTGGGTTGCCATTTCCTTCTCCAATGCATGAAAGTGAAAAGTGAAAGTGAAGTTGCTCAGTCGTGTCCGACTTGTAGTGACCCCATGGACTTCAGCTCACCAGGCTCCTCCATCCATGAGATTTTCCAGGTGAGAGTACTGGAGTAGGGTGCCATTGCCTTCTCCGACNGGAGTGGGTTGCCATTTCCTTCTCCAATGCATGAAAGTGAAAAGTGAAAGTGAAGTTGCTCAGTCGTGTCCGACTTGTAGTGACCCCATGGACTGCAGCTCACCAGGCTCCTCCATCCATGAGATTTTCCAGGTGAGAGTACTGGAGTAGGGTGCCATTGCCTTCTCCGACCTAGCAAGTTAGAAGGCGCATGATATGATCACTATTGTACAGATGATGAGGGGATTGAAAATAGGAGAAGTGAATAATCTGCCTAAGGCTGCCTAGCTGATATGTACCAAATCTGGGTTTCAAATACCCAAGTGTTCTGTGCTGCTTTGCAACTTTTTTCTTTTTCTTTTTCTTTGTACATTCAAGTCCAATTTAGACACTCAGTTGTGTCCGACTCTTTGGATCCCATGGACTGCAGCATGCCAGGCCTCCCTGTCCATCACCAACTCCCAGAGTCTACTCAAACTCATGTCCATTGAGTCGGTGATGCCATCCAACCATTTCATCCTCTGTCGTCTCCTTCTCCTCCCACCTTCAATCTTTCCCAGCATCAGGGTCTTTTCCAATGAGTCAGTTCTTTGCATCAGGCAGCCAAACTATTGGAGTTCAAGCTTCAGCATCAGTCCTTCAATTGAATATTCAGGACTGATTTCCTTTAGGATGGACTGGTTTGATTTCCTTGCTGTCCAAGTGTTTCTCAAGAGTCTTCTCCAACATCACAGTTTGAAAGCATCAATTCTTCAGTGCTCAGTCTTCATTATAGCCCAACTCTCACATCCATGCATGACTACTGGAAAAACCATAGCTTTCACTAGACGGACCTTTGTTGGCAAAGTAATGTCTCTGCTTTTTAATATGCTGTCTAGGTTGGTCATAACTTTTCTTCCAAGGATCAAGCATCTTTTAATTTCATGGCAACAGTCACCATCTGCAGTGATTTTCGAGCCCCCCAAAATAAATCTCTCACTGTTTCCATTGTTTCCCCATCTATTTGCTGTGAAGTAATGGGACTGGATGCCATGATCTTAGTTTTCTGAATGTTGAGTTTTAAGCCTAGACAGAAAAGCAAATATCCTTTCTTTGGGATTGGAATGAAAAGCAAATATTCAGGACACAAAAGCAAATATCTTCTCTATGAAGTCTTCCTTGGTTTCCTCTCCAAGTCCCAGAGCTGGGATTCTAACACTCCCCATTTTGTGCTCACTAATATATATTGCTTTTAGAAAATACATTAAATGCAGTATATACTTTTTCATTTCTATCCTTCTACTAAAAAGTACCTTGAAGGCAGGAGCCATTGCTTATCTTTGATCTCTAATTACTAAAATAAAATGAGTAAATGATGGATGAAGGATTAATTAGAGGATTCAAGAAAGATTTTAAAGAGAAAGACCTTTGAGAAGAACAGGAAGATAAAGATACATGGAAGGTGATGTGGGAGAGGTGGAGTAACAGATAGATGAAAGACCTGAGGCAAAGCACAGAGTCTCAAGAATCCATTGTGCTTGAAAAGTGCTGAATAACTTTTGTGATTGAAGTGGGAATGCCAAGAGATAGGGCTGGATGTTGGACCTTGGACCTGCTTAAAAGGAAGCTTAAAGTGAAGTTACTCAGTTGTGTCCAACTCTTTGGGACCCCGTGGACTGTAGCCTACCAGGCTCCTCTCCATGGGATTCTCCAGGCAAGAATACAGGAGTGGGTTGCCATTTCCTTCTCCAGGGGATCTTCTTCCCAATCGAGGGATCAAACCCAAGTCTCCTGCATTGCAAGCAGACGCTTTAACCTCTAAGCCACCAGAGAAGCCTGAAGAAGCTTAAATGTCAAGCTAAAAACCTGAGACATAGTTATACTGACAAAATGAATCATCAGTTACTTTTGTGTTGGAAAAAGATCCAGACATTCAGACAATTGTTTTAAAAGGCTATCTTTCCTTGCAGTGTGCAAAGAATGAATTAAAACAGGTTGGGAGACCAATAGCAGGCTACTGTAGAAGTTTATTTAAAATACATATATACAAATCGAGAGCTGAAACCAAAACATTAGGAATGAGGATGTAAGGATTATATTGATATGAAAGACATTGCAGAGGTGAAATCAATGTCATGTATAGGGAAAATAATGCATTAAAATTATCTCTGGTATAATCTAGTCCATGATGGAAGATACTACACTAATCAAAAACACTAGATAAAGAACCAATGTTAACATTGGTTAACAACAGTTAACAGACAGCTAACAGTACAGTTCGGATGCCTTTGGTTCATGCTACCTGTACGACAACCATGAGAGTATACCAAGAGAGTGCTGGGAATTCAAACTTAGACAACAGAAAAGTCATTTGGGAGCCATTAGAAAATATGGGATGTTGGAACTTTGGGCATTGGTGAGAAACACTGAGAAGAGGCTACTGAATTTGGTGCTTTAGATATCAGTGCTAATTTTCTTTATTATTATTATTTATTTAAAAAATTTTATTGGTGTATAGTTGCTTTACAATATTACATTAGTTTCTACTGCACAGTAAAGTGAATCAGCCATATTTATGCATATATCCCCTCTTTTTTTGTATTTGCTTCACATTTAGATCACCATGGAGCATTAAGTAGAGTTCCTTGAGCTATACCGTATGTTCTTATTGAAAGTGAAAGTGAAAGTGACTCAGTCATGTCTAACTCTTTGCAACCCCATGGACTATATAGTCCATGGATTCTCTAGGCCAGAATACTGGAGTGAGTAGCCTTTCCCTTCTCCAGGAGATCTTCCCAACCCAGGGATCCAACCCAGGTCTCCTGCATTGCAGGTGGATTCTTTACCAGCTGAGTGACAAGGGAAGCCCTGTGAGAACTAATAATGTTCTCATTAGTTATCTCTTTTATACAAAGTATCAATAGTGTATATATCAGTCCCAATTCATCCCAGCCCCCTTCACACCATGATATTTATACATTTGTTCTCTACATCGGTGTATCTATTTCTATTCTGTAAATAAGATCATTTATACCATTTTTTCAGATTCCACATATGTAAGTTAATATACAATATTTGTCTTTCTCTGACTTACTTCACTTTGTTTGAAACTCTCTAGGTCCATCGACTCCTCTACAAGTGACTCAATTTCATTTTTTTTATGGCTGAATAACATTCTGTTGTGTATATATATACACACAAGATACAAAATACCACATCTTTATCCATTCTTCTGTTGGTGGACATTCAGGTTGTTTCCATGTTCTGGCTAATGTAAATAGTGTTGCAATGAGTATTAGGGTGCATGTGTCTTTTTGAATTATGCTTTTCTCTGGGTATATGCCTAGTAGTGGAGAAGGCAGTGGCAACCCACTCCAGTACTCTTGCCTGGAAAATCCTATGGAAAGAGGAGCCTGGTAGCCTGCAGTCCATGGGGTGGCAAAGAGTCGGACATGACTGAGTGACTTCACTTTCACTTTTTCACTTTTATGTATTAGAGAAGGAAATGGCAACCCAGTCTAGTGTTCTTGCTTGGAGAATCCCTGGGATGGCGGAGCCTTGTGGGCTGCTGTCTATGGGGTCACACAGAGTCAAACACAACTGAAGCAACTTAGCAGCAGCAGCAGCAAGATGCCTAGTATTGCTGGGTCACATGGTAGTTCTACTTTACATTTTTAAGGAACCTCTACTGTTCTCCATAGTGGTTTTATCAATTTACATTTGCACCAACAGTACAAGAGTGTTCCCTTTTCTCCACACCCTCTCCAGCATTTATTGCTTACAGATTTTGTAATGTTGACATTCTCAACAGTGTGAGGGATTAGCTCATTCCCCATGCTAATCTTCAAGAAAGAAATGTTCTACTTAGGAAAGTCGATATGCTCCCTTACCTCATTCATCATTGCTGTATGTCTAGCAAGGGTTATATAATCATATATATAATACATAGTAGGTGCTCAATATATATTTAGAGTGTCTGGATTTCATTAGTTTTGAAGACACTGAACACAAGTAATAGACAAAAATGATAATGGAATTGGAGGAAATTGATAAAACATGAAAGTAGTAAAAGATACAGGAGAAGATGGGATCCATGATGCGGCTAAAACAGGTTACAGTGCCCGAGAGACAAGACCTTCTGAGAGGAGATACTGTGCTCAGGATCTGGAGTTAGCTTGGGTTTATATGCTACTTCTCCATTTACTATCTTGAGAAAATTATTAAAAATCTCCGAGTATGAGTTTCCTCAGCAGTAAAATGAAGCTCATGAGGCTTCAACAGTAAACGGTTGTTGAGGTAAGGATACTGTCAAGAGTGAGCTCAACTACAAGTGACTCCAGACTTGATGACAGTGGCATAGGTGTAACAATGGCAAATCAAAATTATCACATTCAGGCCTAACTCTTCAGGATCAGCACAGAGTAGGACTTACCTAGGTTTGGGCAAGGGTTGGTAGGTCTCATGAAATGTGAAGGAGGCATCAGTGAGGTGTGTGTGTGTGTTCAGTCACTTCCATCCCGTCTGACTCTTTGAGGCCCTATGGACTGTAGCTCACCAGGCTCCTCTGTCCATGGGATTCTCCAGGCAAGATTACTGGAATGAGTTGTCATGCTTTCCTCTAGGGGATCTTTATGGCACATGTCTCCCATGTCTCCTGCATTGTAGGCAGATTATTTTACTGCTGACCCACTGGGGAAGCCCATCAGTGAGAGGTCTAACTACATTAATGTTCCATTGCTGTTATAATGAATGACCACAAACTTAAGCAACATGTATGAATTATCTCACTGTTCTTCAAGTCAGAAGTTTGATACAGGTCTCACTAGGCTAAAAAGAAAGGTGTCAGCAGGGCTGCGTTTCTCTCTGGATGCTCCAGGGGGAATTAGTTTCCTTGCCTTTTCCAGTTTTCTGAGGGTAGCCACACTCCTTCACTCTTGGCTCCTTCCTTTCTTCTTCAAAGCCATCATGCCGCATTTCTCTGACTCTTTTTCCACTGTCACATCTCTATATGTTCTCCTTGCATACCCAGACTCCTCCCCAGGATATAAAAAAAAAAAACTTTCTAATCTCTAATATTGCCTTTTAGAGCTAGCTATTACGTACATGAGAAATAAATGTTTAGTTCTTACTCAAATGGTTACAGTCTGACACCGTTTTATAACCTTGTCTTATTACTTAGTGCAGTAGCTTGGATGTGTTTATCTTCTTCATTTGCTCAGTTGTGTTCAGCTCTTTGTGACCCCATGGACTGCAGCACACCAGCCTTCCCTGTCATTCACTGTCTGTTAGAGTTTTCTCAAATTCATGTCCATTGTGTCGATTATGCCATCCAACCATCTCATCCTCCATTGCCCTCTTCTCCTCCTGCCTTCAATGTTTCCCAGAATCGGGGTCTTTTCCAATGAGTTGGCTCTTTATATCAGGTGGCCAAAGTATTGAAGCTTCAGCATCAGTGCTTCCAATGAATATTCAGGTCTCATTTCCTTTAAGAATGACTGGTTTGATCACTTTGCTGTCCAAGGAACTCTCAAGAGTCTTCTTCAGCACCACACTTTGAAAGCATCAATTCTTTGATGCTCAGCCTTCTTTATAGTCCAACTCTCACACCTGTACATGAACTGGAAACATCATAGTTTTGACTATATAGACCTTTGTTGGCAAAGTGATGTTTCTGCTTTTTAACGTACTGTTTAGGTTTTTCATAGCTTTTCTTCCAAGGAGCAAGTGTCATAGCTGCAATCACAGTACATAAAATGCTTCCTCATTCTTTTTTAACACATGTATGGTAATCCAGCAATTTTAACCTTTCTCATGCAAATTCTTGTTTTCAGTAGGGTTAGAATAGGTGTAGAAGGAAATGGCAACCCACTCCAGTGTTCTTGCCTGGAGAATCCCAGGGACGGGGGAGCCTGGTGTGCTGCTGTCTATGGGGTCGCACAGAGTCGGACATGATTTGAAGCGACTCAGCAGCAGCAGCAGCAGCAGAATAGGTAGAAGGAGGGAGTGAGTCTGATTTAACAGAGGTATTCTAATGTGGGTAAGTAGGAAGAAAAGCACAACAGTTATTCCGTGCTCTTCTGCCTTAAAAATGAGAGAACACAAAGTTTGGAAATGCTCTACCTTCTCCACAGTTACTGTTAACTGTATTTTAACAGTAGATATTTGCATACTTAGCATTATTTAAAATTATGCAGCAATACTTAAAAGGTGTAATTTTTATAATATCTTCTTATTTAGGGAAAAAGCTCAAGTGAATAACCAAAGCACACCAATCTCTGATACCAGAAGTATGGTAGAGATCTATTATTATAAACATTTCAGACAGTCATGTTTCTGTTGATTTAAAGTTTGTGTTAAGAGAAAGAAAGCAACATATTTTAGCTGCAAAATCTCACATTTAAAAATAAGAGATTTGGGACTTCCCTGACAATCCAGTGGTTAAGATTCTGTTTCCACTGCAGGGGATTCGAGTTTGATCCTGGGTCTGGAGAACTAAGATTCTGTGTGCTATGCAAAGCAGCCAAAATAATAGCAACGATAATATATAAAAATAAAAAGTTTGACTAGAATCTTTAAATTTTTTTCTGTATAGGAAATTATGATAGGATGGGAAATTTGACTCCAAAAACCATGGAATGCTTATTATGTGTGAGAATGCATCCAGATTTTTGAATTATTGTATTTACTCTTGAATAATTTTTAAAGAGCACTTACCAGGTGGCACAGTCGTAAAGAATCCATCTGCCAATGCTGAAGATGCAGGTTTAGTCCTTGGGTTGGGAAGATCCCCTGGAGAAGGGAATGGCAACTGACTCTGGTATTCTTGCCAGAGAAAAATCTCATGGACAGAGGAGCCTGGTACACTACAGTCCGTGGTGTTGCCAAGAATTGGACATGACTGAGTGACTGAGCATGCACATGATATTTAAAGATGTGTGTTATTATGTTTATTTTATGTTTAAAAAGCTTTTGACATTCATCTTTGACCATTTCTAAGTATTTATGCATGTATTTTATTCTGTTTTAAAAAATACTATACTATACGTTCATTTTAGCCACAGAAGTTCTGCAAAGTTACTCCTCACTATAGTTGCAAGGAAGAACAAGAAGATCTTGTTTAAATTCTAACACTCACAACATGTGTATTATTGAATATCTGAGACCAAGAATTAAAATTGAACTATCAGGACTGTGCTCAATCTGGATGTGTGAATGTTTATAACTAAAGTGAACAAAAGAGATGAAATTTGACATGGTTATTTTCACTAAAAACAAACATCTTGTGAATCTGTAGAACAAGATTTGGTGGTAGCAACTAGAAACATAAAGATTTTAGGTTAAATAGGTTTTTCCTAATTACTGTTCAGAAGACATAGTTCAAATGTCATTTTATCTGAAGGCCACAGGTAGAATTAGTCACCTGTCTTCTCCTTCTACTGCATGTTAAAATTGAAACATACAACTCTTTGCATATCTGTCTCAACAAAAGCTGAGTGCTTAGATGGCAGGATCTACTTTCTTGATTGTTTCTATCCAAATGTAGCAAAAACCTGGGCCTTTGATAGTAATTGTGTGTACAAGCAATGGAAATCATCTGAATTATGATATTTTCCCCATAACCTAAAGGTACTTAATTCCTTTTACTATTTAAGTACTAGGTAGCCTGTGTCTTTATGCTTTGAAATCAAAAAAACTTTCATTTTTTTGAGAGAAGAGTTTGAATTGAAAGATGTTCTTTTGGAAATTAAAAGTGCTCTATCGGATAGTTTCGATGTTATATTTTTGAGCAGCTACATAGGTTGTCTTGTTTACATTTTAATTTTATGCAAACTCTCATTTTATTATTAGTCTCCTTTAATATTAGTTTTTGTGTAAACTAAAAATTCAGAATAATTCACCACCTCTGGCATGTCATTTTAATATTTCAGAAAAGTGGTATCAGCAACTTCATATTTGAGCACAGAATTTTTAGCTTAGGAAATCTTGAAAAAGTACAAAGTATCCAGGTAATAGCTGTATCTCAATGATCCCATAATAGCACAAGTCCATGATAATGGCAGTTGTTATAATAATGTTTGTCTCAAATTTTATGACATTAAATGCATTGATATACAAGTTAGAAATTCCAGATTGCTCTTCAGTTACATTAGAAGTCAAGGACTGCTTTATAACAGAGTTCTCCTCTAATCAAGAGCACTTCAGTAATAACATTGTCTCTGGTTTCCTATGGGGCTCAAGTTGTTAGTGTAGATGACTAAATGTTTTTCTCTCCAATTCAGTTGTTAATTTATACTCTTGGAAATTCAAAAATTGAAACTAGATAAATAGAACCACCTTTGAATTTCCCTTTAAGAAAACTTAAATTAGGGGGCACACTCTAACACACTTATAAATACTCTTCATAATAAAGATAATATTTGTTCAACACAAGCAATTGTGTATCTGTTAGTCAATATGAGAGTGTAATGTAGTTCTTATACACAACGACCTGCATACTTCCAACACGTATTGAATTTCCATTGGTTCTTGGCCTCTTTCCCCTCTTAAATTTGCACAGATATTAGTTGTGTGACTTTAGCCATATTACTAAATGCTTTTGAGTCTCCATTTCTCCATCTATAGAAAGAGAGGATTAAATAAAATAATACATGTGCTAAATTGTTGTAGGTCTATTAAGCAAGAAGCAAGATTTAAAATAAATACTAGTTCATTAGTTGAGCCACCTAGCTATAGTTAGGGACTATTTGTAAAATATATATTTTTGTCAAATTGCTTTGATACAGTGATATACTTTTTTTTTTTTTTGGTCTGGAAGTCTCATTCAATCTCTATAATTTTCTGTTTGTCTCACATACAGCTTGCTATGATTTGTAGCTGAAATCTGGCCTGTGGCTTGTTTTTCTGAGGCTCATGATTTTATGTTTCCAAATACTTGAAAAAACTCAAAATATTTTTGTAACATATGAAATTCAAATTTTGTTATTCATAAATAATATTTTACTGAAAAAAAGTCATGCTTATTTTCATGTCTGTGATGATTTTCATGATATGATGGCAAGGTTAGATTACCCAATAAAGAGTATGCTCTGCAAAGCCCCAAATATTTATGACCTGGATCTTTAGAGGAGAGGTTTGCAGATCCCTGGTCTAATCACTTGAATTATAAGATAGAAATCACAGATACCCTTTATTGGCTTTGATTGAAAAAAAATCAGATAACTAAAAATTTGGAAAATGGAAACAATGGAATTACTTAGACAATTTGAGAAAACCAGAATTACTGAAAGGAATGATGTGATCAAGTACACAGTGTAATTCATGTTGTCAGTTTCTACAAAAGTATTTGTTGTTCGGTCAATCAGTTGTATCCAACTCCTTGCAACCCCATGGACTGTAGCACACCAGGCTTCCCTGTCCTTCACCATCTCCCCGGAGCTTGCTCTAACTCATGTCCATTGAGTCAGTCATGCCATCCAACCATTTTGTCCTGTGTTGTCCTCTTCTCCTGCCTTCAATCTTTCCCAGCATCAGGGTCTTTTCTCATGAGTCAGCTCTTCACCTCCACTAAGATGGCCAAAGTATTGGTGCTTTGGAGTATGCCCACTTTCAAAAGTGGAATCATAATACCTATGTTTCCTGTTTCTCCAATAGCTGGAAATGTATCCAGGTCTCCTCCCTAAATATCCTGATCTAAATTTGTGAGGGCAGCTTCCTGTTGTTGTTGTTCAGTCGCTCAGTCATGTCCGACTCTTTGTGACTCCATGGACTGCAGCACACCAGGCTTTCCTGTCCTTTACCAACTCCTGGAACTTGCTTAGACTCATGTCTATCGAGTTGGTGATGCCATCCAACCATTTTGTTCTCTGCTGTCATCTTCTCCTTCTGCCTTCAGTCTTTCCCAACATCTGGTCTTTTCCAATGAATCAGTTATTCACATCAGATGGCCAAAGTATTGGAGTTTCAGCATCAGTCCTTCCAATGAATATTCAGGACTAAATTCCTTTAGGATTGATTGGTTGGATCTCCTTGCTGTCTAAGGGACTCTCAAGAGTCTTCTCCAACACTACAGTTCAAAAGCGTCAAGTCTTTGGTGCTCAGCTTTTATGGTCCAACTCTCACATCCATACATGACTACTGGAAAAACCATAGCTTTAACTATACAGACTTTTGTCAGTAAAGTAATGCAGTTTCCTGAGGCACCACTGTCTCTCTCCACCAGATTTGTAATAATCATACACATTTGGTGTTTCAGCTAGGGAATGTTGGCATCACATGATCATTAGTAAGTTTTTCCTGTTTTGATCATAATTCATTCAGATATATTTATGTAATATAACTTGGATACCAGGAACATGAAACTTACTGAACATACCTCTAATGAACACCTAAGTCTCATTTCTGAAATGGTTGCTTCCAGAAAAAGATTTCTTCCAGGATGTCTTTTTCTGCAATCTATGAGTCTAATGAATGAAAGATACTTTTTGTGAATAGATGTGGATTCATCACTGGCTCAGTGGTATTTAGTGTTTAAAATGAACCATATCTCCAAAGTCTGAATGATCTGAGGTTTCATAACTCAGTTGTAATAGGTTGCCAGAGTAATGAGTGATGATTTTGTAGAATAAAAAAGCTAAAAAGGCTTTTTAGTGGTGATTCCAGGAAAGGGCTGTTAAAGCTTTGCACTTTACAATCATATTCTTGTCATTTACTATAGATGCTAGGGAGGGAATTTTTGAGCTGAAACTTACATAGTAATAATTGAAGACAAATGGACATATCAAGTTATTATATAAAATACCTTCTGCTTTTTGTGCTGTTTGGCACTGAACATCTTTGGGATTCTCTGAGATACTGGAGCTTGCAGAAGAATGCTCAGAACAGCAACTGCATGGTGGGTGCCTGGATTCTTTGCACAAACACACCAGGATTATTCATTCTACATATATGAACGTGTATGCATAGATGTATGTGGTCAGTAGACACAAAGACACTTTCACATATCCCCATGATCCATTAAAATTTAGTAAAAGACCTCAGAGAAAATAGAATACCATGAGTAGATTTCAGGACATCAATTTTCTGAGAAAGCTTCCATTTCGGAGAGTTTTGTAGTGGGTAGTGGATGTCTTGTGCTGATTAGACGCAGTGTTAAGGATGACATTGCACAAAGAGATTGTTCAATTCAGTTCAGTTCAGTCGCTCAGTCGTGTCCGACTCCTTGCGACCCCACGAATCTCAGCACGCCAGGCCTCCCTGTCCATCACCATCTCCCGCAGTTTACTCAAACTCACGTCCATCGAGTTGGTGATGCCATCCAGCCATCTCATCCTCTGTCATCTGAAAAGGTATATACTTACTGAGTGAATCCAGGCTTACCTTTTCACACAAGCCTTGGCCCCAGTCTAGGCAAATGAGGTCCTGGAACATAAATATTAAACCTCTCATCCTCTTTCAGTTTGATTTTTTACTATTCATGAGTACATATTCAGTCACTTAGTCGTATTCCACCCTTTGTGACCTCATGAACTTCAGCCCTCCAGGATCATGTGTCCATGGGATTTTCAAGGCAAGAATACTGGAGTGGGTTGTCATTTCCTACTTCAGGGGATTTTCCCAAATCAGGAATCAGACCCACCTCTCCTGCATCTCTGGCATTGGCAGGTAGATTCTTTACCACTGAGCCACCTGGGAATGTAATGTATCATAGTGACAGCAATATCAGCCTACATTTATATAATGTGATAAGTCTCAAAGTACTTATGACTATATAATCTAATTTTAAATTCAATGAAAACCTATGAGATGCATAGAATGGCTGCTGCTGCTAAGTTGCTGCAGTCATGTCCGACTCTGTGTGACCCCATAAATGGCAGCCCACTAGTCTCCTCTGTCCCTGGGATTCTCCAGGCAAGTATACTGGAGTGGGTTGTCATTTCCTTCTTCAATGCATAGAATGGTGGTAAATATTTAATCTTTAAAATTTAAGAAGACAGATTCAAAGAGATCAAGTTATTTACCTAAAGTGTAGTTTTATGTAGAAGTGAAATTCACATCAATATTCTTTGATTAAAGGTCTTGGTATTATAAAGCAATAATTAAAACCAGCCATTCTCATTTTCCTTTTTTAAAATCCTGATTCATATCTGTCCACACTGAGATGATCATAATAAATAAAATCTAGTTATTTCTTCCATTTTGTTTTGTCTTGTTATTGAGTATTAAAGTAAGATGTGTATAAGAGACAGATTTTTAGCTTAGGAAATCTTGAAAAAGTACAAAGTATCCAGGTAATAGCTGTATCTCAATGATCCCATAATAGCACAAGTCCATGATAATGGCAGTTGTTATAATAATGTTTGTCTCAAATTTTATGACATTAAATGCATTGATATACAAGTTAGAAATTCCAGATTGCTCTTCAGTTACATTAGAAGTCAAGGACTGCTTTATAACAGAGTTCTCCTCTAATCAAGAGCACTTCAGTAATAACATTGTCTCTGGTTTCCTATGGGGCTCAAGTTGTTAGTGTAGATGACTAAATGTTTTTCTCTCCAATTCAGTTGTTAATTTATACTCTTGGAAATTCAAAAATTGAAACTAGATAAATAGAACCACCTTTGAATTTCCCTTTAAGAAAACTTAAATTAGGGGGCACACTCTAACACACTTATAAATACTCTTCATAATAAAGATAATATTTGTTCAACACAAGCAATTGTGTATCTGTTAGTCAATATGAGAGTGTAATGTAGTTCTTATACACAACGACCTGCATACTTCCAACACGTATTGAATTTCCATTGGTTCTTGGCCTCTTTCCCCTCTTAAATTCAAAATTTTAATACATGTTTTCTTTAATGCATAGACTTTCACTCATTACAGTTCTTTCACATATGCTCTCAGTATAATGATAAATCAGATTGCATTAAAATGAATCCATACTATACTCAGAGAAGTTAATTTTCTGTAATTCTATGATAAAGCAATGTTTCAAACAAGACAAAATGTACTGTTATCTACTAGTTTGTGATTCTTACCTTTGGAACAGTCATTTTCTCATTTCCCTTGAAAAGAAATCCTTTTATTCTTTTTCCATTTTCTCCTCATTTTCTCTATTATAGATTATAGCAAGAGGATGGGTACAAGGAGAACTAGTGACAAGATTTTCTGTTTCAAAAATGGGTGTCCTACTGACAGTTTAATTTCCTGGTATCTGGCATAAGACACTTTGATCATGAGTTTTCATCAATTCTAATTAAATGTCAGGCTCATAATTTACTCACATTCCTCCCTCTTCTACTATAACAAAAAATTTTTAAAGTTATATTTCCTTTAACCTATCATCTAAATGGCAATCAATTTTGTTCAATGCTGGTCAGATAAGTCTCTAAGTGTTGTATGAGCATCCCCAAATAACTTCCAGAGGAGTTTCTAATCAGCAACTTATTCTGAAAAAATTGTGCTAGGGCATAATTGGACATGAAACTTGACCCTCCATGGACTTCTAGTAAACAATGTTTTATTTTTATTTATGATTTCCATTTTCTTTACTTCAGTCATGTGGCTGCTTGAATTTGGTGTTTCATTATGACTGCTTCCCTAATTATTAATACAATTATTAGTTTAGTAGAGCACTCACATTTTTTATAATTGCATTGCACAGTCTTATAACGTTTCTTAGAAAGAAATGAGGGTTCATTTAATTGTTGCAAGTCAAAACTGCTATCAATGGAAAAACTACTAGATTCATTTCAGAAAACAAGTATTCTAATGGTAAAAAAAAAGGTTGAAGGACATGAACTTATAAAATTGTTTTCTCAGGATTATTCATTGGAATTTATTATTGATACTTGTTGAAATTTTAATTTAGTGATATTTCACATATCTTAAAACTTTAGCTATTATATAAAAATGTGGAGAAAT
>SJYT01025229.1:78775-123769 GCA_006410635.1 Cephalophus harveyi | reverse complement strand
ATGCAGATGACACCACCCTCATGGGAGAAAGTGAAGAGGAACTAAAAAGCCTCTTGATGAAGTGAAAGAGGAGAGTGAAAAAGCTGTCTCTTATACACATCTATTAAACAACTTAAAGTAATTAAACTAGTTAGTTGTTCATGAAATATCACTCCTCGTTCATGAAATGATGGTTTAAATAAAAATATGAATCATTGTGCTTTTGGATCAAAGCAGGTAAAAGTATTCCATCTTCATTTACCATTTATAAAGAAATATTATTACACTAAATTTGAAACAATCTTGCATTTGTATTGGAAATTCTGTTTTGTATGTGTAGTTTCTGTGAGATTTATAATGATATATCAAGTAAGTAGATTTTATATAAGTAATAGGCATATACTTGGGCTATGTAGTTGCCAGTGTTTTGAAAAATGATTACAGATGTTAACAGTGTGGTTCAGAAATAAACAAATGGGGCTTTACTTCTAAAGAAGGGGGTTTTTTAGAAATTGTTCATTTGGGTTTTGAAGTGAAGAAATAGATACTGTTGGAGGCTCATTAACCTTTTTAGACTACTGGGCATCATTAAGAGTTTCAAGATGATAATTTATTAAATTGTCCCTATGAGGCATGTAAAGTTGCTTTTCTGTGTAAAATTATCAGACTTTTGCCTGGGGAATAATTGATTCAACAGGAAAGTCTTCCTTTCATTTTGATTTCAATTAATTTGCCCTACTTTTCCTCTAAAGCACTGAAAAAGCCTTAATCCTACATCTCAGTCCAATTTACTTGCATCTTCTTTACTACCATTTCAATTTCAAAAATCCTAGAAATGGCAGTTCCCTTGAGTAGCAAAGGCTCGCAGGAGGATCTAGAATCCTATTTTCCTTAGAGGCAGCTTTTATTTTAGCCATGAGCAGATAGCATACTGCAGAGCTTATAGATAGTCAGTTTTGCTAGATTTTATGTGTATAAGGACTTGGATAGGAAGTATTCAGTGACTACTGTGAAAAAAGATTGCTTCCAGAGATGTGTATTAGAAAACGCAGACGCAGTTGAGGAAGGACAGTAGGTCACAGAAAGGTCTGTTCAGTCAAGCCTGAGTATTTAAAGCATTACCGGCAGACACTAAGAAGAGGGATGAACTCGACAATAGAGGAGTCAGATAATTATTAGACAATGGACTAGCAAAAATGGTTGGGAAGCACAGAGCCGTGGTAGAGAGCCTCGGCAGGAATTGACGGCTGTATAAAAGTTAAAAACAACCCAGACCTTGAAAAGAGAAGTCATAATGCTAGAAACCAATTTTAGAAACTAAAAGAAAAGTGTTGGGGTTCAAAAAAGGTATACCAAACTACCCGAGACAAAAAGGGAGTGAAAAAAAAAAAAAAAGGAAAGTACAGTCCTTCTGTGAAGAGGTCATAGATTTTTCTTTCTCAGCCTCCTGCCCTGAGGTGTACTGGGTTTAGGACCACGAAGAAAATGCCCTATTTGAAACCTGAAGGTATTAAAATGCTATACAGCATTCTCTCTTCTATTTTCAGTTTGCAGCCTCTGGGCAACTGCCAACCACCAGTAAAAAGCTCCCTATCTCACGGTATGTAATTCTGGTATGAAATAGGCAGCAAGTACAAACGAGACCTTGACCAGAACTTGTATGTATCTATACAAATCTATTTCCCTGTTCTGTGTGTGTTGAGTTGGAAAGACAGAGGCTTATTTAGACCTTAAGAGTAATGATTTGTGTTGTTTAAGGTTTGGAGTTAATATGCTAATAGCAAGAGAGATTTAGGTACTCCTGAAAAACTTCCAAATGCTTCTCTCATTGGGTTATTTACTTAATAGTCTTAAAAATGAGCTGTAAAAGCTTTTATAATGTTTTGATATTTGGATATATGAGAGAATGATGTGAATCTTCCAATAGAAATGGAAACCTAGAAATGATTTTTAAATAATTTTAAATGTAGCTAGTGCCCCTCATCAGATAGCACAATTTCCATTTCATAGTTTCTGGTGAATGTGCATTCCTCACTTGAACTGACCTGCTCCATGTCATAGTAATATGTGTAGCACAAATCTGTTTTGTGTATCCAGAGCATCTGTTTTTGAAGGACTTCCCTGAAATGTTCTTTTAATCCAGTGACTCAGAAAGTGGTTGAAAATAATATCTTTGGTTTGGAATCCAATAAAATTAAGTTTAATTTCTTCTATATGTGTATGTTAGAGAGGGAGAAAATAGCTAACCTCCTTTGATGAAACATGTCTTGCTTCTATCGACTTCATATTAAAGATGTAAATTGACAAAGTTTAACTAAAAGGAAAAAAAATATTCATACAAGTTCTTAGAGCATACACCTAGGTAGAAGACAAACATTATATCTGTTTACAAGGCAAATGGTAAGTAAAAATTAAAATGTTGTTTACAATCATGGAGCAACTTGATCACAAGAGGCAGACAGGCAATTAGGTACCAAAAAACCTCAAAGTGGAACCATAGGAACAAAGAGAAATAGGACAGTGGCCCATACAGACTTATTTCTAAGCAAAGAGACTTCAGGTGGTTAAGACAATTGCAATAATAGCCATATGTGGCAAAATCAGTTTTCATTCCAATCCCAAAGAAAGACATTGCCAAAGAATGCTCAAACTACTGCACGATTGCACTCATCTCACACGCTAGCAAGGTAATGCTCAAAATTCTCCAAACCAGGCTTCAACAAAACATGAACCCTTAACTTCCAGATATTCAAGCTGGATTTAGAAAAGGCAGAGGAACCAGAGATCATATTGTCAACATCCTCTCTGGATCATCAAAAAAGTAAGAGAATTCCAGAAAAACATCTACTTCTGCTTTATTGACTACTCCAAAGCCTTTGACTGTGTGGATCACAATAAACTGTGGAGAATTCTTAAAGAGATGGGAATATCAGACCATCTGACCTGCCCCCTAAGAAATCTGTATGCAGGTCAGGAAGTAACAGTTAGAACTGGACATGGAACAATAGACTGGCTCCATATAGGGAAAAGAGTACAATCAGGCTGTATGTTGTCACTCTGCTTATTTAACTTATAGGCAGAGTACATCATGAGAAAGCTTAGACTGGATGAAGCCCAAGCTGGAATCAAAATTGCCAGGAGAAACATCAATAACCTCATATATGCAGATGACACCACCCTCATGGGAGAAAGTGAAGAGGAACTAAAAAGCCTCTTGATGAAGTGAAAGAGGAGAGTGAAAAAGTTGACTTAAAGCTCACCATTCAGAAAACAAAGATCATGGCATCTGGTCCCATCACTTCATGGGGAATAGATGAGGAAATAGCACAAACAGTGTCAGACTATTTTTTTGGGCTCCAAAATCACTGCAGATGGTAATTGCAGCCATGAAATTAAAAGACGGTTACTCCTTGGAAGGAAAGTTAAGACCAACCTAGATAGTATATTGAAAAGCAGAGACATTACTTTGCCAACAAAGGTCCATCTAGTCAAGGCTATGGTTTTTCCAGTGGTCATGTATGGATGTGAGAGTTGGTCTGTGAAGAAGGCTGAGCCCCGAAGAATTGATGCTTTTGAACTGTGGTGTTGGAGAAGACTCTTGAGAGTCCTTTTGACTGCAAGGAGATCTAACCAGTCCATCCCAAAGGAGATCAGTCATGAGTATTCATTGGAAGGACTGACACTGAAGCTGAAACTCCAGTACTTTAGCTACCTCAGGTGAACAGTTGACTCATTGGAAAATACCCTGATGCTGGGAGTGACTAGGGGCAGGAGGAGAAGGGGACAACAGAGGATGAGATGGCTGGATGGCATCACTGACTCAATGGACGTGAGTTTGCGTGAACTCCGGGAGTTGTTGATGGAGAGGGAGGCTTGGAGTGCTGTGATTCATGGGGTCGCAAAGAGTCGGACACAACTGAGTTACTGAACTGAACTGAGCACTAACACTTTCATATTTGCATAGGAGTTTCTGATACTTGATTGTTTAAACTTTGTATTTCAGGTTTTATTTAAGAGGCTGTCTTCATGTAGTTTATTAAATTTAGTGTTTACTCATAATTGACTTACAAAGAAAATGTATAAATGTATACTTCGTAAGTGTACTTGTGCCAAAACAAACTGCTTGCTTTTAGCATTTAATTTTCATGAGAAGGTGCAAATGGGTGGACTATTACTACATGTAATTATAAGGGAAAAAAACATGAAGGATGCTGAAGCTTGCTTGCTTTCTCTATAAAAATGCTCTATATTTCATATTGTAGCAAATTATGAATGTACTAATAAATAGCTTTCAATAAAATAATTCTACTATTGAAATTTCCCCAGGTTTTGTTTTCAATAAAAATGTTCAGTTATTTTCAAGTTTTGGAATCTTATTTTTCTTTAACCTGTGTTTTCAACCTTAGGTATATGCCTTTGAATCAGTCAATTCTTGATTCTGGTACGGGCTGGGTGGGGACTGGAGTTCAACTGATTGAGAGACTGAGCTTAATAAGGTGAAGTACATATGCCAGAATTATGTTTATGCCTCACCTTTACAATACTTTTTGAATGCAGGCTTTCAGTTTCTCATTGAAAACAAAACAACTGTTCTGAAAATGTATGCCACAAGTTATGAGGGTCCTGGGGAAGGTAGCATGTTGTACTAGAGAAAATCCATTAGTATGAGAGAATGATTCAGTACTCCATTGAGAGTAAAGAGGTATATTCATCTTTGCATGTGAACAACTTATCCTTTGTGTCAGAATATAATACTGCTTTATCTATGCTCTGATATTACTTAAAAGACCAATACTATTCATGCTGGGAAAAAGAAAAAAATCAGCTTTTAAAATGACTCTTCTATCTTCTAACTTGAATATATTAATGAAATGTATCTTCAAATCTTACAGATAATTCTTGTGATTTATTAGACTGGGAAATGTTTGATCAGACATAAATCATTTATTAGTGTAGATGGCTTTATTAACTATGCTTAATGGTAATGCAGTTTACTTATTAAGTTCATCAATTATAATCCAAACTAAAAGGAAGGTGTTCTGAAAACCTGAGAAAATGAGTTCCAATCATGACTACATTTTGAACTCTTAAAATTCTATTTGATTTTTATACAGATGCTCTTATTTAAATGTAAAACCCAATATAAGTGGTACAATCAACTGTTAGAGTAATGAACATTTCGTTTGAGCCATACAACTAGTTGAACTCTCTAAAGATATTTATAAGGTTACAAGGGAAATAGTGCAGACATTTCAGACACTTTGAAGTCACTCTTCCTAAGCCAGTCCAATAAGCTTATGCCTCACCAAATGTGTTTATTAGCCAGTATGCTCTACTGGCAAATAACTAAGGATAAAATTGGTAGCACAACCAGTGACTTTTCTAGTCTATTACACTCCAGTGAGGGGGTAGCACTTTTACTTTCAGTGTTCAACAGAAGAAATATAATTAAGAATAGTGAAATGTCAATATAAGACCGTAGAAGGCAATGGCACCCCACCAGTACTCTTGCCTGGAGAATCCCATGGATGGAGGAGCCTGGTGGGCTGCAGTCCATGAGGTCGCTAAGAGTCAGACACGACTGAGTGACTTCACTTTCACTTTTCACTTTCATGCATTGGAGAAGGAAATGGCAACCCATTCCAGTGTTCTTGCCTGGAGAATCCCAGGGATGGGGGAGCCTGGTGGGCTGCCGTCGTTTGGATCTCAGAGTCGGACACGACTGAAGTGACTTAGCAGCAGCAGCAGCAGCAGCAACACCAGCATAAGACATTATAGAATGTCTCTATACCATGCACTTGTGCTGTGCTGTTTGACATCTCTATGCTCAACACTTTTTATTCTCTTTGGGTTTGATTTTTAATTATAAACTTGAGTCTGTCAGAATAGAAGTGGTTCTTAACGGTTTGACTAGCCTGAATCATTTACATTGTCTAATCCATCCTCATGTAATGTGTCCAGCTTGCTTTGCAAAATAGATCAAAATTTAATTTCTTTGAATTGTCTTTCTCTATTGACTTTGGTGTGCTCTTGGTTAAGCAGATATCTTTTCTGAGAAATGGTTTATTGTTGTAACATTTTAAGCAAATCAATTACCTTCCTGTAATGCAATAACATTACAATATGCAGGCAACCATAGCTTCCATTGTACATGACACAGTCAGTTTTATAAAGCTGTAAACATTCATATCAGTGCTATTTAGTCAGTGGTAATACAATTTGAAAATGAGATATTGGCCCAGTTATGTTAATATGTTATTTTGAAAGGCTCAAATCAACTCTTTTGACAGATATACAAGATTCAGGTTTAGAGGTTAAAGAGTCAAAACTATGTGGGAAAATATGGCAGTGGTGATAAAATATATATATAGAGAGAGAGAAAGAGAGAGAGAGTGAGTCTTTCTTGCACTTGGCTAGAGAGAGAGCTTTGCTACTCCTTCCACAGTGTGCATTATTTTTTCATGGATTAAGTCTCTCAGGTATGTATCTCTATTCTGTAGCTACATCCATCCAATAAAACTGTATTTACCACCTCCTCACCCATGTTTCTTATTTTTTTGGGGGGAAGGTATATGTCTTGGTAGAATGCTTAACTAAAATTTTTTACAGATAAATTGTTTCTTTTCTTAAAAACTTCCAACATCTTCCCATTGAATTTAGGACAAAATCTGAAGATCTTGAGGCCCCACATGACCCATCTGGTCCTGACTGCCTTTCCAAACTTCTCTATTATCTCTTCCTCCATCCTTTCTGTGTTCTAGTGGGCTTCCTCTATTCCTCATGTGTACTGTGTTCATTCCAACCTCATGCATTTTTGTATTTCCCATCTCTAGGCTTAGAATATGCTTCTTCACATCTACCCCACCAGTCATAATTTGGACATCAGTTCAAATGATACCTCCTGAGAGAGGGCATTTCCTCCTCCTCCTCCTGATTCTTGCCCTCTTCCTAACTCTTAAACTTCTCTGTGCTGTCATTCACTGTGATTTTCCTCAAGGCTATTGATAATATATGAATGTATTGTATTGGTTTTTCTCTTTGTTATTATCTGATGAGAGAAAGGACTTTGCCTTTTTCACTGCTATATCTTTTGCACCCAGAAAAGTGTGTATAGAAGATATGCAATAACCATTTGTTGATGGAGAAATTAAAGAAGAATGTACAAATGTTCAAGTGAGCATTTGAAGAGACCATTACATAAGGGTCAGAGAAAGAGTCACTTGGCAGGTGGAATGAACAATTCTTCTCCTGTTCTGTCACCTTGCTGTGATAAAAGCAATTTGGTGATATTGACCTTTTTAATGCAAACCTCCTTATCCATTCTGCATGCTTTCATACTCTAGAGAGGAGAAATAATCCAACCTGTAACTGTATTAATGAATCATCCTTATTTGGAAAACAATCATAACATTGCCTATACTTAGAGCTACTTTAAGCCACCACTGCATTACTTATATAATAGTGCTTTCTGCTGGAAAATCAATATCTCTGGACTATTATTACAAAAACCTTGGTTTTCTGTTATATAATTATAATTCCATGTAATCAGATTGTTGTTATTAGAATGACATTACTTATGAGATTTCACCTTAAAAGTTCAAAATAAATCTCTTTTCAGTGGTGGTTTAAATGGTGTTCAGGCAATATATCATTATTTTTCATAGTAAATTGCATGAGATCTTACACAGTAGCTTTGAAATTACTGCTTGTCGTCACCACTATATACAACCACATAAACAGTATGTGGTTTGTACAGTAGATCATTTTTCTTGTTTATATTCAGTAAGCTCTCAGTGCTACACACTAACACCAGCTGTTAAAAAATGACAGTAGTATTATATCTCTCACTACCAAGATCTTTTATGTAAAGTTTGTTTTTTCCTAAACAGTATATGTTGCTGAATAATAATAAAAGTCGGTTTGATAAATAGTGGTATATTTTTTATTATTCATTTGCAATGTAAAATGGAATGTAAATAGAAAAATTACAGAAAGATTAAGTATAAGGGAACTCAGATTCCAACCTAAATCCAAGTCAGTTGTCCACCAATATCTGAAGGATAGAAGAATGATTCTCTTATCTCATAGGTTGTGTAAGGTGAATCCTATAGAAATATATGTGTATATTTTATATACAGGAATCTGAAACTAATTTCAATATCCCAAAATATTTGACTACTTTCAATATTCTCTAATTTTATGATGTTCTTTCTTTTTAATTTTTTTCTTTTTCCATGAGAAAGCAAAAAGTTCAGGGATGAGGACCATTTCATCCACATCAAATATATAGTAGGTTCTGAAAAGATACATGTCAGCTAACTGAAAATGAAATAACTTTCACGAAACAATTATCTCTGTTCAAGAAGCACAAATATACCTGCTTATGTGCTGTGTGGGGCTATGCTGTGCTTATTCTCTCAGTCCTGTCTGACTCTTTGCAACCCCATAGACTGTAACCTGCCAGGTTCCTTTGTCCATGGGATTCTCCAGGCAAGAATACTGGAGTGGGTTGCTATGCCCTCCTCTAGGGGATCTTCCCAATCCAGGATTCGAACCCAGGTCTTCTGAATTGCAGGCAGATTCTTTACCACCTGAGCTAGCAGGGAAGCCCTATACTTGCTTAAGAAATTGAAAGTCGCTCAGTCATGTCTGACTCTTTGTGACCCCATAGACTGTATTCAGTTCAGTTCAGTATAGTCCCTGCAATTCTCCAGGCCAGAATACTGGAGTGGATATCTTTTCCCTTCTCCAGGGAGTCTTTAAACCCAGGGATTGAACCCAGGTCTCCCTCATTGCAGGCGGATTCTTTACCAACTGAGCTATGAGGGAAGCCCCATGCTATACTTGCTTATACTCATCATAAACACAGACTTGGGAAGTTTCAAGTCTTTATATCTCCCTGGTACTTAAGTACTAACATCACGGTATTTAAAGTGCTGTTGCTGCTGAGTCATTTCAGCTGTGTCCAACTCTGTGTGACCCCATAGACGGCAGCCCACCAGTGTCCTCCATCCCTGGGATTCTCCAGGCAAGAATACTGAAGTGTGTTGCCATTTCCTTCTCCAATGCATGCATGCATGCTAAGTCACTTTAGTTGTGTCCAACTCTGTGCAACCCCGTGGTCAGCAGCCCACCAGGCTCCTCTGCCCATGGGACTCTCCAGGCAAGAATACTGGAGTGGGCTGCCATTTCCTTCTCCAGACCCCATTCTGTGGGGTGATTTAAAGTGAGAGATATGTAATCAACTGACATGAGGGCAAGCCACAGGCAAGCCTCAAGATCAGTCATTAAACATATTTCAGGTTTAAAAAAGTCTAATACATTTCTACAGACAGATTGAGGACCTTCTAGATCATTTAAAATATTCTGTTATATTAGGATCTAAAATAATGTGTGCTTTAAACAAACACTTGGGGCTAAGAGCTGAACACACTAAAAATGCATTTGAATTATTTGTTATTAAGTGATATATATATGTGATTGTGAATAAAAGTTAACTAGTACTTGAATTCAGAAAAGTATGAATTTTGCCTTATATATATTTATTTTTCTCATAACTATAATCCTGGGTCATTTTCTAGTTTCCAGTAAGGTAATCAGTACTTGTAGATAAACAACAACTTGATTTCTGTTGACTTACTATTTTCAGGGATAGAGTCATATTAGCTTTTACCACAATTCTAACTTAATCCAGACAACCAAGAGATTTCTAGATTTCTTAAATAGACTCTGTTGAATAAAAGTTAATCCAATATTCATAACTCAGGGCTATGAGCTAATTCTCTTCATAGTTATATGTAATGTATATAATGTATGTCTCCTGAGTATATTCATCTGTGGTCAGTGTGAAAAGTTCAGAGGTCTAGATGAGGTCTATAAGGCTATTGGTCCCTTTTCTAAAATAGATATACACTTTTGAAATCTGTGCTACTGGCCTCCAGCATTTGATTCTCTTCCTTTTTAGTCATCACTTCTTACCACTCATAGCCCTAGATTACTCTAGTTATCCTTTTCTTTTCTGACTTCTTTCTGGGCCAGTTTGACTTACAGCCAAGAAATCTACATGTGTTAGTTTTGGGTGTAAACTGAGATTAAGCAGGTATGAATGACAATCTATGTGATTCCCCTATAATGTATTAAGTAGATTTTCTAAATATCTGCTATGGTTATCTAGGGAAATTTGAGATACATTTGCAATCGAATAATTGGTTAAGAGACCTCTCTCTGGATAAGTTGTGTTACTTAAAAACGTATCATTTTTCATTGATTATCAATAGAATTTCAGAATAGAAGGTAGAAAGTAAATGGTTAAATATATAATTAAAATATATATAAAAGAGCCAGAGTTTCTCTAGTGAGCCTTGCCTCACCAGTATAACAACCATTGATCTATGGCAGTTTTTACATAAATGCATGTACAAATCCATTTACACATTTGACATACACAATATTTCATTGTAATGATAGGTGATTTCACTTTAATAAATGTAATTTTGAAACTTTTGATTAGATATAATTTTGAATATTTCTGGTTTTCTTTACTAAGCTCATCACACTGACCACAGATGAATATATTTAGGAGACATATACATTATATATAAATATGAAGAGAATTAGAACATAGCCCTGAATTGTCAAGATTAGATTAATTTTTCTTCAATATAATCTATTTAAGAAAGTCAGAAAGGCTGTATAATAATATTTAGAAGTACTTACAACAAAATCTGGTGCACATTTTTAAAAATTCAGCCTTTGGAAGATTCATTTCCATTGCATGGACAATTTGGGTTTTCTAGGAATAATGTTTATTTTATGGACTAGTATATAATTTTTCACAATTTTTCTAGGTAGAAATACATTATTTATTCATTTTGGTATCAGTGCAGTTCAGTCACTCAGTTGTGTCCAACTCTTTGCGACCCCGTGAATCGCAGCACACCAAGCCTCCCTGTCCATCACCAACTCCCAGAGTTGACTCAGACTCATGTTCATCGTGTCGGTGATGCCATCCAGCCATCTCATCCTCTGTCGTCCCCCTCTCCTCCTGCCCCCAATCTCTCCCAGCATCAGGGTCTTTTCCAATGAGTCAACTCTTCACATAAGGTGGCCAAAGTACTGGAGTTTCAGCTTTAGCATCATTCCTTCCAAAGAAATCCCAGGGTTGATCTCCTTCAGAATGGACTGGTTGGATCTCCTTGCAGTCCAAGGGACTCTCAAGAGTCTTCTCCAACACCCCAGTTCAAAAGCATCAATTCTTGGCGCTCAGCCTTCTTCACAGTCCAACTCTCACATCCATACATGACCACAGGAAAAACCATAGCCTTGGCTAGATGGACCTTTGTTGGCAGAGTAATGTCTCTGCTTTTGAATATACTATCTAGGTTGGTCATAACTTTCCTTTCAAGGAGTAAGCATCTTTTAATTTCATGGCTGCAATGAACAACAATTAATAGAGTGTTTGGCATGTGCTGCTGCTAAGTCACTTCAGTAGGTCTCCAGTAATGCTTGTTAACTAAGTTGAATCTTACAGAATTCCATTTTTGTTGGTGAAAGACAGTTGTATTTATTGGCAGATATATGTGGTTCAATATAACAATTCTGTAATGATGGTGAATAAATGAAGAATTATTAGTGTTTTTTTTTTCTCCTGATTGTGTATAGAATTGGAGGATTTGTATGGAAAATGTCCTCATTTGTCTGCTTCATGATATGAAGGACAGACATGATGTTTTTCTGTATGTAACATCTTTACATGGGAGAAAGCACAAGTAGTAGCTAAAGTAAATAATAAATCTGCTTTATTATATCCCTTGCAAGACTACTAGAAAATAAACATTTTAGTGCTTAAACAAAGAATACAGCCATCTTCATATAGGTGGTGAAGGGGTTATTAGTCTTGGTTGGGAAAGAAGCATAGTGGTATGCTTAAAAGAACAAAACCGGAAAAAAAAAAATAACCTTTTATACATGGTATCTATTTAATGACTACATATAATCAGTTACTGAGGTGGCTTTTTATAATGTATTTATGTGTCTATCTGTAACTATTAACAACTACCAGTCCTAATAACAACAGAAACCAAAAAGCTGAGATCATAAAATTTTTCTTGGTTCTGGCTTCTAAAACCTTCCAGAACCTGTACACATGCACACACAAACACACATTTGTTATCTCTGAAGTGTTCATATACTCTTCACTCCCACTTCCTTTTACTCATTCAAGGAAATGCAAAACATGTAGATAATAGCAAATGTGTAAAGCAATACTGGGACCTTCTTCAGTGATCAATGCAAAGAAATAGAGGAAAACAACAGAATAGGAAAGACTAGAGATCTCTTCAAGAAAATTAGAGATACCAAGGGAAAATTCCATGCAAAGATGGGCTCGATAAAGGACAGATATGGTATGGACCTAACAGAAGCAGAAGATACTAAAAAGAGATGGCAAGAATACACAGAAGAACTGTACAAAAAAGATCTTTATGACCCGGATAATCACGATGGTGTGATCACTCATCTAGAGCCAGACATCTTGGAATGTGAAGTCAAGTGGGCCTTAGAAAAGATCACTACAAACAAAGCTAGTGGAGGTGATGGAATTCCAGTAGAGCTATTTCAAATCCTGAAAGATGATGCTGTGTAAGTGCTGCACTCAATATGCCAGCAAATTTGGAAAAGTCAGCAGTGGCCACAGGGCTGGAAAAGGTCAGTTTTCATTCCAATCCCAAAGAAAGGCAATGCCAAAGAATGCTCAAACTACCCCCACAATTACTCTCATCTCACATGCTAGTAAAGTAATGCTCAAAATTCTCCAAGCCAGGCTTCAGCAATACGTGAACCGTGAACTCCCAGACCGAGGATGAGATGGCTGGATGGCATCACTGACTCGATGAATGCAAGTCTGAGTGAACTCCGGGAGTTGGTGATGGACAGGGAGGCCTGGCGTGCTGCGATTCATGGGGTTGCCAAGAGTCAGACACGACTGAGCGACTGAACTGAACTGAACTGAAAACAATACTGATCTGAGCAGCTTGGACAAATATTTAAATATGGTGATGAATTTTTCTTCTGATAATTACTTACCAGACACTGATATTGTTCCAGGTACTTTAAAAAACATACTCCTAGTGGTTTTATAAAACGTTAGTCACTCAATCGTTGCCGACTCTTTGAGACCCTATGGACTATAGCCCGTCAGGCTCCTCTGTCCATGGGATTATCCAGGCAGGAATACTGGAGTGGATAGTCATTCCCTTCTCCAGAGGATCTTCACAACCCAGAGATAGAACCTGAGTCTCCTGCATTGCAGGCAGACTATTGAGGCCTACATTACAATTGAATAATCAAACAAGAGAATGAGTAGAAAGCAGTATAAGTAATATTTTAATAGGTACTGATTACCTTAATTCTATGCCACACACAGAATCTTTAATTCAGATTCTACCCACTCTAGGGCAATAGCAGGGTGGAAAAAGTGGGGAGTTTAATTGCTATCTTTTTAAGGTATGATCAAAGAACAGGGTAGAAAACAGAGGAGTTAGGGAAAGTAAATCAATGTGTGAATATTAGAAAAGAAGTTAAGAGAAATGAATTGGTAGAAAACAGCTTAATTGAAAAATTCTGGAAGGCTCAGAAAGACAAGAGAAAGAATGATAAAAGCTAAAGAATAAAGACAATAGTTTAGCAAAGAGACACATGAGCCACACCAGACTCTGAAAAGCAAGGCTCCGGATGTCAGGATAAAACATAATCAAAGAAAGGATGAGGAGTTCTGAACTTGTCAGAGTGACAAAGGGCTTTGTAGATCACAATAAAGATAGGGCAGGTCTCTGCAGGATGAAAAGTAGAAGCAGAAGGAAGTTGTGGAGAATCTGAGCTGAAATCAGCCACTCTCTTGGTGTCATTGTCACAATAGAGTAATGCATAGTAAGTTGTGCTTAGCTGATAATCAGCTTTCATTGGATCACAAACTTGAAAACTTCAATGTAGATGAAATGGACTTGTGGTATTTTGCCTTTTTCCTGTGCAGCGTGGAAACTGAGGAATACTTTTGCTTAATTTTTGTCTTTCCTTTAAGCTGAATCTGACTCTTACTCATTCTTGCTAAGAGACAGCATTTCTTTAACCTAAAGAAATGGCAGGAACAGCGAAACAGAGCTTTACAGCCAGACTACTTGGTTTAGAAGACTAGCTTTGACACATACCAACCATGCAGCTTTAGAGTAAATACTCAAACGCTGTCTCATTAAATCTATAAATTGTGAACAATAATATTACTTACCTCATTAAGTTTTAGGAAGAGTAAATGATATAGTATTAGCATTGCCAGATTTAACAAATAAGTAAAATAAAACAAAACTCAGCTAAACTTAAATTTCAGATAATCAATAGATACTTTTATATAAGTAATAATTAGTATGAAGCATCATCATATGTAAATACTAATTTGTTGTTTATCTTATTATCTGAAATTTAAATTTGTCTTCTTTATTTCATTTTATTTGCTAAATAGATCTTTTTTTATTTTATATATTTTATCTGATAATTCTGCTTAATATATGTAAAGTACTTGCAAAATAGTCCTCATGCTTGGCATTTTGTGGTTTCTCATGCAATCAGTGAAATAATTTCATTTGGCATGTCAGTTCCTTGATTTTAGATTACTCTATCCAGGATCAGTCAAACACAATTATTCTTACATGTATTTACTCTCACAGGGCTATGAGTTACCAATAAATTCATAGGTATTTAATATGCTGTTTCCAACTTCCCAGAGATTTTTGTCAAAGTAACTTCACAGGAGAATAAATTTTAGTATTAAGACCTCAGTATTCCTACTGATGACAATGATAGTGATACTGAGAATCTGCTAATGCTAAAAAATCTTCTATACAATTTATTGCACAAGTATAGCAATAAAGAAGGAAATATATTTAAATGGAAACATCTACAAGGTAGTTGATTCTAGTAGCAAATGCACACACGCTCAATCACTTCAGTCATGCCAGACTCTGAGACCCTGTGGACAACAGTATAGCCTGTCAGGCTCTTCTGTCCATGGGATTCTCCAGGTAAAAATACTACAGTGGGTTGCCATGCCTTCCTCCAAGGGATCTTCCTGATCCGGGTTTCAAACTTGGGTCTCCTGAATCACAGGTGGATTCTTTACCACTAGGCCTCCAGGAAGCCCTCTGTTGCACACTCAGATGTAATTCCTGGATGCTTTTTAATTTAATGCTGGTTGTTCCTTAGATAAAAATGAAAAAAAAAAAAAAGTTTCTTTTTTTCTTTTTCATTTTTCTTCTCTTCTGCTTTTGCCTTCATTACTGAACCTCAGTGTTTTATCTCATTTGAACATCACCCCAAATCCACTAATATGACAGAAGTTAACTGATTCTGGGTCAAAATGTTGTTAATTCAGAGACTATAATTTTATAAGAGATTCTTAAGTATAAAAAGTGTTCAAGAGTCAAAGAAAGATGTTGATATTGGTAAAAACCTGGTGGCTCAAATGGTAAAGAATCTGCCTGCAATGCAGGAGACCCTTGTTTCCTCACTGGGTTGGGAAGACCCACTGAAGAATGGAATAGCTACACACTCCAGCATTTATGCCTGGAGAATTCCATGGACAGAGGAGCCTGGAGGATTGCAGTCCATGGTTTCAAAAAAAAGTCACATACAGCTGAGCAACTAAGTCTTTCACTTACAGTTCAGTTCAGTTCAGTCATTCATTCGTGTCTGACTCTTTGTGACCCCATGAATCGCAGCAAGCCAGGCCTCCCTGTCCATCATCAACTCCTGGAGTTCACTCAGATTCACGTCCATCGAGTCCATGATGCCGTCCAGACACCTCATCCTCGGTCATCCCTTTCTCCTCCTGCCCCCAATCCCTCCAAGCATCAGAGTCTTTTCCAACGAGTCAACTCTTCGCATGAGGTGGCCAAAGTACTGGAGTTTCAGCTTCAGCATCATTCCTTCCAAAGAAATCCCAGGGCTGATCTCCTTCAGAATGGACTGGTTGGATCTCCTTGCAGTCCAAGGGACTCTCAATCACTTCCAAGGGATCCTTAAATATGAAAAGAGTCCCAGAGTCAAAGAAAAAGGTGATATTGATGATAAGCATGTAGATATTTTAGGCTAGATGACCTGCCTGCATCCTTTTAAAGGGGCCCAAAATGTGTTTATAAGTGTCAGATAAAAGGCCAGCTTATTGCTAGGTTATTTACTTCAAAAGCAAAAGAATATCAGAATAAATATCAGAATATCAGAATAAGACCAGTATCACCAGTTTGATTTTTTAAAAATTCCTTAAATATGTTTTAAAATTCCTTCAAATAATATTTTATTGTTTTTATAGCCATGTGTGCTAAGTTGCTTCAGTAGTGTCTGACTCTTTGAGACCCTGTGGGCTGTAGCCCACCAGGTTCCTCTGGTCATGGTATTCTCTGGGCAAGAATACTGCAGTGGGTTACCATGCCCTTCTCCAGGGGATCTTCTTGACCCAGAGATGAACTTGTGACTCCTGCAACTCCTGTATTACTGCTGAGCCACCAGAGAAGCCCCCTTTATAACCATAATCCCTACTTTTTCTCTAAGAAGAGCAAGTGGTTTTATTTCACATTTATACATGGAGAAATTACAGTGTAGAGAAGTGACTTGATGATGATTGCCTGCATAGAACCAAGATTTAAATTAAGTTATAGTGGATCCTTACCATTTCTGTCCTTTATTGAGCCTATCTCTGCATGAAACATTCCCTTGGTATCTCTAATATTCTTGAAGAGATCTCTAGTCTTTCCCATTCTAGTGTTTTCCTCTATTTCTTTGATTTGATCCCTGATGAAGGCTTTCTTATCTCTCCTTGCTATTCTTTGGAACTCTGCATTCAAATGGGAATATCTTTCTTTTTCTCCTTTGCTTTTCACTTCTCTTCTTTTCACAGCTATTTGTAAGGCCTCCTCAGGTAGCCATTTTGCTTTTTTGCCTTTCTTTTTCCTGGGAATGATCTTGATCCCTGTTTCCTGTTCAGTGTCACAAACCTCTGTCCATAGTTCATCAGGCACTCTATCTTTCAGATCTAGTCCCTTAAATCTATTTCTCACTTCTACTGTATAATCATAACAGATTTGATTTAGGTCATACCTGAATGGTCTAGTGGTTTTCCCTACTTTCTTCGATTTAAGTCTGAATTTGGCAATAAGGAATTTTTGATCTGAGCCACAGTCAGCTCCTGGTCTTGTTTTTCCTGACTGTATAGAGCTTCTCCATCTATGGCTGCAAAGAATATAATCAAATTGATTTTGGTGTTGATCATCTGGTGATGTCCATGTGTAGAGTCTTCTCTGCATATTACACAGAAATGGTCTGGACCTAAGAGAAGCAGAAGATATTAAGAAGAGGTGGCAAGAATACACAGAACTGTACAAAAAAGATCTTCAAGACCAAGATAATCATGATGGGGTGATCACTCATCTAGAGCCAGACATCCTGGAATGTGAAGTCAAGTGGGCCTTAGAAAGCATCACTATGAACAAAGCTAGTGGAGGTGATGGAATTCCAGTTGAGTTATTTCAAATCCTGAAAGACGATGCTATGAAAGTGCTGCACTCAATATGCCAGAAAATTTGGAGAACTCAGCAGTGGCCACAGGACTGGAAAAGGTCCGTTTTCATTCCAGTTCCTAAGAAAGTCAATGACAAAGAACGCTCAAACTACTGCACAATTGCACTCATCTCACATGCTAGTAAAGTAATGCTCAAAATTCTCCAAGCCAGGCTTCAGCAATACGTGAACCATGAACTTCCAGATGTTCAACGTAGTTTGCAAAAAGGCAGAGGAACCAGAGATCAATCTGCTGGATCATGGAAAAAGTAAGAGTTCCAGAAAAACATCTATTTCTGCTTTATTGACTATGTCGAAGCCTTTGACTGTGTGGACCACAAGAAACTGTGGAAAATTCTTCAAGAGATGAGAATACCAGACCATCTGACCTGCCTCTTGAGAAAACTATATGCAGGTCAGGAAGCAATAGTTAGAACTGGACATGGAACAACAGACTGGTTCCAAATAGGAAAAGGAGTACGTCAAGGCTGTATATTGTTACCCTGCTTATTTAACTTCTATGCAGAGTACATCATGAGAAATGTTGGGCTGAAAGAAGCACAAGCTGGAATCAAGGTTGCTGGGAGAAATAGCAATAACCTCAGATATACAGATGACACCACCCAATTTGATTATATTCTTTACCACCCTTACGGCAGAAAATGAAGAGGAACTAAAAAGCCTCTTGATGAAAGTGAAAGAGGAGAGTGAAAAAGTTGGCTTAAAGCTCAACATTCAGAAAACGAAGATCATGGCATCTGGTCCCATCACTTCATGGGAAATAGATGGGGAAACAGTGGAAACAGTGTCAGGCTTTATTTTGGGGGGCTCCAAAATCACTGCAGATGGTGACTGCAGCCATGAAATAATTAAAAGATGCTTACTCCTTGGAAGAAAAATTATGACCAACCTAGATAACATATTCAAAAGCAGAGACATTACTTTGCCAACAATGGTCCATCTAGTCAAGGCTATGGTTTTTCCAGTGGTCATGTATGGATGTGAGAGTTGGACTGTGAAGAAAGCTGAGTGCCGAAGAATTGATGCTTTTGAACTGTGGTGTTGGAGAAGACTCTTGAGAGTCCCTCGGACTGCAAGGAGTTCCAACCAGTCCATCCTAAAGGAGACCAGTCATGGGTGTTTATTGGAAGGACTGATGCTGAAGCTTAAACTCCAATACTTTGGCCACCTCAGGTGAAGAATTAACTCATTGGAAAAGACCCTGATGCTGGGAGGGACTGGAGGCAAGAGGAGAAGGGGAGGATAAGATGGCTGGATGGCATCAGCAACTCTATGCACATGAGTCTGAGTGAACTCCGGGAGTTGGTAATGGACAGGGAGGCCTGGCGTGCTGCAATTCATGGAGTCACTGAGTCGGATATGACTGAGTGACTGAGCTGAACTGAACTGATAGTGAACCCTAGGGCTTCCTGCTGGCTCAGTGGTAAAGAAGCTGCCCGCACCTGCTATTGCAGGAGACATAGCTTCTCTCTCTGGGTTGGGCAGATCCCCTGGAGAAGAAAAAGACAACACACTCTGATTATTGCCTGGGAAATCCCATGGACAGAGGAGCTTGGTGGGCTACAGTCCATGGAATCCCAGGATTAGACAGATTTAGGGATGAAACAGCAACAATGAATCCTAGCCGTTTGGCAGTAAGCATTTTCTCCATAGATAATGCTTCATTGTAACAACAGAAGAAGTAATAGTTTATTAGTAGGCCACTCAGTTTCTAAAGTGAAAAACGCAACATGACATGTCTATAGACACAGAGGATAATAACATATATACATTTCCTAGGCTTCCAAGGACAGATTTCAGTGGAATACAGTCAGTATTTATCAAGTTCCTACTGCACATAAGGCTTTGAGCTAAATTTGAGGAATGTAAAAAACACAGCATTACCCTGATGACTGTACAATATAGTGGGGGAAAAAAAGTTGAAGAAAGCTATAATATAATTCAGATGCCCTTAAATTATGCTTTGGGATCTTAGAGATCACATTTAAAATACTTGACACTGCAATGAAGAATTTATACTGAAAAATAATTGATACTTAATCTATTTTACCAGATAAATGATCTTATTGCAGGTTTCACAGGTGACAATTACAAGTGACAGTCATTGGTTTAGTTTTCAGAGCCTGTGCAGTGACAGCACACAGTGGGTGTTCAATTAGCATGTGCTAAATTTCTGCAAGAACCCATGAATCGTAAGACAGTAATGGACCTTACTCATCTATTGTGGAAGCAGAGGAATACGCCATTCATTTTTCTTGACACTAACAAAATGTCCTTTGCTTTCTTGAATAGCCACTAAAATGTATAAAACTTCTCTAGCTGAATGCTTATAGAGTTATCTCAACCAGTTCTCTTCTTTTTTAAGTATGCAATAATTTATGATTAAAAAAGGAAATTAAAAAATTATAATTTGTCATCTCTTGGTTTTTATTTTGGTGTAGTTTGTCTAAAGAGCAAAATATGTCCATACATATTTTTACGGTAAATAATTTATTGATTTCTTATGAATTTTGGACCATATGCAAAATGCCTGTTTGTGTTAACTCATTGACTCGTCCTAACTGTTGGTAATTACTTATTATTAGGATTCTACAGATTAAAAAACAAACAGGTTGAGCGAAAATAAGAATTAGAAATTGGTCTCAAGCTGGCAGACTCTAACAGAAAAGTCAAGATCTTAATTACATTGCATTGCCATGAAAAAACAAACAAACCCCAGAATACAGTTTAAAATAGTTACATGTTCTGGGTCCCTGTACCATATTAAAATGTGCTAATCTTATTTGGAATTGTGTTTAATCTCATTATCATTTCTCTTTCATGCTGTAAGCACTTTTAAATTCTAAGAAGATTTATAGTACTTATAAAATTATGTTTTTTAATAACTATTTTAGATTTTATTTCTACTATCACCTTATTGGAAAAGAAGTTGATTCTTTGTTAAGAGAAGAAAGCAAGATGATGGGCCAGTGTTAGTACTCTCATGTCATAGAGGAGTTGATCACCAGAATGGAGGAGGTTGTTGAAGCCTAAAAAAAAAAGTACTGATTCCTGGCACATCCAACAGTCATTTGGAACTCTGTCCCTGTCACTAGTTCATTGGTGGAAAGAGGGGCTCTGGCTGGATGGAAGCAGATGTCAGTTGCTCTTGGGGTTATTCACAGTTAAGTTGAAAGCACCCTCAGACTGCAAAAAGCAGCTTGCAGAAAGGAAAAGCCTTTGCCAAACATGGACTTTATTTAAAGCAATTTTTTTTTTTTTTTCATTTATTCAGTCTTGGCTCTTGGCTCTACCTCATCTTAGACTCCCACACATGGCTTCATTCTGACATATTTGACGTTTTCAGTATTTGAACCCTGGGTTTCTTCTATTGATCCTCTTTCCTTTCCAAAGATCTCCTCAGGTTTGACTCTTTCTTAACTCACAGTTGCTTTTCTAAATGTCAGCAGTTTCTCTGACTTAGGAGACAAGTGAAATATTTCTAGTCCAAGATAAGATAAGGTCTGACTTTCATATGCACCTCAGTGAATGAATTATTCCATCCTACTTGTTTAAAGGTCTGGTGGAACATAATGTGTTGGCAACATTCCCCTTCTGCCATATCCTGGTTCTCCTTTCATCTTCTGCTCAAGTCTGATTTCTGTTCTGGATCTTACCCAAATTCTCAACTGAAGAAAGATATTTACTTAATGTACCTGAAGAATCTATGGAAACAGTGTATCTAGTCTAGCCTTGCATTTATTTCTCTAGATGCAAATATGTTAGAACATTAGTTCTAAGATTCGAGAATATTGCCAGAAGGCATCAGCCTTATCTGGAGGTATTGTTAAATCACAGATTGCTGGGCTTCACTCCCAGACTGACTGGTTTAGCAGATCTGCAGTGGGGCCTGAAAGTGCATTTCTAACAAGTCCCCAGGAGATGATTCTATTGGTGGTCTGTGAACCACACTTAAAGAAATTCTGATTTGTAGTAATGTATGTAATGGTCTCATTTTCTACTTATTAATCAGGAACCCAATCCAAACTGGCTAGAGCAAGAAAAAGAATTTAGTGGATCATGTAAATATGTGAATCTAGAAACTCAGAATACATTATTAGCAATTTGCTTATCTCCATCTTTGGATCCCTCAGGTGTGGCTTCCTATTGAGGCTGGTTCTGTTCAGAGGGAAAACATATTCAAATAGTTTTTCTTTCTTTTTCTTTTTACCTCATAGTGAAGATAGAATCCCTTTCTCAATATTCTCATCCCAAATCTTCAGATTGACTTTTATTGCAAAATCTTATAATTCTTAAATCAAATTCTAAGGCTGAAGAAATGAAATGATTTTACAGACTTAAAAAAAAAAAATGGTAGAAGTTGCCAAGTGAAAACTAGGGAATATTGTCAGAATACAGAATTGACTTATGGTGTTGGGCATGCAAAAATAACAAGCATTTACTCCATCCTAAAGATGTAAATTCTTTGAAGAAAAGGAGCAAATATCCAGTTGAGTGCCTATAAAATTCAGCATGATGCAAGACATATAACTACCTAGTAGTGTATATTTGTTAGAAATGTATTATGTATAATGGTGTAAAATGCATTATAAAATTCATAACTAAAATTGTTGTCTTGGACCTAGGTTAAGGACCTTGTCTTGAATGGAAACAGACTTGGAAAACAGGTTAAAATTACATACCAAACTGGAAGATATTCCCGATGTCTTTATTCAGCTTATACCCATAAATGTTAAAATTTTTATTCAGATTCAGTACCTTATTTGATGCAAAGTAAATAACAGAATAGACATTAGAAGAAAGGGAGAAAGATTATACACATACTTATACATATATATCAACTATATATATATATGTATAAATATCAGATACGTGTTTCAGAAACAATAAATATCTCAATCTGCCAATCCATGGAATTGGCATAATCTATAATCTGAGTTTAGTCATTGGCAATGTAAGTAAGAAAGCACTTATTTCCAGATAAACATTCCATCAATTTCCTCAGTCTTTTGCACTGCTGGCTCCTAGTCTCTGAAAGTTTATTTTAAGAGATACAGAGAGAAAAGAGAGAGTGAGAGGGGAGGGAAGAAAGAAAACTTTTAAAAAATTAATTTAGATATTTAAAAATTAGATAAAAATATGAAGAAGTTATGGATGTGATTGAGGTTGTCCATTTGAGATTTCTGAAAGCCTGCTACCAGAAATCCATGTACACAGGACTAATGGAGCAGAGGGGCAAAGGAAAAGGGGCTGTATAGTATCAGGTCCAAGAACACAAAACAACCTTCTTCAAGGTAACAATCCCATAACATTTCCACCCCTGACTCATTCTGAACCCAGAGGTCCTCACTTACATTTTTTTTTTTTTTTTTTTCTGTTAAGGTCAGTTTTGTGCTTAGGGCACGTCTAGTGACAGGTGGGAAGACAGAGTTGCTGAGCATAAATTGTGCACTTAAGTATTAGCACTTTAAGTCCCCTCCATCTTCTATTGAATTTAAAAAAAAGAAGAAAGAAGAAAGTCACCATTGCCAAGGGAATCACAAAAAGAATTAGGGAGAAAAGCCTGCCAACAGCATACTGACCTGCTTTTCTCCTATAAAAGCATCTGGGCAACAATAGTAAAAAAGAAAGCAAAAGAACGAAGAAAGGAAGGAAACCTCAAAACTGCACTGCTTTAGGGCTGTGTTCTTCTAAGAAGTTTCAGGTACTTCGAGTTCACTTTTCTGGCGGCAGTTTATGATCTCTATCATCAAGGAGAGCAAAAATCTTTTGAAAATACAAAGCAGGGGTAAATTTATCCTTTTAGGTTCTCTCCCCTTCTGGTTTACTGTTGCCTTAATAATTGAGTCAGTTGGTTAAGGGTCAGAAAAGATTCTATCTTGAGGTCTATTCTGAAACCAAACCCAGGACTTGAGTTTTTTTTCAACAAAACTGGCCTGAAAAACACAACATAGAATTAATAGAGAGTTAAAAAGATGGGAATAACTTTTCAACTCATTTCTCTTTCCTCTGTTGAAATATATCTAAATGGCTTTTTAATTATATTTAAATGGCTTTCGTTCAAGACCTTGAGTTTTACAAGGAAATGGTGATTCTGGTTAGTTTTGATAAGGATGTTCTGACAGACCCTTCCTGATTCTCTGTGGAGCATCCTTTCACAATTAAGCAAGCTCCTTGCAGTGTTTCTCTTTCATTGAAATCACTGGTTGGCCTTTATCAGAATCCACTTGCCGCCTTCTTATTTAGCAATTCCTATGTTGCTGAAGTCTCAGAATCTTCCAGACTGAAAGAGCCCTGAATGAGCTTATTGTCCAAATCTAAATGCACCCAGTTTCTTTATTCTCCTTCTACACTGGTCTCATTGTTGCAGCCCAAAATGGCAGCTGTATGGGGCAAGTGGCAAGGGGAAAAAAAAAATGCAACAAACGGTCTCTGAAAATCAAATGGAAAATACTTTCTGTTTCAGGATGTGATACATACTGCGTATACATATTTTGCTTCTTCTTTTGTCTTTCTTACCTGAAAAAAAATTATAAGATGATTCTTTTTCCTGCAAGGATTTTGTTTGTTTTTTCTTAACAAGACCATCTGATGTGGAAATATCAAGCATTTAGCAGCCTCCATGTCTGATTGCTGACACTATTTCTTTGCTTAGGATACTCTAGAAGTCTAGCAGATGAGGCTACTGTCATCTATAAATTGCCAAACTATGGTAAAACTAAAAAGTCACTTATCTTCTACTCAATCTGTGTTTCAAGTATACCTGTATCCAACTGCCCTATATGTGAGTACACATGTGTGCACTCAGACTTACACAGAAATTCCCAATTATTTTATTATTTTCCAGGTGTATAGAAAGCTTCTAAAGTTGGGTTTTATTAGGTTTCTCTTGTTTTTCACAACTTGAGTACATAGAAGTGAAATATGATTGTATCCTTCCATCAGAGAGCCTGTCACCACTAACATGCTGTCTTGTCACTAGGCATGCTTCATTGAGAATTCATTAGTCAATTAAAAGGATTTTTTTTTTTTTTTTGACAATGCTTTAGGTTACCAGTACACAAGCATTGCTAAGAAACTAAATTCATCCAATATTGCATCATATCATTGCTTAATGCCCCACAAAGAGTTGGATATTTTTCCACTTGTTTTCTATCACAGCCGTTCTATTTGACATGGAGAAGCTGTAGCTCTCAACACGTCCTGATTGATAGGTATCCATTTAAAACCAGTAACTATTAATTAAGTTTCTATGGCTGACTGGCTTATTTAAATATTTTGAATGAATCATTTTAGTACATGTAAAAGAAACAGTTCCAATCTTGACAGGACTGTTTTCTCATTAGTTTTCTCTCACTGTAGACAAAAAAAAATCCTTTCAATAAGTAGTAAAGTTATGAAAAGCCCATTGCTTCTTGACAGGAGAGTTAAAAGCAAGTGTAGTTCCCACATTCTCTTCATCTTATTTGCGATGAAAATGTCTGTTTCACTCTCAGCTGACTGGGGGGAAGAAACTCTAGAATCTTCACTCAATATTTGATGAGAGAGGCTCACACTCCTTTCCTGTTTGTGTCTCTGTCTCTCTGTGCCGCTGTCTGTCTCTCCTCTGTCTCTCTCAGTCTTTTATTATATTACTACCCATGATTCAGTAGATAACTCTAAGGACATTACAAAATTATGGAATAAGACCCAAACACTTTAAAAACAAAACAGACCAACATCAAACTTACAGCCTTATTTTTAAGTTTCGTAAGTGTCTGCAGCAACATATTTTTGACTGAGGAAAACTTCCAAAGTCAACCTTCTTCACTTAAAAAAAATTTTAAATGCTCTATGAGAAATAAGTAGCCTATTTCCAGAGAAAAAAAATGTAAGAAATTATTAACATTTTTGTGATTATTTCAAAAATTTAAGAAATCATTGAGTATGCTTAGTCTGTAACGTTAAATTGGACTTCCCCTTGTCTGAGGACAGAGTCAGTTTTGTTTTTTTTTTTTTTTCAGGCTTTCTGTACTCCTCTTTACCACTCATCCCTACCTCTCATCCTTAAAATTTTAGCTTCAGAGCTGTCCAGAATTTCTGGAACATTTTTCTTTGACTGACCTTGCTTAATTTATAACTACATTCATCCATCTGATTATTTAGTGTTGGTCTTTCCTACAGTTTTGTAAGCATCACATGCCATGTCTTATTTTGCTTACCTCCTCACTTCAAGCAGTGGCATATAGTAGGAGCTTAGTAAATATTTGTTGAATAAACATATGGGTCATCAAACAATTTTTATCAGTACTACAGTTTGATCCAGAAGAAGTAGGTTTATAGTTACTTTTTTTTTAATTTATGAAAAATTCCCTACATCCTTTACATAAAATTTTCCTGTTGTTGTGATTGACTACTTCACATCTTTATATTCCTTCACATTTATGAATATGAATGAAACATCTTTGGTTAGAGACTCATAGTTCTCTGGGATCATCATTCCTGGAGAATGTGTTTATTTGTGTCTAGATTGGTAAACATTGTAGAACATGTTTTAAAAACTGCTTTTATATAAATACAATGAGGTGATGTTATACTTGCCTGGAAAATCCCATGGATGGTGGAACCTGGTAGGCTACAGTCCATGGGATCACAAAGAGTCGGACATGGTGAGCCACTTCACTTTCACTTTCACTTTAAATAAATACACAGGTTGTTTTTTCATAGTTTGACTCAGGTTAAAAAGGAAATAAAAATTAAATTTAACTGAGGCTTTCAGCATATGTTCATAGGAACATTTCTATAATCATAACTGGAATGTGGAATATGTTGATACTCTACATACACAGTGATGTCAGCAAATGTGTCCCTGCTTTGTGAGAATTTACTCTGCTAGATGAGGAGCAGAGCTGCAATAAAGCTGAGTATTTCAACTAAGAGCTTGACTTGGGAGGGGAGCTAATTATTGTTTGGAACATAGAATCTGAGATCTTTTCCTTATACTAATCTGAGTGCTTATGTCCATGTGTATGTGTGTGTGTGAAATTCTCATTCTTCTGCTCTAAGATATGGTCAATAGATAGGTTAAGGAAAAAAGAGACATGGCTGTTAGTTCCATGATTTATTTGTTACCTTTAACATTGTAATAAAAGTAGCCTCTCATGTAAGTACAAGGTGAAAGAATAGATATTTTTATGCTATAGCTATACAAAGTTGGGAAAAATCAAAGGTGGGAGGAGACGGGGATGACAGAGGATGAGATGGTTCAGTGGCATCACTGACGCTATGGACATGAGTTCGAGAAGGCTCCAGGAGTTGGTGATGGACAGGGAAGCCTGGTGTGCTGCAGTCAATGGGGCTGCAAAGAGTCGGACATGACTGAGTGACTAAACTGACTCACTGATACGAAGTTGGAGAGAACAGAGACTTTGGCATATACTGAAGAAAAAAAATAATTAGTTGAAATAAATTAATGCACTAATTTTACTTTGCTATGGATAAATCTTTCAGATTTTATGAAAATCAGTCATACTAGATTCAGCTCATTGTTTTTCATTTTGGTTAGAATAAATACATTAAACAAGTACTCTTGGAATATAATAGTTGGAATCTTTGTAATTTATATCTAACCCTAAAGGACTTGAATGACCTAATACTAGAATTAGTGTTTAAGAAATCATAATGGTTCAGTTAAATAATAAGAATAGTACATCATCACACATACATATAAACAGGAGATCTGAGCATAATCAGTACTTCATATTTTATGTTGCTATATGGATTTAAGGGTTGAAATCAACACCTTTGAAAAGCTTCTGAATGTTACGTTCAGCAAATGTCCTTGAAGGCCATCAGAACTTTGGGAAATTCTTCAGACTAAATCATAGAAACCTGGCTGCTGAGAAATTGATGTCTCATGGTCTAGATTTTAGGTGAAATCTCTCTATTGATAATTTAAATATCACAACACTTTAAATGATATAGACTCTGAATTCTGGTATTTTATATTTTAACAATATTACCACAGACAATAGTTTTTTTTTTTTTTTTAATTTAATATAAGTAAGTGTTCTATTGTGAAGGTGAGTCTTACTGCAAATTGAATGTAAGTTTATCCTCTTTGTTTTCACAATCTGATAGATATTAATCTACAGGTCTACACATGAGAACATGCCTAAGTACAGTTCACTTGAGTGCTTATATTGGTAAGACTTCTTACTCATTAACACCTTGTTAAGTTATCCATGATAGACCCTTTGAATTCCTTTTATAAACTTCTTGCTTCATTCTCTTCTTTTCCCTTGTATATTCGCTTTTAGAACTTACAAAATAAATATGTTAACTCCTGATTAGTCTTACTATTTAGCATTTAAAGTCACAGTCAGATGTTACTGCCAAAATATTAAAAATCAAAATGTTTCCTAGAGTAAGTGTTTAGATAGCAAAGTGTGTCCATATTTCTTACTGTTGACATTTTAGTAAATATCTGTTGACTTTTTTAGTACTTTGCATTTTTTATAAAAGTATCAAGAGCTGATATCCTACTGCCAATGAATTTCTGTGAATAAACATGCAAGCTTACCTTCTACAGTTTGGAAATCAATGATTGTTTTTAGGGCGATACTTAAAGAAGTCTCTCCATGAAACCCCAAGCAGGTTACAGGCTATCCCTAATAGGTCTGAATTAAAGACAGTTTTCTTTGTGAAGTAGGTCTGTTCCTAAGAGGCTTAATCTAGAGGATTTTTGTTTTATTTTGTTTTCATAATACATTTATTTTTGTGCACAGGGAGATCTTGTGTATCGCTGGCCCTCCTGTCTCTCTCCTTAAAAAAAAGTCAAATAATGGTCTTGAATTCTCAGAGGATCATCATCATCCTTCCTGTCTTCAATTGTGTGCTTACATACCTAGTTATCTGTCATGGTTCAGTCAGTATCAGTTTAGTCGCTCAGTTGTGTCCGACTCTTTGAGACCCCATGAGCCGCAGCACGCCAGGCCTTCCTGTCCATCACCAACTCCCGGAGTCCACCCAAACCCATGTCCATTGTGTTGGTAATGCCATCCAACCATCTCATCCTCTGTCTTCTCCTTCTCTTCCTGCCCTCAATCTTTCCCAGTATCAGGGTCTTTTCAAATGAGTCAGCGCTTTACATAAGGGGGCCAAAGTATTGGAGTTTCAGCTTCAGCATCAGTCCTTCCAATGAACACCCACGACTGATCTCCTTTAGGATGGACTGGTTGGATCTCCTTGCAGTCCAAGGGACTCTCAAGAGTCTTCTCCAACACCACAGTTCAAAAGCATCAATTCTTCGGTGCTCAGCTTTCTTTATAGTCCAATTCTCACATCCATACATGACCAATGGAAAAACCATAGTCTTGACTAGATGGACCTATGTTGACAAAGTAATGTCTCTGCTTTTGAATATGCTGTCTAGGTTGGTCATAACTTTCCTTCCAAGGAGTAAGCGTCTTTTAATTTCATGACTGCATTCACCATCTGCAGTGATCATGGAGCCCAGAAAAATAAAGTCAGCCACTGTTTCCACTGTTTCCCCATCTATTTCCCATGGAGTGATGAGACTGGATGCCATGATCTTCGTTTACTGAATGTTGAGCTTTAAGCCAACTTTTTCACTCTCCTTTTTCACTTTCACCAAGAGGTTCTTTAGTTCTTCTTCACTTTCTGCCATAAGGGTGGTGTCACCTGCATATCTGAGGTTACTGGTATTTCTCCCAGCAATCTTGATTCCAGCTTGTCATGATTCATATGGCTATTAAAATGACATAATCTTGATCTTAAACACAATCAAAAAAAAAAAAAANATGGCTGGATGGCATCACTGACTCAATGGACGTCCGTCTGAGTGAACTCCGGGAGTTGGTGATGGACAGGGAGGCTTGGCGTGCTGAGATTCATGGGGTCGCAAAGAGTCGGACACGACTGAGCAACTGAACTGAACTGAACTGAGCACGTTGTAGGAACAGATCATCCCAGAAGTGGATTCTTAATTTTGACAGTTTTAGGACTGTCCCATGTAATCTTCAATATAGTAATTTATTAATTAAAATTAGCTTGTTTGACTATTCTGTGTCCTAGAATACACAGGTGTAGTATGAAATTTATAAAAGGGATGAATATAAAATTTCATGTTAACTGAATCAGGTCTACTTGTGGACTATGTTTGATCAGTTACCTAGTCAAAACAAAGTTTTTTTAAACTGATCATATGCAGTGTGCAGAGAAGACAATGGCACACAACTCTAGTACTCTTGCCTGGAAAATCCCATGGACAGAGGAGCCTGGTAGGCTGCAGTCCATGAGATTGTTAACAGTCGGACACAACCGAGCGACTTCACTTTCACTTTTCACTTTCATGCATTGGAGAAGGAAATGGCAATCCACTCCAGTGTTCTTGCCTGGAAAATCCCAGGGATGGGGGACCCTGGTGGGCTGCTGTCTATGGGGTCGCACAGAGTTGGACATGACTGAAGTGACTTAGCAGCAGCAGCAGCAGCAGCACCATGCAGTGTGATCTTGAACAGGTATCTACAGTTTGTCAATTTCAGTTTTTCTCATGGGTAATATCAATTATAGTCACTAAGGTAAAAACTAAGCTGATATAAATAACAAAGAGATCCTAGATTAGAGATTCAAATCAAGTATTTTCTCTATTTTCTTTCTTTTGGCCATACCATGTGCCATGTGGGATCTTTGTTCCCTAACCAGGGAATAAACTCATGTCCCCTTCATTGAAAGTGTGGAACCTTTAACCACTGGACTACCAGATAAGTCCCTCAAGTATTTTTTTTTTTTTTTTTACATAACAATTTGGGGGCAGACTTGTCTCAATGAAGTCATTCAGGAACTGGGTTAATGGAGTGGCTCTGTCCTTCTTAGCGTATTATTCCAAGAACACTCCAATCATTATCATTTTCTGACACTGCAAAGGAAGTCAACAGTGAGTCTGGTACAAATATTTTTTAGAAGATGTTTGAAAATTTACATATATGCTTGCTGTTCATTCTTGTGGGAGCTTAGTAGCATGACTGCATTAAGCTTCAAAGGGGCTTGGAAATGTAGATGACCATGTGCCTAGGAAAAATAGGAGAAAAGGTGTAGAAGAACAATCAGCAGTCTTCTGTATTAGTATAAAAATATTCACCTCTACTCAACCATCATACAAAGTAAGATGTTTTATTTGAATCATTCAGGGCAGTTTAATGGCTGTAATCTTTTTTCTACTATCATTATTAAGCTATAGATGCAGAGAGAGTAGAGCATAAGTTTTGTTTTGCCTACAGATACTTTCCATAGTAGAGAAAAAATAAAGGAGAAAACTTAGAAATCATGCATTGCTGGCATTAATTCTTTATGTTTGATGATTACCTATGATTACACATAGGTGACCAGCTTCCTGGAAGTTTGCTAAGCAGCTGATTTCTTCCTTTGTGAGTTACTTGGGGAACTAAAAGAATTCATAACAAAATTTATTTTTAGTAGAGTTCACAGGAAAATAAGTTGTTAGCTCAAAGTCAACTGGAAATTATAAAATTATTCCTCCCTTTATTACAGGACTACAGATTGAAAAATACACAGAGTTAAAGTAGTTTTTTGGCCAGAAGTTATTCTTGTTTTATTTTCTAAAATATTCATTAGGACTCAACACTAATATTGTGAAGCCACAGTAGAGGAGTTACAAGAAGTTTATGCACTAAGCAGACACAGGAGTTTGGAATAGCAGCTAACTAAATAAAAGCAATAACTTATTCTGGCAGTGGAAATTCATCATTTAAAGTCTCCCACCAGCATAACGTATTTTATAATAAATCAAAATTTGGAAATATATCTTCTGCATCCCAGAACAGTCCTGGTAAGTATTTGAGTTTTTAATTTTAAATTGGAGCAGCATTTTAGTGGAATTCTCTTTAAAATATTGATGTGGGCAGCTGCTAGTAATTTCAGTCATAAATCTAAGAAAATATACTTTGCATTGTGATTAACTCAAAATCCTTCTCTGGTTAGGATTCTGTCTGTGAGGAAGATGGATTATGCTAGATAAGCCAGGTGTTTGTGCTCATAAAATTGTAAGATTTCTGTTTTGATTGAAGACAAAAGATTGTATCCCTAATTAGTTAGTCACAAACTACATATTAGAGAAATATAAATTATAATTAAGTCAATGAGAAAAGATGTTATATACTTTTATAACTGCACCACAGATTTTTATTTTCTTCCTAGTCTAACCCCTTGAGGCAAAGACAGCTCTGTATGACATAATGGAGAAAATCTTGAACTCGGAATCAGAAAACTTAGAGTCAAGTTGTAGCTAGTTTTACTTTGTTGTCTTATAAAGACAGTTCATTCAACTCATTTACTAATAAACTAATTAATATGTACCAACCTCTATTCTCTGAATTAAACTAAAATGAGAAGGCTCTTAAGTCTCAGGGAGAGTTAGTCTCTGTGTGTATGTGTGTGGGTGTGTGGGTGTGTTTGGACAGGAAAAGTATGGTAGAGAAAGACTGGGGTTATATGCATACAAATAAATATCTAATTATAAAATGGTTAAAGTGTTAAGAAGAAATAAGTCAGGGGGAAGGGGAAGCAAGAAGCTGAGAACATAATATGATGGAAATGCTGTTTTAGTGAGGGTAGTTCTATAAAGCCTCACACTGAAGGTGACTTTTGAGAAAAGCAGTTTACTCAGTATACTCTGGGCTGACAGTGCTAGAAAATGGATCTTGTGGATATAGGAAGGATTCCAGATGTTTAGACACATTCTTCTCATTCATAAAATGAAAAATATCTCTGACTTCCCCACAACATATATTGGTAAAAGGCAAAAAGAATGTGGTAATATTTGTAAAAATAAAATATTGACTAAACCTAAGGCACTAAAGAGTTGAAAAATATATTTTGCTGTGATTTCAACTGAAATACACAAATGTTCTAATGTAAGTTTGTTCTTTTAAAAGAGATCATTTTGTAGGGAAGGAAAAATGTTTTAGGAATAGTGATGAATGAAATTTTATATATATATGGTGTATATATACACATGTGTATGTATTGTAGAACTGATAACGAGGATTATATTTTAATCAAATAATTTTCTAACACAAATTACCTTTTGCTTTATGGTTGAGATGTCTGACTTAGGTATTAACAGAAATATTATACATAGCAATGTAATATACTTTTATAACTGTACCATGGATTTATATAGAAGTATATTCATTTTATATTCTTATAGATTTATAGAATATAGATGTATATTCCTTTAGTTCATGAAATATTTGTTTGCTAAATTGACATTTATCTTAAATAGTTTATTGAATCTAACCTTTCTCTATTGCAAGTTTCTGAATTATAGAAGGAAAAATATTGATATAGTTTATGAAATTGATCCTAAGTTATAATACTTATTGTTCCATGAAATCCTTTAGAGGTTCTAAAAAAAGTCTAACATAGTGTAGTTTCGGGGACCTGTTCCTTAACAGGCTAGATAGCATCACTGACTCAATGGACATGAGTTTGACCAAACACCAGGAGATAGTGGAGGACAGAGAAGCCTGTGCTTCAGTCACTGGGATCTCAAAGAGTCTGACATGGATTAGCAACTGAACAACAACAAAGTTCCTTAACATCTTACATAAACCAACATTTACATTATTTATGATTAATTTTCATATAGGATGTAAAGAATGGGCATATGTTCTTGGAGCACACAATTCTACAACCATTACAATGTTCATTTGCTTTATTCTCTATTTCTGAACACTATTGCCTGTATTTTCCAGTGTATTTTCTCTTGAATTAACTGTAGATTTGTTAGACTATTTTAGACTAAAACGGTTAGACTATTTGTTAGACTAAATCTGAAGTTTGATTTAGAAAAACATATGTTAAGCTCTAGCACCACAATTTAGGATTATCTGGATATTGTTCAGTTTGGACTCTTTAGGAAAGATTTAAAATCACAATAACAGTGGACAATAAAATAACAGAGTAGCCATGAGCATCACTCATGGAAGCACCGGTACAAGGAGAATGGGTATTATTTATCCAATCCTGGCAAAATGACAGTGCTTCCTATTTAGTAGGCTAAGTAACACAACCATGAAACAATGGCATAGCTTCACAGTTATCTGGCCCTCCCATCCCCATTTTAAATGTCTATGTGTTATTTTTAAGTAAAACTTTATTATTATATTTATCTCAACCTATTTCAAATGTACCGTATCTCAAGTTTCTCTAAAATGCAAGTAGGTTATATATATTTCCTGTTTGAGGCACTTTTTTGAAAAAACTTCTCTCCTGATACTCTTTCCTTCTCTGTAATAGCATGTTTTTTCCTGAAAGTTCCCTAAATTGGAGACACAGACACCCAGAGTCACAAAAACACCCATATCACTCACCCTTTTCTGTGCGATAAATACCTTCTCCAGCTCTATCAAATTCCAACTCTGCGATGCATCAATAAATGCACTCTGTGTCAGGCAGTGTGAATCAGAATCTCAGGGGAGGTCAATGCCATTTTACGCTTTTCTAATTGTTAGAGAGGGTGCTTTTTATCAGGACAAATTATCTTCCTATTCACAATGATGGATACAATTTAAGGGGGGAAATGAACCAATCATTGTAATGGTCAGTAAGATGTATTTTCCCCTTCAAAATACACAAAGCCTGTTTGGGCTCGGAAAATAATGACTGTGGTGTTCAGTTATCTCATACTCTTTGAAAATAAAATGTATGCTTTTTCCTAGTAGTTAAGAGCTGACTCATCTGAAAAGACCCTGATATTGGGAAAGATTGAAGGCAGGAAGAGAAGGGGACTAGAGAAGATGAGATAGTTAGATGGCATTACTGACTCAGTGGACATGAGCTTGGGTAAACTCTGGGAGTTGGTGATGGACAGTGAGGCCTGGCATGCTGCGGTTCATGGGGTTGCAAAGAGTTGGACACGATTGAGCAAATGAGCTGAACTGAACTGAACTTAATGGTGCTTTTCAAAAAGTATTTAGTTGTCCCTTACTTTAAAAATCTATGTGACAGGATGATTGTCTTTTTGTATTTAGACCTACCTAGACCAAGAGGCAAGTAAGTCAGCATCTAAGGAGCCCAGAGTAAACTTGGAGTATAAAGAAAAACCTGCATGGGTCACTCATTAGCTGTGTGAACTTAATCTTTTTTCTTTTGTTAACTATTTTGAGCTTCAGTTTTCCATTTGTATACTGAAGAGGACAGAAGCTAACTTGTGGTAAACTAATTAAACAAGTTGTGGAAAAATGCCAACCACAATGAATGAAACATAGTAGGTATTCAAAAGTGTAGTCCTTTTTTTTAAGCTACAGCTAGGATTTCAACAGAGAAGGCAATGACATACCACTCCAGTACTCTTGCCTGAAAAATCCCATGGATGGAGGAGACTGGTGGGCTGCAGTCCATGGGGTCACTAAGAGCTGGACATGACTAAACGACTTCACTTTCACTTTTCACTTTCATGCGTTGGAGAAGGAAATGGCAACCCACTCCAGTATTCTTGCCTGGAGAATCCCAGGGATGGGGGACCCTGGTGGGCTGCCGTCTATGGGGTCGCACAGAGTTGGACACGACTGAAGCAGCAGCAGCAGCAGGATTTCAAAATCCTATAGTTCAGACGTATCCATATGAATCTCATATTTCCGGTACTGTTTAATCTATGCCATGATAGAATGGCCTGGTAATTTTGGAAGGCTAAATTTGTATTCTCCCAAAGAGAATTTGTTGTCAGCTTCACTACATGGCTGCACAGGAAAAGCAAATCTCATATATTATTTTAATGAACACAAGTTTATATTAAATAGCCCTTCCTTACACAAATATGAATATTTTGTACTTGGAAAATTTTGTAATTGGAAAATATCTATATCATTTCTAAAGCTGCTGTTTGCAAACAAAGACATTACATGAAATTTATTGTAATTGTTGGCATAAATTGATTTTTGATTTAATAATAAAATCTCTATTCTGTGCTAAACAAATGTCACTGCCAATAAAAGTCTGGGTTGGTCATTTTTAAATATGTGGGCCATAGTAATCTATATTTCTGAAAATGTATGTTTTAAAGTTTAAATATCTTCTAAAGTTTTGTTTACAAATCCATTGTCAAGTTTTTTAGGCAAGATGGTATAAAAATTCTGTACGAGTAACAGACTGTGTTCTTCAAAATAATAGCGTAATTTCCATAGCTTTTACCTGTCTATTGAACATCCTGTTTCAGATGAGCTGAACGTCTTTCAAAGTAACTTTATTAAGCTAACATTTATTAAGCACCATCTATATGCAGCCCATGTCACTAAAATTTGCAAAAGAAAAAAATGGAATGCGGGTTGGGTTTCAAGGAGCTTGGAATCTTCACTGAAATACTACGTATTCCAAAAGCAATTAGAAATATGTGTTTTAATTTTTTAAACCTATTATCCTCAACAGTGTGTTTCCCTAAGTTCACTGTTTAATAACATAAAAAGACAATAAATATGTTAAGATTTCAAAAAGGATGCTTTGAGAAAATAATATTTTCTCTGCTATATACAGTCAAAAAAATATGGTAGATAGCAAGTCTGTATCATTACACACCGATACAAACACCTTGAGTGAGCATATTGCTTTACACAAGTTGACTTGCTGGATAGAAGCTATGTAGGCACAACCTATAAGCCACACCATTATCTTTCTACCATAATTTAACTTTGAAGATATAAATAGGCATTCTCAGTTGAAGATTAATAGCCATTAGAGATGTAAATACAGTAGAGTGTTACACTGGTGCACATAGAAGCCACTTTAATTGCATAGGTAATTAACATTTCCATTGTTCTTCTCATTATCATTTTGTTCCAGTTGAAATGCTTGTTAGCAACCTACTCTGCAGAAGGAATAGATAGCATGTCATTACAACAGTTGACACAAGGCAGCCTTCAAGTATGTGACACTAATTAAATTAAAACTTCAAGTTACAAATAGACTTCTTTTAACCAATGATAAATGACCATCTTCACAAAATAGCATTCACTTCTTTATTCAAGAGTCACAAGTCCTGCTTTTAATATGTTGTATTAAATCACAAAGAAATCCATTAACAAAGCTCTTATGCCTCCCTTTCCAAAGGGAAAGAATATTAACATTTTGCGGCTTTTCTGCAGACTAAGAGAATTTTCTTCTCCCTTTAATCACAATGACAAATGATTATGGATTTCTATCATCAGCATAAATAGGAATGTCACCCTTCTCAAGAGACTAGGTTATGAGATGGAGTTTTTAGCAAGGCAGATCAATGTTTTAGAAGTTTGGAAACCAGTATTCTCTTCCAGCTAAGGACAATGGTTGGCACACAGAAATTGCTCAATATATGTGTACTTAGTTCCTCAGTCTTGTCCAAATCTTTGCGACCCCGTGGACTATAGCCCGCCAGGTTCCTCTATCCATAGTATTCTCCAGGCAATAATAGTAGAGTGGGTTTCTATTTCCTTCCACATGGGATCCTCCCAACCAGGGATCAAACCCATGTCTCCTGCATTGCAGGCAGATTCTTTACAGTCTGAACCACCAGGGAAGCCCAAATAAATGGTATCAGTATATGATTATATACTTAGCCATACTTGAAAACATGTACTGAGTCTTAGTGACCACAATATATGAACTGCAGTTGCACAGGGACCAGGTGCATAGGGAAGCTTATGATATTCCACACAATATTTTATATGAGTGCAACCCTTTGATATGGTGAGAACATTCAGAGAATGAAGGTGAGTTCCTTAAGAATTCACTTGCTTTACAATCTTAAATTGATCTACAAAGCAGTGTGTTATTAATTGTCAAAAAATACAGACTAGATCATGTGCATTGACTGACTAGCATACAATTTCTGTTCTAAGTTTACTTTAATAACTAAAAAACTAAAATAACATTTCAGTTTTGGTTGGTGAGGATAAATATAATAGCAATTATATTACAAATATATGTTGAATAATATGGCTCTTATTCTAAAAGTTATAAAGCTTACTACAATATTTTTCAATCAGCAGATTTCAACATAAGCCATCAGGGAACATTTTACAGGTATGGGAGCAACTTTGATCAACATGTATATGTTTATTACATACTGTAATAAATGAGTATACATTCTCTTACAGCCATGTATGTCAGAAGTATGAGTTGAACAGATATTAAAATATGTTACTCTGAGAAGGAAGTGAGTAAAAGAAATACTATTGTCACATCAGGATAGGAAATAAAAATAGCTCACTGGAAGTTACAGGCAATTTCCTATGAGCATATAAGAATGATTGAAAGGAGAAGAGGGGAATTCCCTGGTTGCTCAGTGGTAAAGAATCTGTCTGCAATGCAGGAGATGCAGGTTTGATCCCCAGGTCAGGAAGATCCCCAGGTCAGGAAGATCCCCTGAAGAGGGAAATGGCAATCCACTCCAATATTCTTGCGTGAAAAATCCCGTGGACAGAGGAGCCTTGTGGGCTACAGTCCATGGAGTCACAAGAGTCAGACACAATTTAACAACTAAAGATCAACAAAACCAAGGGGGACAAAGTAGGGTTTAAATGAAGCTGGAAGAATATATGATCACCGCTAGAGCTTTTATAAACTCTGAGAAGCATTTCTATACTGCGTTATTGTAATAGTGTGTTTAAGCTATTGTTGAGGGACTGAAAGTGAGAGCGGATTTTATTCTTCTCAACAGAAAATACTAATTCTATTATTTCATTGTTTTCCACTAATACATGTAATTCTAAGCCTTTGGTCTAATGCAGCATTATCCAATAAAACCTGTGATGTGGGAAATGTTCTGTGTCTGCACTACCTGATACGTTTACACCTAGATATATTTGGCTGTTGATTACTTAAGACATGGTTATTGAGATCAAACTAAATTTTTAATATCAATAAAACAACCACATGTGCCTAGTAGCTACTATATTGGGCTGCACAGGTTCAAGGTATCTATCTCTACTGTAGGAACTCAATGCTATGGGTTCCAGAGTGTTCTTGATTTACTGGTGATAACAGTAAGTGTCTGTGTGTGTCTTAGTCATTCAGTTGTGTCTGATCCTTTGTGACCTTTGTAGCCCACCAGGCTCCTCTGTTCATGGAATTCTGCAGCCAAGAATACTTAGGTGGGTTGCCATTCCCTTCTCCAGGGGATCTTCCTGACCCAGGGATTGAACCTGGGTCTCCTGCATTGCAGGCAGATTCTTTATGGCTGAGCCACTAGGGAAGCTCCAGTGACAGCAATATGGACAGGTGATTGCTCCTTGGGTACCCATTTTACAGCTTTCCTACCAATTGTTTCCCATCTGGTAACACATTGTTCTTGCCTATACATTTCTAACAGCTTAGTTACAAACTTTGAACTTTGAGTTCTTACAGGTTTGGCCCCTGGTTGGAATTTCTATTCTCAAATTATCACTTACTGTGAGTTATTTATAACCATAAGTAATCTGGTTAATTAGAGTGTTGGTGTGTTTTTTATGGAGACATTTCTCACAGAATAACTTTATCCTGTACTTTTAGCGGAATTTAACTACCAGTCAGAGTTGTAAATCAATCACATACTAAATAATAACTAACTGAAATAATTTGTTAATATTTAAGGATTGCTGAATATTTAAGGATTGCATCCTGCACCAGATATTAGTGATTCAAAATGATACCCCTGCTCTTGAGGAACTTACAGTCTTCAAATGCGCAGGACTGGTAATAAGCTGATTCCTTTTCCAAAGCAGGTTTATTAATATGAGGCCTCTGGGGAATTATCTACAATAAATATGAGTTTGCTAGCACGCAGAAAGTACTCATCAAAGAATGTATTTTCTTTGGATATAGTAGTCACCAGGACTGTTATTAATTTATGAGATACTATTTAGGATTGGCAGTAATCCAATAGCCTAAATTATTACCAAGGTGGTTTTTGGAACTAATGGCCTCAGGGGCAAAATTATTTTCATGTAAACAACAAGAAAATTACTTAGAGTTAGGATATCCCTGAATACTTAAATATATTAAGCAACCCTATATTTTCTTTGTTAGTTGTGTCTTTTTTCAAAACTTTCAACATGACACAGTTTGCCTTAAGCATTCTCTCTTTCCTCCTTATGTCCTTTGAGTTGCCCAGTTCTCCAGCTCTGTGTTATTTGGAGGAAGAAAAGAAAGTGAAAGAACTCATTTATACTAGGTTAGAGTGAGTCTCAAAATGTAACACCTTAGAAGAGGTCAGAGTAGAGATCTCAGTTAAAAAGTAATGACAGGGAGTTGGGGAAAAAAAGAGAGTTTCTCTGGCAAGATGTATAAATCTTACACACAGGAAGAGGATGTAATTATGAGTACAGTAAGTCTCCTACATATGAACCTTCAACTTGTATGCTTTCAAAGATGCAAATGTGCGAGCCAGGCCTTGTATGCTAGCTGTTGTACTGTATTACTGTACTTTTCAGCGTACTGTACAGTAAGATTTAAAACGTTTTCTTTATTTTTGTTTTTTGTGTCTATATTTATGTGATAAGTATTATAAACTTATTATAGGGCAGTACTATATAGGTGCCTATGTTAGTTTGGTACCGAGGCTAATTTTGTTGAATTTAGAACAGATTGGGCTTACAAACATGCTCTTGGAACAGAACTCATTCATGTGTAAGGGACTTACTGTATAGCTGGTTTTTTACTGTGCATTTTTCCTGCATTACATGTGCAGGTAGAGTTTTCATATGTAATTGCATTATTATTTTAACTACCAATGGTATACCAGATTCTGCCATTACTAGTTGAATTTCCTATTTCTTATGTCACCAGGTGTTGAAAGTAAGTTGACCATCAGAATAGTTACGGAAAACTTTATCAGTTGTTTCTAGGCTTTTTAGATTAGAGAAAAAACTTATATGTATATATAAATATAAATCTTAATATACATTTCTCATAGAGGAAACTTTTTTCTCTCTTTGAGATAAAAGTCATATTGATATTCTTCTGTTGATATACTCTTAAAGACTTACGTTCAAGGGAATTGTGGGTGGGGTCAGTCCATTTTTATGGTACCATGCCTAAGATCCAGAATAACCTTAATGATTTAAAAACCATCTTTGTCTTTTTTCATTGGAATATAATTACTTCGCAGTATTGTGTTAGTTCTACTGTACTGTGAAGGGAATCAGCTATATGTATACATATACCCGTTTCCTCTTGGACCCCATCCTACCCCTCTAGGTCATCACAGAACACTAAGCTGAGCTCCTTGTGCTGCAGAGCAGATTCCCACTAGCCATCTGGTTTGCATATGGCAGTGTATTCCTGTCAACACAGTCTCCCACTTCATTCCATCCACCCCTTCCCTTCCTGTGTCCACAAGTCTATTTTCTGTCTGCATTTCTATTCCGGCCCTGCAAATAATGTCCATCTGTATCATTTTTTGATATTTAACATATATGTGTTAATATACAATATTTGTTTTTCTGATTTACTTTGTTCTGTATGGTAGTCTCTAGTTCCATCCATGTCTCTACAAATGACCCAATTTCATTCCTTTTAATGGCTTAGTAATATTCCATTGTATATATGTAGCACATCTTTATCCATTCATGATGGACATTTATGCTGCTTCTGTGTCCTGGCTGCTGTAAATAGTTTTGCAGTGAACACTGGAGTACATATATCTTTGAATTATGGTTTTCTTAGGACATATACACAGTAGTGAGCTTACTGGGCCATATGGTATTTCTGTTTTTAATATTTTTTAAAGGAATCTCCATACTCTTCTCTACAGTGGCTATATCAATTTACACTCCTGCCAACTGTGCAAGAGGATTCCCTTTTCTCCACACCCTCTTCAGCATTTATTATTTGTAGATTTTTTGATGATGGCCATTCTGACTGATGTGAGGTAAAATCTCAGTGTTGTTTTGATTGACATTTATCTAATAATTAGTAATACTGAGCATCTTTACATGTGTCTATTAGCCTTCTGTATATCTTCATTGGTGGCATGTCATTTAGGTCTTCTGACCATTTTTTATTAGGTTGTTTGTTTTTTCAACATTGAGCTACATGAGGTGTTTGTATATTTTGGAGATTAATCTTTTGTCAGTTGCTTTATTTACAAATGTTTGCTCTCATTCCGTGAGTTGTTTTTTTGTTTGTGATTTCCTTAGTTGTGCAAAAGTTTTTAAGTTTAATTAGGTCCCATTTGCTTATTTTGTTTCTATTTTCAATACTCTAGGAAGTGGGTCATAAAAGACCTTGCTGAGATTTATGTCAGAGTATTTTCCCATAAGAACTTTTTAGTGCCCAGTCTTACATTTAGGTCTTTAATCTATTTTGAGTTTATTTTTGTGTATGATGTTACAGAGTATTGTAATTTCATTCATGTATATATATAGTTGCCCAGTTTTTCCAGCACCATTTTTTGAAGAGGCTATATTTTCTCCATTGTATATTCTTGTCTCCTTTGTCATAGATTAGATGACCATAAGTACATGGGTTTATCTCTGTGTTTCTATCCTGTACCATTAATCTATATGTCTGTTTTTGTGCCAGTACTATGCTGTCTTGTTTACTGTAGTTTTGCAGTATAATCTGGAGTTAAGGAGCTTGATTTCTCCAGGTCCAGTTTTCTTTCTTTATTGCCAAATTCAGACTGAAACTGAAGAAAGTAGGGAAAACCACTAGACCATTCAGGTATGACCTAAATCAAATCCCTTATGATACCATCTTTGTCTTTTTTCATTGGAATATAATTACTTCGCAGTATTGTGTTAGTTCTACTGTACTGTGAAGGGAATCAGCTATATGTATACATATACCCGTTTCCTCTTGGACCCCATCCTACCCCTCTAGGTCATCACAGAACACTAAGCTGAGCTCCTTGTGCTGCAGAGCAGATTCCCACTAGCCATCTGGTTTGCATATGGCAGTGTATTCCTGTCAACACAGTCTCCCACTTCATTCCATCCACCCCTTCCCTTCCTGTGTCCACAAGTCTATTTTCTGTCTGCATTTCTATTCCGGCCCTGCAAATAATGTCCATCTGTATCATTTTTTGATATTTAACATATATGTGTTAATATACAATATTTGTTTTTCTGATTTACTTTGTTCTGTATGGTAGTCTCTAGTTCCATCCATGTCTCTACAAATGACCCAATCTCATTCCTTTTAATGGCTTAGTAATATTCCATTGTATATATGTAGCACATCTTTATCCATTCATGATGGACATTTATGCTGCTTCTGTGTCCTGGCTGCTGTAAATAGTTTTGCAGTGAACACTGGAGTAAATATATCTTTGAATTATGGTTTTCTCAGGACATATACACAGTAGTGAGCTTACTGGGCCATATGGTATTTCTATTTTTAATTTTTTTTTTAAAGAAATCTCCATACTCTTCTCTACAGTGGCTATATCAATTTACATTCCTGTCAACTATGCAAGAGGATTCCCTTTTCTCCACACCCTCTTCAGCATTTATTATTTGTAGATTTTTTGATGATGGCCATTCTGACTGGTGTGAGGTAAAATCTCAGTGTTGTTTTGATTCACATTTATCTAATAATTAGTAATACTGAGCATCTTTACATGTGTCTATTAGCCTTCTGTATATCTTCATTGGTGGCATGTCATTTAGGTCTTCTGACCATTTTTTATTAGGTTGTTTGTTTTTTCAACATTGAGCTACATGAGGTGTTTGTATATTTTGGAGATTAATCTTTTGTCAGTTGCTTTATTTACAAATGTTTGCTCTCATTCCGTGAGTTGTTTTTTTGTTTGTGATTTCCTTAGTTGTGCAAAAGTTTTTAAGTTTAATTAGGTCCCATTTGCTTATTTTGTTTCTATTTTCAATACTCTAGGAAGTGGGTCATAAAAGACCTTGCTGAGATTTATGTCAGAGTATTTTCCCATAAGAACTTTTTAGTGCCCAGTCTTACATTTAGGTCTTTAATCTATTTTGAGTTTATTTTTGTGTATGATGTTACAGAGTATTGTAATTTCATTCATGTATATATATAGTTGCCCAGTTTTTCCAGCACCATTTTTTGAAGAGGCTATATTTTCTCCATTGTATATTCTTGTCTCCTTTGTCATAGATTAGATGACCATAAGTACATGGGTTTATCTCTGTGTTTCTATCCTGTACCATTAATCTATATGTCTGTTTTTGTGCCAGTACTATGCTGTCTTGTTTACTGTAGTTTTGCAGTATAATCTGGAGTTAAGGAGCTTGATTTCTCCAGGTCCAGTTTTCTTTCTTTATTGCCAAATTCAGACTGAAACTGAAGAAAGTAGGGAAAACCACTAGACCATTCAGGTATGACCTAAATCAAATCCCTTATGATTATACAGTGGAAGTGAGAAATAGATTTAAGGGACTAGATCTGATACATAGAGTGCCTGATGAACTATGGAATGAGGTTTGTGACATTGTACAGGAGACAGGGATCAAGACCATCTGCATGGAAAAGAAATACAAAACAAAATGGCTGTCTGAGGAGGCCTTATAAATAGCTATGAAAAGAAGAGAAGTGAAAAGCAAAGGAGAAAAGGAAAGATACAAGCATCTGAATGCAGAGTTCCAAAGAATAATAGGAAGAAATAAGAAAGTCTTCCTCAGCAATCAATGCAAAGAAATAGAGGAAAACAACAGAATGGGAAAGACTAGAGATCTCTTCAAGAAAATTGGAGACACCAAGGGAACATTTCATGCAAAGATGGGCTTGATAAAGGACAGAAAAGGTATGGACCTAACAGAAGCAGAAGATATTAAGAAGAGGTGGCAAGAATACACAGAAGAACTGTACAAAAAAGATCTTCATGACCAAGATAATCACAATGGTGTGATCACTCACCTAGAGCCAGACATCTTGGAATGTGAAGTCAAGTAGGCCTTAGAAAGCATCATTACTAACAAAGCTATGGATGTGATGGAATACCAGTTGAGCTATTTCAAATCCTGAAAGATGATGCTGTGAAAATGCTGCACTCAATATGCCAGCAAATTTGGAAAACTCAGCAGTGACCACAAGACTGGAAAAGGTCAGTTTTCATTCCAATCCCAAAGAAAGACAATGCCAAAGAATGCTCCAACTACCGCACAATTGCACTCATCTCACACGCTAGTAAAGTAATGCTCAAAATTCTCCAAGCCAGGCTTCAGCAATACGTGAACCGTGAACTTCCAGATGTTCAAGCTGGTTTTAGAAAAGGCAGAGGAACCAGAGATCAAATTGCCAACATCTGCTGTATCATGGAAAAAGCAAGAGAGTTCCAGAAAAACATCTATTTCTGCTTTCTTGACTATTCCAAAGCCTTTGACTGTGTGGATCACAATAAACTGGAAAATTCTGAAAGAGATGGGAATACCAGACCACCTAACCTGC
>SJYT01025229.1:61625-78719 GCA_006410635.1 Cephalophus harveyi | reverse complement strand
CAAGGCTGTATATTGTCACCCTGCTTATTTAACTTCTATGCAGAGTACATCATGAGAAACGCTGGACTGGAAGAAACACAAGCTGGAATCAAGATTGCCGGGAGAAATATCAATAACCTCAGATATGCAGATGCCACCACCCTTATGGCAGAAAGTGAAGAGGAACTAAAAAGCCTCTTGATGAAAGTGAAAGAGGAGAGTGAAAAAGTTGGCTTAAAACTTAACATTCAAAAATTAAGATCATGGCATCCGGTCCCATCACTTCATGGAAAATAGATGGGGAAACAATGGAAACAGTGTCAGACTTTATTTTTTGGGGCTCCAAAATCACTGCAGATGGTGACTGCAGCCATGAAATAATTAAAAGACGCTTACTCCTTGGAAGAAAAATTATGACCAACCTGGATAGCATATTGAAAAGCAGAGACATTACTTTGCCAACAAAGGTCTGTCTAGTCAAGGCTATGGTTTTTCCAGTGGTCATGTATGGATGTGAGAGTTGGACTGTGAAGAAAGCTGAGTGCCGAAGAATTGATGCTATTGAAATGTGGTGTTGGAGAAGACTCTTGAGAGTCCCTTGGACTGCAAGAAGATCCAACCAGTCCATTCTGAAGGAGATCAGCCCTGGGTGTTCTTTGGAAGGAATGATGCTGAAGCTGAAACTCTAGTACTTTAGCCACCTCATGCAAAGAGTTGACTCACTGGAAAAGACTCTGATGCTGGGAGGGATTGGGGGCAGGAGGAGAGGGGGATGACAGAGGATGAGATGGCTGGATGTCATCACTGCATTGATGAATTCAAGTCTGAGTGAACTCCGGGAGTTGGTGATGGACAGGGAGGCCTGCTGCTGCTGCTGCTGCTAAGTCGCTTTGGTCATGTCCGACTCTGTGTGACCCCATAGACTGCAGCCCACCAGGCTCCCCCGTCCCCGACGTGCTGCAATTCATGGGGTCACAAAGAGTAGGACATGACTAAGTGACTGAACTGGACTGATTTGGGAATATTTTGTGTTTTCATACACATTTTAAAACTTTTTGATCTAGTTCTGTGTTGCACAAAACATTATAAGTAGTTGTTGCTGCTGCTAAGTCACTTTGGTCTTGTCTGACTCTGTGTACCCCCACAGATGGCAGCTCGCCAGGCTCCTCCGTCCCTGGGATTCTCCAGGCAAGAACTTCGGAGTGGGTTGCCATTTCCTTCTCCAATGCATTAAAGTGAAAAGTGAAAGTGAAGTCGCTCAGTCGTGTCCGACTCTTCACGACCCAATGGACCGCAGCCTATCAGGCTCCTCCATCCATGGGATTTTCCAGGCAAGAGTATTGGAGTGGGGTGCCATTGCCTTCTCTGTTACAAGTAACTAGGGAGAACCTAAGGCTTCCCTGGTGACTCAGATGGTAAAGACTCTGCCTACAATGCAGAGAGCCCGGGTTCAATCCCTGTTTTGGGAAGATCCCTGGAGAAGGAAATGGCAATACACTGCAGTATTCTTGCCTGGAAAATCCCAGTGACAGAGAAGCCTGGCAGGCTACAGTCTGTGGGGTCACAAAGAGTTGGACACAACTGAGTGACTAGCACTTTCACTTTCAGTTGTTTTTTAGGCTTGTAGACTAGAGAAAAAATTTACATGTATGTATAAATATACATATATATCATCATAAAGCAAACTACTTTTTTTTTCTCTTTGAGTTAAAAGTCATGCATAATTTCTATTATTCTGGTCATATACCCTTAAAGAATTACATTCAAAGGAATCACAGATGGGGTCAGTCCATTTTTACACTTTAACCTTTTGGTGCAGAATAACCTTAAAGATATAAAAGTCATCTTTCAAATGAATTTTAATGTAATCATGAGCATCATGACATTGAAATTTTACTATTCGTCATTTTTTTTAATGATAATGCTGGTAAAACATTTTCTGATAGGAAATTTTTTTCTTAATAGTGAGTGTTCAGACACTATTTAGCTATAGTCCAATGCAAAATGACATTTTAATTCTCTTTTTTTTTTTTGATCAAGTGATTTTTGAAGTCTTAGTTCAGTTCAGTTCAGTCGCTCAGTTGTGTCTGACTCTTTGCAACCCCATGAATCACAGCACACCAGGCCTCCCTGTCCATCACCAACTCCCAGAGTTCGCTCAAACTCATGTCTATCGAGTCAGTGATGCCATCTAACCATCTCATCCTCTGTCGTCCCCTTCTCCTCCTGCCCCCAATCCCTCCCAGCATCAGAGTCTTTTCCAATGAGCCAGCTCTTTGCATGAGGTGGACAAAATACTGGAGTTTCAGCTTTAGCATCATTCCTTCCAAAGAACACCCAGGACTGATCTCCTTTAGGATGGACTGGTTGGATCTCCTTGCGGTCCAAGGGACTCTCAAGAGTCTTCTCCAACACCACAGTTCAGAAGCATCAATTCTTCGGTGCTCAGCTTTCTTCACAGTCCAACTCTCACATCCATACATGACTACTGGAAGAACCGTAACCTTCACTAAATGGACCTTTGTTGGCAAAGTAATATGGCTGATTTTTAATATGCTATCTAGGTTGGTCATAACTTTCCTCCCATCGAGTGTCTTTTAATTTCATGGCTGTAATCACCATCTGCAGTGATTTTGGAGCCCAAAAATCTGCCATTGTTTCCACTGTTTCCCCATCTATTTGCCATGATATGACTGGATGCCATTATCTTTGTTTTCTGAATGTTGAGTTTTAAGCCAACTTTTTCACTCTCCTCTTTCACTTTCATCAAGAGGCTTTTTAGTTCCTCTTCACTTTCTGCCATAAGAGTGGTATCATCTGCATATCTGAGGTTACTGATATTTCTCCCAACAATCTTGAGACCAGCTTGTGCTTCTTCCAGCCCAGCGTTTCTCATGATGTACTCTGCATATAAGTATGTTGAAGTATTTTGACAAAAATCATTTGAGGTTAAGATAGAAATACTCAGATGAAAACAAATACCTAAAACTTGGGAGATTTCCCCATTTAGTTCAAGGTGACCAGGGTATTAGAATAATCAGCCTTGTTGTGTCAAATGCAGATAAACTGCTGTGTTCCCCTTGGGAAGAATCTATAACTCTTATCTTGCCCTTAAATTCCATTACTTTAGTATATCTGAAAAAAAATCCTGCAATTAGTATTTCATTCTGTAAATTATGGGATATTAGGAAATATTTTAAAATCAATTCCCCAACTGAGAGGCTTTTTAGTTCCTCTTCACTTTCTGCCATAAGAGTGGTATCATCTGCATATCTGAGGTTACTGATATTTCTCCCAACAATCTTGAGACCAGCTTGTGCTTCTTCCAGCCCAGCATTTCTCATGATGTACTCTGCATATAAGTATGTTGAAGTATTTTGACAAAAATCATTTGAGGTTAAGATAGAAATACTCAGATGAAAACAAATACCTAAAACTTGGGAGATTTCCCCATTTAGTTCAAGGTGACCAGGGTATTAGAATAATCAGCCTTGTTGTGTCAAATGCAGATAAACTGCTGTGTTCCCCTTGGGAAGAATCTATAACTCTTATCTTGCCCTTAAATTCCATTACTTTAGTATATCTGAAAAAAAATCCTGCAATTAGTATTTCATTCTGTAAATTATGGGATATTAGGAAATATTTTAAAATCAATTCCCCAACTGATCAGATTTACTATTTGACTTGTATAATTAAATACTACATATTTTTGAGCTATTTAGATATTAAATAAATTGTTTCACATCTGTTATTACACTTGATCCACACTGGTTAGACTGTGAATTTAGATTGGTATCTGTCTCTGCCCTTGCTCTACCAACATTTAACAGATGGTAGAATGAGACATAAGTTGTTTAGATGACTTTCTTAAAGTCATACAGTGGGGAAGTGTCAGAGCCAAGTCTTAGCATCTGACTCCATGTCTGTAGCTATTTCTATAAGACCATAAGCCAGAGAATATATATTTTAGAGACAGCTAAAATTTCCGAAAATTGTAACTTTGTCACTCTATACAAACTTTGTAACTTTGTTTGTCATATTTCTTTGTCATGACTGCATCATGAATGCATCTCATGCATTTGCTAATTTAAGGACATAGATTTACTTGTATAGAGAGCTTACAGGTAATTCCAAGGCTTAATTTGCAGAAAATCTTTTCAAGTTACCAGGACTGCCTCTTCAACAACAGTAGCAAAAAGTTGTAACTTTTCACCTCTAATTTAATTTGCATGGGTCATTAACTCCAAAGTCCACAATGACTCAATCATACTGTAGCACTTTAAATATGAGCCAGAATCAATGACACTGCTTTATTAGACACTGGAAGTTATTGCAGGCTACTGCTTTTTTCCATGTAGTATATTATGATTTCACCTCTCATTCACTCAGAAATCATGAAAGGATTAAGTTATTGAATTTTGATTCAATAGATTTTTATATTATGGGACTCTTGAAATCATTTTATTTTACCTTGAATTTATCAGTGTATTATAAATAAAAAATGCTGTCTAGATTGGTCATAACTTTCCTTTCAAGGAGTAAGCATCTTTTATTTATATATATAAATTTATGTCTGTTAAAGGAAGTTAATACTGAGTGCTAAAACAAATCCTGTATCTATTATGTTTTTAAATTCCAGATTGGAACTTTACCTTATTTCTTATTAATTTTTCTTTTCTGGCCAGTCATTACAGTTTAAAAATAACTTACTTTAATACTCAAGTGTTGTCTGTATTTCTAAGCCTCATCCATTCAGGGAACTGTAAAAATGTGACATGTAAGTTCTCATTTAAATTATTGATTATCATGATGTCTTTCACAGAGTCCCACCCAGACATTTCTCCACAGTGAAATTAAGAATCTTCCATTTGTGACAACGTGGAAAGAACTTGAGAGCATTATGCTAAGTGAAATATATCAAACAAAACAAAAACAAATACTGTGTAATCTCACTTATATGAAGAAACTGAAAAACAGAAACAACTTATAGAAACAGATTGGTGGTTCCCAAAGAAGAGGTTGGAGGCAGGAGAAATGGGTAAAATAGTCAGAAGACACAAACTTCCAATTTGTAAACAAGTAGTATTTGGGAGGCCCAGTAATTGAGGTAGCGGGCTTCCCTGTTAGCTCATTTGTAATGAAAACTCCTGCCAATTCAGAAGACTCAGCATCAATCCCTTGTCAGGAAGATCCCCTGGAGGAGGAAATGGCAACCCCCTCTGATATCCTTGCTTGGGAAATGCCATGGACAGTGGAGCCTGGTGGGCTGTACTCCATGGGGTCTCAAAAGTCAGACACAACTTAGTGACTAAACAACAACAATTAGGATAAGTTTTAAGGGAAGTAAGATATTCTGCTCTGGAAATGTAGTTTCATAGGCATTAGATCATTGCAGATAATGGTGAGGACCCTGAAGCCGAAACACCTGAGTTTGAATCCTGATTCCACAGGATGAAAGCTGTGATTTTGGGCAAGATATTTAATTTCTAGGTGTTCTGACCCATAAAATGGGAACTATAATTGTGCCCCCTAAGATTGATCAGAAGGCTGAGGGCAGCTAATTCCAAAAAGCTTTAGAACACTGCCTGACATGGGAAGCAATCAATAAACGTTAGCTATATCATTTTCAAGGGAAATCATTTCTTCTCAATTATACAATCTATTCTCTTCTTTCAGTTTCTCAGGACAGGGTAGAGATATGAAACCATGGGAGGAGACACTGATGAAAGTGAAATCTGTGACCACTTTGCTCAGGGCCTGGGGAAATAGCCCAGATGCAACAGATTGGGTGTTAGTATTTGTTTATCTAAGCCACTGCCAACCTTGTAGATGGCATAACTGAATTTTAGGGACATTTGCAACAGAAATGCATGCAGTAGAGTTTCTACTCAAAGGCAGAGAGCATGCAACATTGTGGCTGACATGGCCATATACCTGTGGGAACCAGTTAATGTAAGAGTGGTTTGGAGAGGTACTTTCCATGTTGCTCTCCCTAGAATGATTGAGAAGATACCATCTTTATGCAGTTGCTCTCGGTGCCAGCCAGGAAGCAGCCCTTTGGCAGGGGGGAGCCTGAGGTTTAGACATGACTTGGACTCGTTTTGAGAGACTGAATCTTTGGTAAAAATTTATTTCCTCTGCAGTTTCACTGATGCCATAATAGATAGTGAAGGATATAAAGGGATACCATTGTGAAAGTTATTTTACCAGGTAGGAAACTTGCAAGAGGATTTATATTTCAAAATGACAGTGACCTAAAACTCACATCAAAAAATGTCTTAAAGAACAAGCATCCAGAATTGTAGCCTATGGAACTATATTACTCAGAATCTCACCCAACAAAATGACAGACTTTAAACATCTGGGGGTTTTATCCCTCAGTTCAGCAGAACCTTGTATATAGAATAAGTTGTCCTCATGCTGCAGATACAGACAATTTTTGACTAACAAAATCTTCCTATTTAAAAAAAGAATTGTATTTTATTTCACCAGCCTTTCCAGCTATTTAAGACATTTAATGGATTTTTTTTTTTAATTAGGATCATAAATTATATATGTTTGGGGCAGTTTATAGTATCTTAGCTTCAAATACTAATGTTATATAGGCATGTTTGATTTTGAGGTACTCAGCTTTTCCTTTTAAGCTGTACAACCAAAATTTTAAGCATTTAGAGATGGACTGTGTAAAAGTCACAATATTTAATAGTAATATAAACTTTGAGTATTGTACATTCTGTTGTACTGTAATAGGTTATTTTTCACTTTTAGAAGCATGTCTTAAACATTCAAAATGAGTTTACCTTCTAAATATTAATTTTTAATCTATTTATTTTCATAGAAGTTAAAATTTAAGTTAAATATCGTAGCAGTAGAAAGTTTGTAACTATGCATTGCCAACTTTTAAAAAACCTCCACAGTGACCAGATTTTTCTTTCTTCAGTGGCTCAGAGTTTGTAGTTTGTTCAGTAAATTTACACTGGAGCCCAGGCCTAACAGACACTTACTGAATTCTTCAAGCGTTTTTGTAGCAGTTCATTCTTAGGGAAAAGTAAAGAGAAATTTGGTCTAATAGGAATCACCCTGCAATGTGTATTCTTCTGTTATCTCCTTACTTTTTTTTTTTCTCCTGGACCCTCATCTCTCCCTTGACTTCACACTAATATATGAGTAAGAGGAAAAACCTGCACATCCTTAATTAGCTATTCTAGGATGAAACTTTAAACTAGGACACCAAGTAAATTCAGATGACTTCTCTCTAACAACTTAATTAAAAATTGAAGAAAGTGCAGTTGTTATTTGCAGAAGTAGAGGTATAAGCAGGTAGCAGCACAGAGAAGGTAGTTGGTCTAAATAAAGTATTTGAAATATTTTTGGTGTCAGTTGCCCAGAAATCTAAACTAGCCATTTCACTTTCCCAGGAGTAAGTTTTGCAAACTTAAGGAATGAAATGGATATATATTATATATATATATATGTATATATATATATATAATATATGAGAGCTATAAATAAAATGGAAGTTGGTCTCCTAACAGCATTTCTCAGGTCTCAAGTTCTGATTCACAGCTGTTAAGGTTGCTCATCCTTGACTGATCATATGCAGTAAATTAAGAAATGACTAATATAATTTTAACTGAGCTGTCAGATTTGACATCATATGATCAGTTCTTCATTTGTACTTTCATGTTATCAATTTTCAGTTTCTAAAAACAAGAGAAAACAGGAATTTTTTGTATAACTACTTCCATTTTATACCTGGTATTTTTTGTAGCTCATGACTTCTCATTTTTTGACTATATGAGATTCCCAAGTAATGTTGAGAAGATTTTTTTTTATCAGGATGTTAACACATATGTTGTCCCAGGACAAAATCTTGCATATGAATTTGCTGCAGGTCAGGATTTCTAAAATGTGAATATATTAATATTGGTAAAGAGTTAAAGATAAGATGTGTCTTCCCTTTCTTAAATGATATTTTGTTAAATTGTAGTTGAACAAACCTAGGTGCTCAATTTGTTTAGGCTCGTTTTCAGTGAACAGGTTTCCAGAAAATGGGCACTGGACTTAAAAGCTATTTTTGGAGGTGTTTGCGCATTGCTCCTCAGTGTACTCTGTGTTATAGCAGCACCTCTTGGAAACTCAAAGAAATGCAGAATTTCAGCCTCAACCGAAGTCTATTGCATCAAAATTTGCACTTTAAGAAGATGCAAAAGTGATTTGCCTTGACGTTTAGGAAGCATTATCTTAGACTATATGGTATGGTTCTGACCACACCAACTGCTTAGTAAAAGTTGACCAAATGTTTAGTATGAAATGTGGGGACGTGTTCATGATCCAGGAAAATCAGATCAGAGTAGCAAAATGGTGAAATACATTGAACAGCATCAATGGTGATGGAATCCTTCATGTATTCAGCATAAATCATCAAAATGTTGACATTATCTTAGGGTAATTTTACGTTTATACATATATATATTAAGGAAGGTGAAGGTGAAGTCGCTCAGTCGTGTCCAACTCTTTGCAGCCCCATGGACTGTAACCTACTAGGCTTCTCTGTCCATGGGATTCTCCAGGCAAGAATACTGGAATGGATTGCCATGTCCTTCTCCAGGGGATCATCCCGACCCAGGGATCGAACCCAGGTCTCCTGCACTAGAGGCAGACACTTTAACCTCTGAGCCACCAGGGAAGCCCATATATTAAGGAAACCTATAGATATATCTTATTTTCAAATACAATACTCTAATGAGACAGCATTTCCTTTCAAACTTTACATGTAAATGAAGCATCCTTAAAGTCTATGGATTACTATTTCTATCTTAAACAATGTGCTATTTTTACCTTAATTGTGATCATTAATCAACTTCATCAGATAGTACCATAATTAGGACAGAGGTGAAACCAATAGGAAATGCTATAGTAAAGGATTTATATATTTTCTCAAATTTATATATTTATATATATATATGTTGTTGTTTAGTCACTAAGTCATGTCTGACTCTTTGTGACCCCATGGACTGTAGTCCACCAGGCTCCTATGTCCATGGGATTCTAAGCAAGAATACTGGAGTGGGTTGCCATTTCCTTCTCCATATATATCTGTATACATGTGTGTGTATATATATTTATATACATATAAATATATAAAATATATAATAAATATTATATATAATGCATACATATAGTTTTGCTTTAACAAAATATTATTATCTATTTCACTAAATTATTATGTGTCTGTGTAAGTCTGAAAAAGCCTATCTTTGACAGACTTTCAGAGTCCATATAGTAAAGTTATTGAACCAACAAATGGATTGTTTAGCTGATTTAGAAAATAAGTATTAAAAGTGAAGAAACAGAAGTGCTTTTGAAAGATTTTCATTTGCGTGTCTCTGTTAAAACATCTATAGAAAAGGCCAACTTTAAAAGCCATGTTATAAACTTAGGGTCAGATAAAAACTTTGTCTGTTCTCTTACCCAATGCCTGATTTTCCATTGCTCACACTGCTTTTGGATTGTTTGTCCTCATCCTTTCTGTCAAGTCCCATTGACCATTACCATGGATATGAAGGTCAGAAAGGGCATTACCATGGGTATGAAGGTCAGAAAGGGCAGATGAAAAGAAAATGAATCAATGGTTTTCTTTGAAAGTATATCTAACCAAAACAGCAACAAAAAGATTTGGTGGAGATGAGACTCACTGAAATCTTGATACAGTGGTATTTGTGCATGTGTTATATGTGAGTGCTAAGTTGCTTCAATCATGTCCAACTCTTTGTCACCCTATGGACTGTAGCCCCCTAGGCTCCTCTGTCCATGGAATTATTCAGGCAAGAATATTGGAGTGGGTTGATACTTCAGAGCATCTTCCTGACCCAGGGATCGAACCCACGTCTCATTTCTCCTACACTGGCATGTGGGTTCTTTACCACTAGTGCCACCTGGGAAGCCCATCCAAATAGTAGACCTCGCTAGTTCATTCATTTTTTCAAACCTTTCAGGTATCATTTAGTAGAATGGTTTCATTAGCATTACAAATAGTCCCTGATTTGTGATGGTTCAACTTATGTTTTTTCAAACTTATAGTGATGAGAAAGCAATACACATTTGAGTAAAAACTGAAAATATACTTTGAGTGTTAATTTTACCTTGGGATAGCAATAAGAAGTATATACTTTCTTTTGATGCTGGGAAGTGGCAGCATGCTGTGATCATAGGGGTGAGCAACTTACAATTATTCTGTACCCAGAAAACCATTCTATTTTTCACTTTCAGTACAGTTTCAGTACATTACTGAGATAGTCAACACTTTAGTATGAAATAATCTTTCTGGAAATTTATTTTACCCATCTGTATAGCTCAGCAGGTGAAGAATCTGCCTGCAATGCAGGAGATGCTGGTTCAATTCCTGGGTTGGGAAGATCCCCTGGAAAAGAGATAGGTTACCCACTCCAGTATTCTTGGGTTTCCCTAGTGACTCAGATGGTAAAGAATCCACCTGCAATGTGGGATACCTGGGTTCGATCACTGGATTGGGAAGATCCCCTGGAGGACAGCATGGAAAGCCCATGGATAGAGGAGCTGGCGGGCTCTAGTTCCCAGGGTAGCAGACTCAATCACAACTGAGCCACTAGGCACATGCGAATATAAGTATTCTGAGCACATTTAAGGTAGGCCAGGCTAAGCTTTGATGTTTGGTAAGTTAAATATATTAATGCATTTTTGACTTAATGACATTCAACTTTAGATGGGTTTGTTGGGATGTGACCTATTATGGGGGCTTCCCAGGTGATGTCAGTGATAAAGAATCTAGGAGCACAGGATTGATCCCTGGCTCAAGAAGATCCCCTGGAAGAGGGAATGGCAACCCTGAGAATTCCATGGACAAAGGAGCCTGGTAGGCTATAATCCATGGGGGTGCAAAAGAGTTGGACATGACTTAGTGACTAAGCATGCATGACCTCATTGCAAAGGTGATCTATATTGCTAATGTTGCCATTATGTGTATTAGTTTCTGTTTCAAATTCAGCCCCACTGTTTTCTGTATTCTCCTTTCACTGGGCATAAACTTACACCTCCAGAATGCAGTAAGAGGAGTAGTTGTTTTTATAAAATTTGAAGACAAAGCTATTGCCAGAAGATGATTTCCATAAGGAAATTATGGAGAACCAAGGTGCTATTTAATGAAGCAAAACAGAACAGCTAGAACACCAAAAGGGTCTGCAGGATCCCCTACAGGGCTCCCCAGGGAGAATCTGGCTGAGAATTTAGTGTTGGCACATTGAACTCAAACTCAAGCCTGGCTAAGACGCTATCCTTTTAAATATGCATTTAATCCTTAGTGTATCCATTTCTCCCTTTAGGGGTTTGTGTTGCTTCAAACCTATAGACATGTACTGTGTCAGCTCTAGCATGAAGAAAAATTAATATGATGGATAGAAGAGAGTATGAGTAGCAGATGTTAGGAGGTAAAATCTGTGGCTGAAAAATGGAAGGAGATAATTTTACCATATGGTATTTGAACTTGTGATATTGGCCTCCTTCCTATAGTACTCCATCCTGCCAAACTAACCAGGCCTTGAAGCTGAGTGGCAGAAGTAGCTGGACTTTACCAGAAAGAGGCAGCAATTGACAAGTGACCCACTGATTTGTTCTAAAAGATGCTCCACTGAAGCAGAAATAAGCACACGTTGGAAGACTGATCAAATGGTTCAAAGTTGGGGTTTGGGGGTATGGTTTAGAAGGCTGATCTTTTAGAAGACTTGAGCTTTACCTTAGCAATATGTACCATTGAAAACCACTTTGTATTTAATGAACACATCCTAGAATTATAGTGAATAAGGATTCTGTCATTAAGGCCAAGCATATGGAATTGTGTTTATGGTTAGAATTTTTTGGAAAAGTGGTAAAAGCATGCCTGTCAATACAGGAGACATAAGAGATGAAGATTTGATCCCTGGGTCAGGAAGATCCCCTCGAGGAGGGCATGGCAACTGACCCCAGTATTTTTGCCTGGAGAATCCTGTGGGCAGGGGAACCTGGTGGGCTCCAGTCCATAGGATTGCAAAGAACTGGACATGACCAAAGAGACAGACAAGACAAATTCCTCTAAGCACAGCAGATATTTAGTTGGGTATGCATGGCACAACAATACTGGTTTATAAAATATTGGAATGCTTCTATTCTGATTCTAAACCACAGCTATTCCATGCCTTCTTGCTGCTAAGTCACTTCAGTCGTGTCCGACTCTGTGCGACCCCATAGACGGCAGCCCACAGGCTCCCCCGTCCCTGGGATTCTCCAGGCAAGAACACTGGAGTGGGTTGCCATTTCCTTCTTGGGACCCCTCAAATAACCTCATGCTCCTTCAGGTCAAAGTGGGCAAAGAAATCAGCTATCCTAGCACACCTCTGCCTACTCACCTGTCTCTCAGCCTATCCTTCCTCTGCATTGTCTTCCCATCCCTACCTTTCTCTCCCTAGTCAAACAGGCCTGATCACCTGGCCAAGATTCCCCTCAAGTTACCTGCTTATGGCTACTTGTAGAAGGTGTAGCCTCTATTTCATCAGTTGTTAAATATTCTGGTATCATCCCTGACTGTAAGAACTGTGTAAGTATTTATGTGGCATAGCTTCAGAGCCTTATAATATGATTTCTTCCCTTTTCTTCAATATCCTTCATTACAAAGAAGGAAAAACAGATAGAAATGCATAAATAGGCATCATACCTCATCTGTTTGTGTGTTACATGGGATTGAGATTGTTGCATAATTTAAGATAATAGTAAAGAAACAGGTTTTAGAAGATATGAGACATGAATTCAAAGAATAGTATTTCTACTCTGTGACCCTGAGGAAGGTATTTAACCTCTGCAATCTTCAGTCTCATTTTATACTAGCAATTATAATATCTAACACATGATATTCTTGTAAGAATTTAATAAGATAATGGACATTATGTGCTTACCTCTGTGTTTACAGAAGCTGGAACATAGGAAGTACTCAATAAACAGCAGTTATCCAATAATAAAGTGCTGCTTTCAGAGAATGTAGTAAAGGAATTTATTTTCATTTAAAGTGACTCCTATAATCATTTTTTGAGTTAGCATCATTTTAAATGACATAAAAATAAAATTTTAAAGAATATCTTTCATCAATAGTATTTCAATTTTGGTCTGAAAAACACAATGTATCTACCAATGATTCAACCTTGTTAAATTTAAGAATGACTGTACTATCCTATGGCTTTTAAATTGGACTGTTTAACATTCTGTCTTCCTCTCAAGTATAAATTGGCTTATACAAAAATCACCATGTCATGTGACATGGTTCTTCTAGTGAAAGACTATTAGCTATACATGCTCTAGCCAGTCTCTCTCACTGTAAAACCATTTGTATGCTAATCAGGTCTCTCAAACAATTGTTTATTTTCATGCACAGCAAAGAATTTCTTTTCAAAATGTGATAGAGTAGTTCAAGACATATGTTTATTCCTCTTCTCTCTTGTCTATTTTTCTCTTATCCATCCCTTCTAACTAAATATTAGGTGTTCCCCCAAATGGAATAATGAGTGAATAACTCCTATTAATTGACTTTTATTCTAATAAATGTACCAGTGAAATTAGGAAAGATGTTTCTACTTTTTATTACATATATCACAGTGAATCTGGGTTGTTTGACCAGGGGTCATGGAGCAAACTTTTCTCTAAATCAGAAAGGTAGTTTTCTTTTTAAGTCAGTATGTATAGTTTAATGTTGTCTTGAAGGAGCTCTGTAAAATCAAAAAACTTGTTCTCCAGTTTTTGTGGAGCTGTTTTTGTGTTACTGGAATTATAGTGAAGAGTTAATTAGATGGAAAATGATGCTTGTTACCAAAAAGATCCTCAAAATAGTTCTTAATTGTTCTTAATCTGAACAAAAGCATAGAGACACATTTACTAGTTGTCATATATTTATTCAACAAATGTTGGCTTTGTTATTTACTGGTTTTGGGGAGAACTTAATGTCTTTCAAAAGTTCTGAATGATTTATATGTTTAGGATTTCTTGATCTTTGACTATTATCGTTTGGGCAACATATCACCAAATCTTTTCTTCTATTATCTCCTGACATTAAACTGCCTTTGGTTTTTAGACCTTAACTGGGGACTTGCATCTAACCTTTTATTATCTTAGCCTATAGAGGAAGAAAGTCTTCCTTTACAGATTTCTAAGAAAAAGCAAGCAAGGAATTGCTGTTGAAGTGACAGTAGCCATGCCTCAGTGTGCATAGGGGTTGGCTTGGAAGCAATCTCTAACACATGTGTGGAATGAAAGATTGAAAGGCTTTCAGCCGTCCTGACATGTGGATGAGCCAGTTGGCTGTTCCCACTCATTTTCCCTTTGTCATAGTAAGATCCCCTTCCTCTGGAGGATGTGTAGAACTGTCTGATTGTGGCACTTTTTGTTTGTTTTGTTTTTCAGTAGGCATCTGTCTTTTAGCATGCTTTCTACCAGGGAGTCATCCTTGTTTCAAATTGAGTAGGCTTTCCACCCTGCTCTGAAATTCAGAACTGCCGTCAGGAACTGTCACCTGCTTACAGTAGGTAGACCCCAGAGAACAGGAGAAAAAAGCACTGGCTTTAAAGGTGAAATACTTATCTTCTACCTATATTTCAGAAAGAAAGATATTCCCAAATGGAGCATTTCATCTTCTGCTTCCTTGGTTATCTTATCAGCAAATCGAGTAAATCTTTTATTCTCAAAAGTTTTAAGGTGTGACTGGAATGTGTTTTCCTTCTTGAGGACTCAGTAGAACTTCTGCAAACTGTTGATAGACAAGCATCTTCTTTGTGGTTCATTGATTAATACATATTCATTCATTCATTAAATACATATTCATTCAGTTGAGAGTCAAATACAAATCAATACAACTGCCAAGAAATATGATGTGTGTATCAATCAATGAAGTATCTATTTTCTCTCAAACAAAATTACCTTTGTCATTTTAACAGAAAACCTGAAATTCCAATCTTTGGAATTAATCTATTGTTTCTGTAAGAATCTTGTTTAAATATAACTATATTACCTCTAAGAAATAGCACTTAGTACTTAGGTTGGCTAACAAAGAGAAAGACTCTAATAGATTAAAAAAAAAAGCATGTAAGTGCATTTTAACAGAGGTGGAGGGAAGAAAAAGCACATTTCTAGACCTTTTGACAGAGATTGGGGGTGATCAGAAATCAAACAACATATAAAGAATAGATACACGGAGAGAAATAAAGGAGTATTTAAAACACTTAAATGCCAACAGCTTTTTAATCATCCAAGCAATTTCCCCTGTTAGCACTCGGTTTAATAAATGGCAATTCTACAATGAAAGTCACTCATAAAACAGTGATTTCATTTATTTTCTTATCTATTTGCACTTAAGTGGAAAGTCATAAAGCAAGACAGTCCATTGGCCTGACAAAGTTATTTCAAAAGCTGTAATTAATGGTACCAATGCTTTGGTTATGTCCATACAATATTTTCATTTACCAATTTTGACTATTCTAAATGTTCACAGTTTTAGTGCAAAAGAATATTATGACTTAACCTATATTTATTTGTTGGATTCAGAGGTTGACAGTAAAATTAATAAAATTTGTTTGATATATTCTAAAGTTAGCAATCGGAGAAGGCAATGGCACCCCACTCCAGTACTCTTGCCTGGAAAATCCCATGGGCGGAGGAGCTTGGTAGGCTGCAGTCCATGGGGTCGCGACGAGTCGGACACGACTGAGCGACTTCACTTTCACTTTTCACTTTCATGCATTGGAGAAGGAAATGGCAACCCACTCCAGTGTTCTTGCCTGGAGAATCCCAGGGACGGGGGAGCCTGGTGGGCTGCCGTCTATGGGGTCGCACAGAGTCGGACACGACTGAAGTGACGCAGCAGCAACTGAGCAAAGTTAGCAGTGCACACACACACAGAGAAATGTAGAGCTCTCTATCTTAACATAGCAGTTTTTCCAGATATGATACAGAAGTTTTTAGTAAGAATCTTAACTAATCACCTGTTTATTCATCCTCATAATAGCAGACAGTGGCATCTTTGGTTGCAGCAGAATTGCTTTAACATTGTACAATCTTTTGTAGGTGAGCAGGCATGCTTTTCATACATTAAATATATAAATAAAGCTGTGCACATTAGATGTAAGGAATTTTCATATAGTGAGAGTTCTGAAGAGGAGTAAGGAGTAAAGAAAAAGGATTTTTAAACCTTAGAAGTTATCAAAGCTGCAAAATATCCTTCCCCAAGGCTTGTAAAAATAGGACAGATGTCAGAGATGGCTTGGGGTGGTGCAGCTGGACAAAATCAGTCACCCTTACATCTTTTCCATTTCTTGAATCTTCACAACATTCATTTGAAATATGTAAGCACACGAGCCATTACTGGAACCTCTTTTACAAAGAAATTACTTAACTTGAGTGAGTTACTGGTAGAGAGAGTACCCATGTATCTTTAGAGGTTCTTATTCATATTCCCGTATCCTTGATTTTAATACATCTTTTAGAAGTTGAAACTCATAAATCCAATTTTAATTTTCTTTAAAAATACTATAAATATTATTTCTTTGAAATACTATAAATTTCTTTCATCCTTTCTATTTATATTAGGATATCAGTCTGTCAGATAAAGTAGCTCTTAAACAAAAATAAATTATCCCCAAAAATAAAAGTAGTATCTTATGAAATATAGTTCTAGGAAAGTTGCATTACAACTGTAAAGACATCATGAAATCTGATATTATGTTTAATATTAAACAGATATATGATATTAAATACATTATTAAATACATTTACATTATGTACTTGTTTCCCAAAATAACATGGAGCAAATAATATGGTTTAGTACATGCTTCACAGTTTCCAGAAGCATCCCATATTGCTGTTAGCTATTTTGATTTCTCAGCTGTGAAAATTATAATAGATGTTATAATGTGCTATTTCCATACACTTAATTGCACAAAATCACCTTTTCTCCTTAAAAGATGATTGTCTGTAGTATTTCCAGGAAAATGGATATAATTGTATATAAATGCATTCTTTAAAAGTTTTTTATTTAATAGAGATAGAAAAGTTTAAGTGTTTGCAATC
>SJYT01025229.1:14574-61181 GCA_006410635.1 Cephalophus harveyi | reverse complement strand
AGTTAATTTAAAGACATTTTAATTTGTTTATATTTTTCATGGTTTTATTAATATATAATTGACATCCAGCACTATATAAATTTAAGGCATACAGCAAAATGATTTGATTTACATACATAATGAAGTGAATATCACAGTATATAAAGTTCTATATTTTAAATTGTATTTTATATTATAGTTGATTTACAGTGTTAGTTTCTGATAGCAAAATGATTCATTTTTACATATACATCCATTTACATATATCCATTCTTTTTCAGATTCTTTTCCCTTATATGTTACTATGTACGGTGGTGAAGTCGCTCAGTCGTGTCCGACTCTTTGCCACCCTGTGGACTGTAGCCTATCAGGCTCCTCTGTCCATGGGATTCTCCAGGCAAGAATACTGGAGTGGGTTGCCATTTCCTTCTCCAGGGGATCTTCCTGACCCAGGGATCGAATCCAGGTCTCCCGCATTGGAGGCAGACGCTTTAACCTCTGAGCCACCAGGGAAGCCCTGTTACTATGTATACTGATTACAATTCTCTGTACTATACAGTAGGTCCTTATATATATATACATTAGACCCTTTATATATAGTAGTGTATATTTGTTAGTCTCAAACTCCTGATTCATCCCTCCCTGCCATGTTACCCCTTTGGTAACCATAAGTTTGTTTTTAGTCAGTGAGTCTGTTTCAATTTTGTAAATTAAGTTCATTTGTATAAATTTTTTTTAGGTTCCATGTACAGTGATAACGTGACACTTGACTTTCTCTGTCTGATTTACTTCACTTAATCTATAGGTCCAACCATGTTACTTCAAATGGCATAATTTCATTCTTTTTATGGCTAATATTCCATTGTATATGTACCATATCTGAGGGTTCTCTTTTCTCCACATCTTTGCCAACATTTGTTGTTAGTTTTTTTTTTTTTTTTTTTCAAAAGAAGCTCTGGTCCTTCTCACAGTATGAGATAACAGTGTACTGTGGTTCTGATTTGAATTTTTCTGAATAGTGAAGTTGAGCATCTTTTCATATGCCTTTTGATCATCAGTATGTTTTCCTTGAAAAACTGTCTATTCAAAACTTTTGTCCATTTTTTAACCAGATGGTTTGTTTTTCTGATGTTGAGTTGCATGAGCTCATTTTATATTTTGGATATTAATTCCTTATTGGAGATATATTTTGCAAATATTTCCTCCCATTTTGTAGGTGGTCTGTTTCGTTGTTAGTTTCCTTCACTATACAAAAGGTTTTAGGTTGATGTAGTCCATTTGTTTATTTTTTTCCCCCTTGCTTGAGGGGACATGTTCAAAAAAATATTTCTAAAGGTTGATGTGAGACAGCATATGGCCTATGTTTTCTTCTAGAAGTTTTATGGTTTCAGGCCTTACATTTAGGTCTTTGATCCCTTTTGAATTTATTTGTGTGCAAGGTGTGAGAAAGTAGACTAGGCTGATTCTTCTGTATGTAACTGTCCAGTTTTTCCTAACACTGTCATAGAAGCTGTCTTTATCTCGTGTATTTTTGCCTCTTTTGTCATATATTGATTGTCCATATAGTTGTGGGTTCATTTCTGGGCTCTCTATTCTATTCCATTGGTGATTTTTTGTCTGTTTGTTTTTGATTTTGGTGCCAGTAATGTACTTTTTTGGTTATCATAGGTTTGTAGTGTAGTTTGAAAGCGTCCACATTTAAGGCAGTTGTCACAAAGTCTTAGAAGTGATGGGGTCTTAATTTTTAGAAATAGAATATCTTCACAGGGTTCAATATTCAAGGGTCAAATTTTGTAAGGGTGCCCATCAATAGCAATGATTCTTATGTTCCTCTATGTTTTGTGTTTTAATCAATACTAGACTTTACTAGACCTTGAGTTTCAAATAGTTCTTCAAATTATGATCATGCAATCCTTATGAAAATCATGTGATATAGGCACAAATATTACTCATGTTTTTCAAATGCNTAAGGGTGCCCATCAATAGCAATGATTCTTATGTTCCTCTATGTTTTGTGTTTTAATCAATACTAGACTTTACTAGACCTTGAGTTTCAAATAGTTCTTCAAATTATGATCATGCAATCCTTATGAAAATCATGTGATATAGGCACAAATATTACTCATGTTTTTCAAATGCAAAAGAAGAATTTCAGTGAGGTTAACTACTTTAGTTCACTTCAGTCCAGTCTCTTAGTCTTGTCTGACTCTTTGCAACCCCATGAACTGCAGCATGCCAGGCCTCCCTGTCTATCACCAACTCCTGGAGATAATCAAACTCATGTCCATTGAGTCAGTGATGTCATCCAACCATCTCATCTTCTGCCATCCCCTTCTCCTCCCACCTTCAATCTTTCCCAGAATCAAGGTCTTTTGAGATGAGTTAGCTCTTCGCATCAGGTGGCCAAAGTATTGGAGTTTCAGCTTCAACATCAATTGAATACTTTTAATGAACACTCAGCACTGATCTCTTTTAGGATGGACTGGTTGGATCTCCTTGTAGTTCAAGGGACTCTCAAGAGTCTTCTCCAACACCACAGTTCAAAAACATCAATTCTTTGGCACTCAGCTTTCTTTATAGTCCAACTCTCACATCCATACATGACCACTGGAAAAACCATAGCCTTGACTAGATGGACCTATGTTGACAAAGTAATGTCTCTGCTTTTTAGTATGCTGTCTAGGTTAGTCATAATTTTCCTTCCAAGGTGTGTTTTTTTCAATTTCATGGCTGCAGTAACCTCATGTTTCAATGCCATTCTCCCAAATCATCCCACCCTCTCCCTCTCCCACAGAGTCCAAAAGTCCATTCTATACATCTGTGTCTCTTTTGCTGTCTCACAGGGTCATCATTGCCATCTTTCTAAATTCCATATATATGTGTCAGTATACTGTATTGGTGTTTTTCTTTCTGGCTTACTTCACTCTGTATAATAGGTTCCAGTTTCATCCATCTCATTGGAACAGATTCAAATGAATTCTTTTTGATGGCTGAGTAATACTCCATTGTGTATATGTACCACCGCTTTCTTATCCATTCATCTGCTGATGGACATCTAGGTTGTTTCCATGTCCTGGCTATTGTAAACAGTGCTGCAATGAACATTGGGGTACATGTGTCTCTTTCAATTCTGGTTTGCTTGGTGTTTTTTTTTTAACAGAATAAACTTGATAGAGAGGGCAGATCTTAAAGGATTTTACTGAGTGGGTAAAAAAGAGATGGTTTTCACATGATTATATTACATACCAAAATTTTATAGGTGGGAAAAGTTTGGTGTATTTTAGGGAGTTGAATGAATAAAAAGAATCAGTGGAGTATGTTGTTATTCTTTCGTCCAGTTGCATCCTACTCTTTGTGACCCCATGGACTACAGCATGCCCACCCTCCCTGTTCCTCACCATCTCCCGGAGTTTGCCCAAGTTCTTGTCCATTGCACCAGTGATGCTATCCAGCCATCTCATCCTCTGATGCCTCCTTCTCCTTCTGCTCTCAATCTTTCCCAGCATCAGGGACTTTTCCAATGAGTCAACTGTATAGAGTATAAGTACTGAAAATAATGTAATATATATAATATAATATATACATTATATAATACTGTATATAATGTAATGGTGATTAATTGTAAATAATGCTAATTTAGTCTCAACTAGAACATGAAATCAGGCCAAGGAGTTTAGATTTCTTGTGGTCAGTAATTATAAATATCAAGAGCTTGAGAGAAGTCTTTGGGTGAAATTTGTTTTGTTTTGTGAAATTAATTCTGAGAATGCACTGATGATTTAAAACAAGGTAACTTCTAGCATATTAAAGAAAGTTCAATTGCTAGAACTTCATTCATCAACTGAATATTGAACATTGTTTATTCTGTATCAGGCAGTATACTAAATGTTAAGGGAACTAAATATTCCTTTACTAGAGAGAAAGAGAAGTTTATAAAAGAGCATCTATGAAATGCATCTAAGTATGTTCATGGATGGAGAAGGCAATGGCACCCCACTCCAGCACTCTTGCCTGGAAAATCCCATGGGTGGAGGAGCCTGGTGGGCTGCAGTCCATGGGGTCGCTAAGAGTCGGACACGACTGAGCGACTTCCCTTTCACTTTTCACTTTCATGCATTGGAGAAGGAAATGGCAACCCACTCCAGTGTTCTTGCCTGGAGAATCCCTATGTTCATGGAATGGTATAAATAACAGTAGTGTGACAAGAGTTTTCAGTGCATGAACAATAATGGAGGAAAGTATGGCTAAGAGAGCAGAAGTCTGCTTAGCTTTTGAAGGATGCTGTATGCCTCTGGCTTTACTGTTAGTGGGACCATCAGGAGGACCTGGGGAGAAGCTCAGCAGGGTTGGAGGCAGAGGCTGGAGTGAGAGGGAATGCAGCAGGTGCAGTTTAACAGTTGAAATACATATATATCACCTCAAGGAACATTCAGGCAGAAAAAGCAAATTTATTCTTGAGGGTAGGTTTAAAATAAACTGAATGAGATTCCAGACAAAAGTTAGAACTATTAGAAAGATAGACATAGGAAATACAATTAAACAAAACAGCAAGTTATTGATAGGACAAAACCCCCAAAGTGTAAGGTGACATAGTGTAAGGTGTGTATGTGTGTGTTAGCCACTCAGTTGTGTCCGACTCTTGTGAGCCCATGGATGGTAGCCCACCAAGCTCCTCTGTCTATGGAATTCTCCAGGTAGAAACACTGGAGTGGATTGCCATTCTCTGCTCCAGGAGATCATCCTGACAAAAGGGTTGAACCCAGGTCTTCTGCATTCAGGCAGATTCTTTACTGTGAAAAGCCTGGGAAGATTAAACTTTAGAGGAAGAATTGATACAGATCCTGCTAAGATGTGATGATGTAGTGACAAGGGCAGATATTTAACCATATCTGTCATTATAAAAGAAAAACCTCCACTCCTTCATAAAATGCACGATCTCAATTATTAGTCAGAAAGAGCATTTGATGAGATTTATGTCTTCCATTGTCACTTTTTTTCTGAACAGAGTAGATGTTTATGTTTAAAAATAATTTGAACATTCAAGAACATGCAGATGAATCATGCTATCTTGCTTTATACTAGAAGGTTTATTTGTAAAATGAGGTTCAGTTAAAAAAATGAAAGCTATTTCAGCTAGTTGGGCAAAGCTGATAAAAATTTAAGATATGGATACTATTCTTCTGTGCTCTATATTTTAAATCTTACTCATAATAGGGTTTTTCTGTCTTATATTTAATTACTGTATTTTAAATTCTGCCATATTGCTCTGGTTACCTAAAATTAGATTTGAGGGACTGGGAATGTTTTCTAAATGTGAATTACTGACAAGTGAAGTGATTCTCTCACCAGGACTCCCATCCTTGTTAAAATTTTAAGAGTCTGTGCTATTTTGAAATTTCTCATGTGCTGCCCTGTTATCTCAGCACCTCTCTCTTATTCCCCCACAATCCTCATAATTAGCAATTAAAGAGATAATTCTGGGTATATACTTTGCATGAAATGTTCCCTTGGTATCTCTAATTTTCTTGAAGAGATCTCTAGTCTTTCCCATTCAATTGTTTTCCTCTGTTTCTTTGCAATGATCACCGAGGAAGGCTTTCTTATCTCTTCTTGTTATTCTTTGCAACTCTGCTTTCAAATGGCTATATCTTTTCTGTGCTTTTTTGCTTCTCTTCTTTTCACAGCTATTTGTAAGGCCTCCTCAGACAGACATTTTGCTTTTTTGCATTTCATTTTCTTGGGGATGGTCTTGATCCTTATCTCCTGTACAATGCCAGTAACCTCAGTCCATAGTTCATCAGGTACTTTCTCTATGTATAATTTTAAGGGATTTGATTTAGGTCATACCTGAATGGATTTCCCTGGTGGCTCAGATGGTAAAGCGCCTGTCTACAATGTGAGAGACCTGGGTTCAATTCCTGGGTTGGGAAGATTCCCTGGAGAAGGAAATAGCAACCCACTCCAGTACTTCTTGCCTTGAAAATTACATGGATGGAGGAGCTTGGTTCAGGCTACTATCCATGGGGTTGCAAAGAGTCAGGCATGACTGAGCAACTTCACTTTCTTTTTTTGAATGGTCTAGTGGCTTTCCCTACTTTCTTCAATCTAAGTCTGAATTTGGCAATAAGGCAACTGATACATGGCAGATAAAAACTCTAATTCAAGGTTTTTGTCTCTAAACCACATAACATTTCCACTATTTCCTTTTTTTTTTTTTTTTTCTTTAGGGCCTTGAAACAGAAAAGAAAGTTATAAGATATGTATTTACCAAAAGGCAACTCACCTTCTTAGAACGTTATTAACTACATCAATATCTATCACTTATTTAGTGCTTGCCAGGAAAAATACTAAGAACTTTTGATATACTTCTTGTAACAACCTGGAAAAATACAAAGTATAACTTACCCAAGTTACTCAACTAATAGAACCAGAAACTGGACTCAAGAATCTGGCTCTATATTCTCCTCTACAAGAATCTTGACTACATTGCATTTATTTACGTGATTAACACATATGGAATTCCTCCTCTGAGCCCATATCCCATAGTGCTTAGTGCTTTGCCATGAGTGACTATTGATCCTTGCAACCCAGCCACATAGACTCAGCTGGCAGTTCCATTTACAGATGAGAAAACTAATGTTGAATTGATTAAATAATATCCCATAGATATTGACAAAATATTATAAATCAGAAGTGTGTCTTGACTGAAAAATCTGGGTTATTGCAATAATCAGTGTCAGATTAATACATGATTACAGTCCTATGGTGTGACTGCACTTTGGGTTTGAGAGAGCTTGGAAAAATTAAAAATCATTATGGGAAATTTGAAGGATGCCTATAAAACAAGTATAAATAGGAATTTTAGCATCCTGAAATTGGATATAACAATATACACTGTGAATGTCAGATAGACTTGTAATTGATGAGCTTGAAGAAAAATCTTGGTGTTCTAGTTAAGTATATCTTTAAAAATGCAAGGGATGACTATATAAAGTGCAGTTACCACCAGTAGGTAAACTAAATGAATGTACCCTGTTCATCCGCTCTTTAGAAAATTCTGTTGCATAATAGTTACTCAGTTTTAAGATTTTTTTTAAAAAACAAAAGACTCCACATAGAAGTATAAAGCTAGCTGTTCTCCATACTTATAAAGATTAAAAGTATAAAATAACTATAAGGTGGACACAGTTCATTTAAATTCCACTGAAATCTTTTTGTTCATGTTACCTGATATAATTCTAAAAAGAGCCCTGCCAAGGAGCCACCATTATATAAATTTCACATTTGAGGTATCTTACATGATTTAAGTATCTTTCCCACTTATCTAAGGATAAGAGATAGAACAATGAGTCAAATCAACCCTTAGATTTTCAGTTCATGCCTATTTATGGGTTGAAAGAATAATTGTATTTTTAATGCATTATTTGATAAAAATACGCCTTTTATTTCCTATCAGCTTTTAAAATTTAATTTTTTAAATACATAAGCTAATTTTGATGTCTCTAATAATCAGTACTGCTCTCTGGTAGGATTTTTCATTGTTTTGTTTTATAAATTTATGCTAACAATTTTTTGTGCTTAATAGTTTTGGAGTTGAAAAACTTAAGCTAACCCAAATTATGGTGTTCCTTCCTACAATTTTCCAGGTCCTGAGGAGGTAGAAATCAAGTGCCCCTGGAATCACATTGCTTGCCTTGGTACCAACAAATGTATTCATTTATCCCAACTGTGCAATGGTGTCCTGGACTGTTTAGATGGATATGATGAAGGAGTACACTGCCGTGGTGAGTCCATTTGCAGAAAAATGCAACTGAAATACTGAATTTTTCATAGTTTTATTGAAAGTTCAAAGAGAATCTATAACCCATTTTGTCTTTCAACCCCAGCTTTTTTAGTTATTGAGAAAGCATGAGTTTTATTGCCAGTGATATTCAATATACATTTCAAAGCTGTGACTATTGTGCTTTATTGAAAAGTGCTATGAGAAATAAAACACACACACACACACAGAGACACAAATTTAGACTTTGAAGTTGGGCTGTTAAACAATCATGTATTTCCTACCAAGAAGTGCTTTTGAGCAAAGGACAAATGAGAAGTCTTTGTCACAGTAGACTGATACCATACATAAAAACATGTTCCCTCTAAATTGTTACTTATACTAAGATTATTTGAAGTAAAACCTCTGCAACCAAATATTTTAATAGAATGTATCATGAGAAATGTCCCCTTAATATTATTTCCATGAAGTTATACTATTAGCTTTCTATAATTTTCCTTCTTTTTAAAAATCTACATTCTTCAGTGGTCAAGGGTTTACCTATATATTCATGATGGCTGCAACTAGATCTTAAAACTTATAAAAAGTTAATTGGTTTGGGAAGCAGGGATAAAATGTTAGACAAAGAGACAGGGAAAAGTTGAGGATTAAGGTAAGGATCCTGATGTGGAAACAGAATCAAGCTATCAGTCAAGTGAATCTGTTTTCAACTTGAAATAGAGAAAGAACTCACTGAATCAGAAGGCTGTAACTCATATTCTAGCATGTTGAATGTAACAACATGTTTACCGAAACTGTCAGAGCAACCTGTCCTTCATGTTGGAGTCAGTAAAACTATAAGGAGTACAAAGAACTGTAGAAAGCTGGAGATGCATATCTGGTATCTGGACAGACTCACTAAATTGATGCCATTTTGGAAAGGTCCTCGGTCACCAAAAGTTCCAGTTTTTCAGGAGGAGCTCCACTTCTTTATGTTCATAACATGTTCAAACTTAGCTACTGCTTTTTAAACATTGCATGGTGAGCAATGAACAGGCTTAACACAACTTGTCTGGAGACCTGACAGAGCTTACTGGCTGCCATTTTCCCACATTTGGACTGAAATAACCTGGACTCAAAACCAGAGATGGAGGGATACATTAGAAAAGGAGTAAATCTTAGTTTAGAAAGGTAATTCAAAGTGGAAAGGATGTTGAGAAAGCATAGATCAAGTATGTTGCTAGGTCTTTCCTTCTTTCTAATGTAATGTCCAATTACTCTGGCTCTGTGGACAAATTCAGACTGAGAAGTTAAAGGTCTTTCTTCTTTGGTCGTATTTCCTTTCTTAGCCTTGAACTCTAGCAGGGTCACATAAGAAGCCAGTGGATTCTTAGTTTCAGTTATAAACATAAGTATAATAATAAGAAATTTTATTTTTATTTAAAGACTGTGACAGGTATTCCTTTTTATGATTGTATAGTTTTAAAGATAATGTTAATAGAAGGTAAGTTAGTGAATTACAAGATATTAGAAGTTAGAATTTAATTTTCTTTTCAGAAATAAACTGTATTTTCTAGAACCCAATTCTGTCCTCCTTAGTTTTAATTCAAATTTTTTATTGTATTTAAAACAAAATTCCATATAGACATGTGTGAGCTTCTTTAAAGACTCAAGCTTCTTTAAAGACTGAAAATCGTCACACTGCCAAATACTTCCTCAGAGGTGATTATGCAAATTTGAATATCTTAATCATATTTCAATGACATGGATCATATGAAAATATAAATGAGTTCTCTAGTAAAATCTAGAGTTGTGATTTAATGGAGACAGGGATATATATATATATATATATATATATGTTAATAGTAAAACAAGGGATCAACTTAAAACAAAATATCAGTACAAAAATAAAATGGCGTTAAATATATGTTAATTCTTGGAAAAAGTATCGTATAATTCAGATTGAAATTTAGAGGATATAGTTGCTTACACTTCTATCTTTTCCTGTTCTAATTCAAGTTTCCAGCTGTTTTAAGTTTCACATCTTTATCACAAGTGGCAATATCTTTTTTTTATTTCTTAATTTGCCAGTAGGGCACTGATTGTACCACTTTGGCCTTTTTAATATTTCTAAATTTAACCAAATAAAGTATTCTAAAATACCTAAATAATGCATGACCTGTGGTGGACTTAGAAATAAGGGAAAGTATATTTGGATCTCTACCTATTATTTACCTTAGTAGAGGGATTTTATTCTACTTCTGTGGCCTTGCACAATGACATAGAATGGTAGGATCGAGGACTGAGTGACACTGTGATTCCAGAGTCAGTGGTTTAACAAAATATTTCTGCCTTGAGAAAAGAAAATTAGGAACATGTTTGTCTGCTTGTTCAGGTAAAGTGCCCTGGACTCTATCACCAGATAGAAGGAACACCAGCTTAATCATATATGTGGTGTGTGTTTAGAAAAGATGATCGATTGTAAGCAAAAATATACCATGAGAATTGAGTGTATTTTCCCACCTTCAGCCTTCCTCCTGATTTTGAGTCACACTCAATGAAGAGATGTTTTCTCAAGGGTTAACTAGGGACCTAATTAACATCAAGTCTCTAAGGACTTTTCCACTTACTAGAGACATAAAATAAAGAAATAGATTAATTCAAACACTGCATTAATTTTTAGAAATGCTTTCCTTTGTAGAAAAATTCTGTCTAAATCACTTCTATCTCCATTGCTTTCTTTTTGTTGCATTCTGAGCACATATTCTGGAGATAAGTCTCTAAGGACTTTTCCACTTACTAGAGACATAAAATAAAGAAATAGATTAATTCAAACACTGCATTAATTTTTAGAAATGCTTTCCTTTGTAGAAAAATTCTGTCTAAATCACTTCTATCTCCATTGCTTTCTTTTTGTTGCATTCTGAGCACATATTCTGGAGAAGGAAATGGCAACCCACTCCAGTACTCTTGCTTGGAGAATCCCATGGACAGAGGAGCCTGGTGGGCTGCAGTCCATGGGGTCAAAAAAAGTCGGACACGACTGAGCGACTTCACTTTCACTTTTCACTTTCATGCATCAGAGAAGGAAATGGCAACCCATTCCAGTGTTCTTGCCTGGAGAATCCCAGGGACAGGGAAGCCTGGTGGGCTTACTCTTGCTTGGAGAATCCCATGGACAGAGGAGCCTGGTGGGCTGCAGTCCATGGGGTCAAAAAAAGTCGGACACGACTGAGCGACTTCACTTTCACTTTTCACTTTCATGCATCAGAGAAGGAAATGGCAACCCACTCCAGTGTTCTTGCCTGGAGAATCCCAGGGACAGGGGAGCCTGGTGGGCTGCCGTCTATGGGGTCGCACAGAGTCGGACACAACTGAAGCAATTTAGCAGCAGCAGCAGCAGCAGCAAGATATGATTCAAAGATGGATATGTTTCCTTTTCCTCATAAAAGATCCTGAGTACACTTGTAATATATTTGTGACCCTTGTGAAAATTAATAAAGAGAAAAGTTTAACAATTTGGAGCTGATAGTTTGGTCTTGGGAATGCTTTTGCATCAACTAAATTGTTTTCTGAATGGATTCCTAGAAAAATCAATTTCTTCTTGGTAAGGATAATGAAAAGATATCTATTATTAATGATTTTCTATAACACTGATGTTTTAATTTCCATAATTTAGCTTCATTTAAAGAAAGAAAAATGGACTTTTGTATATGTGTGTAGCTGTATGTAGGAATGTGCTTATAAAAATGTTACAATAGAAAATTTCAAAATCACCATATTAAAAAAATTCACATCTTCCTACGTAGTATTTAATATGGGTGGTAATATCACTATATAAATTGCATGAACAATGAAAATGCATTATATACATACAGAATGATGCCTCTCAATACAGGATGTTGTTGCTTAGTTGCCAAATAATTTGCGGCGCCAGCTCTTTGCAACCCTTTGGACGCTGGTCCACTAGACTCCTCCATCCGTGGAATCTCCCAGGCAAGAATACTGGAGTGGATTGCCCTTTCTTTCTCCAGGGGATGTTGCTGACTAAGGGATCAAACCCACATTACTGCATTGGCAAGTGGATTCTTTACCCCTGAGACACCAGGGAAGCCCTTCAATAAAGGATATTTCCACAAAATTCCTCACAATCGTATAAAGAAGTTAACAAATTCGACTAACAGAGACCAAATGAACTGAGGTGTATCAAAACACTTCTAATATTTGCTGTCCTTTAGGTAATTCCTTTTGTTAATATTTAAAGAAGCTGTGAAGAACAGAAACCCTCTTTTTATTCACAGTCCTGGTTAGATTACGTTTGCAGTGCAAAATGGTCGTTTATTTAGATGCTCATGGGGCTGATATTCTCTGTGGCCCTATCTGCTCTACTCGATTAAAAGAATCTGAGAACTCTTCTGGTCACTGCGAAAAGGGAGACTATCTTCTGTGGCCTTAGAAAAAGTGATTGTGGTTGGTTTCCAGTAAACATTTCAATGTTCTTTTAAATTCAAGGGGATAAAGTGTGTAAAGACTCTATTAAAACTAATTAGACATCTCTGACTTGTGTACTGTTCTTTTCTGATCTTTCTATACTAAACCTGTTCCTACATGATTATCAGTGTATAATATATTCATTTAGTGTGTTTGATCAGGAATCTAAAGAAGAATAAAATTCTCTTAAGTATTATCTAACTCCTTGAAATAATGCATATGAAGAAATTTAAAAATTCCGTTTAATTATTTTGCTTGCCAATTGGAATGTAAATTTCCTTATATATGCAATTACATTTTTCTCTACCCACAATCTAGCCTGTCTCTTATACACATCTAGATGTGTATAAGAGACAGATATCCCATAGTGCTTAGTGCTTTGCCATGAGTGACTATTGATCCTTGCAACCCAGCCACATAGACTCAGCTGGCAGTTCCATTTACAGATGAGAAAACTAATGTTGAATTGATTAAATAATATCCCATAGATATTGACAAAATATTATAAATCAGAAGTGTGTCTTGACTGAAAAATCTGGGTTATTGCAATAATCAGTGTCAGATTAATACATGATTACAGTCCTATGGTGTGACTGCACTTTGGGTTTGAGAGAGCTTGGCAATAAAATTTTATTTAGTTTTCTTTCATATTGCTCTTCATAAAACTAAATTTTTATGAGAAGATGCCAAAAAATCCTGAATGTGATTTACAAACTAGAGGCTTTCTCAAAATGGACCAGGATAAATGGCAAACCTTATTATCTATAATGATTCACCATAGGAAAATTAGTCATCCTTAAAACTTTTTGTGTGAATCTCATATATTCTAAATATTCCAAAAGTAATTAATCTAGCCCAATTAATTAAAATTAATAGATTTTATAATATTAAATTTAATAAATATAATAAAAATAATTAGGAATTAATTCTTAATGTAAATTCATGACTCTGTTCTCTCATTTTTCCAGAAAGGAAATATCTTATCTTGTTGTGATACTTCATTAGTCATTACAGCATGGACTTCCAAGCAGCACAAGGATAGATTGTAGCTGCCAAAAGGGGCTTCCCTGGTAGTTCAGTAGTAAAGAATCTAACTGCCAATGGAGGAGAAGCAAGTTCTATCCCTGGGTTGGGAAGATCCCCTGGAGAAGGAAATGGCAACCTGCTCCAGTATCCTTGCCTGGGAAATCCCATGGACAGAGGAACTTGGTGGACTACAGTCAGTGTGTTGCAAAACAGTCAGACATGACTTTAGTTCAGTTCAGTCGCTCAGCCGTGTCTGACTCTATGACCCCATGAATCGCAGCACGCCAGGCCTCCCTGTCCATCACCAAATCCCGGAGTTCTCTCAGACTCACATCCATCGAGTCAGTGATGCCATCCAGCCATCTCATCCTCGGTCATCCCCTTCTCCTTCTGCCCCCAATCCCTCCCAGCATCAGAGTCTTTTCCAATGAGTCAGCTCTTCGCATGAGGTGGCCAAAGTACTGGAGTTTCAGCTTTAGCATCATTCCTTCCAAAGAAATCCCAGGGCTGATCTCTTTTAGAATGGACTGGTTGGATCTCCTTGCAGTCCAAGGAACTCTCAAGAGTCTTCTCCAACACCACAGTTCAAAAGCATCAATTCTTCGGTGCTCAGCCTTCTTCACAGTCCAACTCTCACATCCATACATGATTACTGGAAAAACCATAGCCTTGACTAGACGAACCTTAGTTGGCAAAGTAATGTCTCTGGACGTGACTTAGTGAGTAACAAGAAAACAACTGAAAAGAAAGGAAGGAAAGAATGAAGTTAGTGAATTCGATAAAGAAAAGAAATGCATTTGGTGCATTTTGTTGTTTTTACTTTCATTTTATTGTATGAATGAATCTTCTATTTCCATTTTAAAAGTTCCTGTTGAAAAGTATTGCCAGTCTCTTTCTAAATTAAAATGAGTTCACCATGCTATATACAGAACGGAATTTCAGCATGCCGAATCCGATAACAGAGGTATGGAGAAGAGTGAAAATTGCAAGCAGTGTTATGAAAAGTGTATCTATCTGTCAGCTTGACACATGTGGAGGGAAACTTCACAGTATGTACCCAGTCATGTGAAACATTGGCTGAGCTAGAAAACAAGCAAACTGGAATTAGCCAGAAGGACCTGGGTTTGTCTGCTCAGACCACTTTTGATTACTAAAGCTCCTGCAACTTAAGAGTGAAAGTGAAAGTCGCTCAGTCCTGTCCGACTCTTTGCAACCCCATGGACTATATAATCCATAGAATTCCCTAGGCCAGAATACTGGAGTGGGTAGCCTTTCCCTTCTCCAGGGGAACTTCTCAACCCAGGGATGGAACACAGGGCTCCTCCATTGCAGGGGGATTCTTTACCAGCTGAGGCACAAGGGAAGCCCACAGCTTAAGAGTAGATCCCACTATATTCTTTTCTTTGTATTGGCTTCTTAAAGTAATCAGATAGTCACAAATCTATCTTAAGTGTAAGCATTTTCTCCAAAGAGCTTAGCTTATTTAATTGAGTTAGTTCAGTGAAAGGCTATGATCCTTAACATTTGTTGGTTTCAGGGCCAAATGAATGCTTCTTTGAAACAAAGGAACAGTTCTTAGAAAGAATAGATCTTCTACAAGTGTATTATTCCTCTGCAAGACTGTTGTATATATTAATGATACCTATATGAAATTAGGATAGTATACTTTGTACAGACTATTCTAATTATATATATATAGATGTGTGTACACATATGTGTATATACACAAATACATAGGTACACACATATATGTACACATATGTATACATATAGGTACACACACATATATATACACACGTAAGTATATATATTTATTTTTCAAAGTTTTAGTTTTTAAAATTCTGCTTAATTAGAAAGATACTTTTCAACACTGATTTATCAGATATAATTATAAACTAATCCTGCTAAAGAAAATTGGATTTCAACTTTCAGCTGTTTGAATATGTTGACTTCTAGAGATAGTTAACTAGCTAACTAGATACCTGTAGGGGGAAATGACTAAGTCATTTGGTTCAGTATAATCTAAGATTGTTTTTTGGAAATGAATCCTTTTGTAGTCGACTGACATGTTTGATTAATGTTAGTATTATTTTTGTAAAATAGAAAAAAATAGTGCATAGACCTAATAGCTTAAAATGATCCAACATTGAAGGATCTAGCTTAAAACAAAGATACTCTTTATTAAAATATCATCTCAAATTCTGTACCTATCTCTCTTCTTCAAATAGTTTCAAACTAACAAACTATTTCAGTATTTTTTGACCAAATCTTTTCTGTGGTGATAATCCTGGTGCATTATGGACCTTCAGTTGGTGTTAAATTGTACTCTAGTTTCAGATGATTTTATTCTATTGAAGTAGATATAAGTCAAACATGGATCTACAATGCACACCCAATAAAGTATTGGCTATGACAATAAAGTATGTATTTTGTTTGCTTAATGTCTATAGAAGAAATGGCAGTTGCTTGACAGACAGCTTTACTCCTTGGCTCAAAGAACTCCTATTATAACTGTGTTTCAAACATAACAGCCTCTTAGATTGAAGGCCTTGTGAAACCATAGAAAGTAAAAGAATCAGGTTTCCCACTCCTGGTAATCTCTTCCCCACAGAAGAGAGTTGTTAAGAGTCCCCACCAATTTTGGAATTGTTAATTTATGTGAGTATTCATGCACACTGGGACTCATCATTTATCTGGACCTTTCCCTCACCATCTTTTTCCTGATATGATAGAAAACAAAGAATAGTCTGTAAGAAACGATAAAAGATATGAGGTCAAAATGGGTGGTATTCTAAATGTACCAGTAGAAACACAGTAAAGCTTTCCCTATATTCAATTCATGTATTAACTTCAGTAAATGTTTACTGAGCATTGACAGTATTCCAGATGCTTACCAAAACCCTAGGAATATAGAAAATCCTATTTTCTGCTTTCATGGAATTCACATATCTTAATGGAGGAAGGTAAAAATATCTGAGGAAGAATAAAGTGAGGAGCATCTAATTCTGCTTTAGAGGATGCAGGAAAATTTCCCAAGAGAATTGATCTGCATCTCACTCTAGGAGTTGAGTAGGCAAATGAGGGAAGGAAGAACATTTCACAAGTCAGGAACTATATGGACAGAGATACAAGTAAGACATCATTGTACACTCAAGACAGTTCTGTGCTATTTGCTAAGTTTGAAGCATAGAGTCGTGAATGGAGAGAGATGAACTTAAAGCTGAAGAAATACTTGGTCCAGACCTGGAGTGGTTGTGTTTGAATAAGTATATGGTGATAGTTGTTGTTTAGTTGCCAAGTCGTGTCTGACTCTTTTGTGATTCCATGGACTGTAGCCTGCCAGGCTTCTCTGTACATGGGGTTTACCAGACAAGAATATTGGAGTGGGTTGCCATTTCCTTCTCCAGGGGATCTTTTTGAAACAGGGATTGAACTGGCATCTCCTGAATTGGCAGGTAGATTCTGTACCTCTCTGCCACCAGGGAAGCCCAGGGATGTTGTATGACCCACTTAAAATGCATTGCATAAAACTGAAAAGAGAAAGACTGTGAAAAATGACACTAGGATATATTCTCAACAATATTATAAGAATGTTATATAATGCTGCTTTACAATTAAACATGTGAAGATTAGCTTGTTGCATATATTCTTCAAAGGTTTTATAGCCTTCTTCAAAGGTTATAAAAAATGCATTTTTATAATCATGAAATTTTGAGCTATGCAGCTATACATTCACATTGATCAGTTTCAAAACAAGGCGTGTTAAGTGTTATTCTTTAATGTGTCACTTTGATGAATTTCATATAAGGGAAAGTCAAAACAGATGACATGGGGAGCCATATTAAGTGAATTATTTTTAGACAAGAGTTAGTTACTGAGAAACTGTGCTCAACTACATTAAGCAACCGAAATCCCATCTTTAGCAAGCTACCAAAATACTACCTTAGTTGATGCCTAAGTTTTATCGTCTTGTATCTTAACAAAGTATTAATTACAACAAACTGTCACTCAGTTCTCTAGTCAGCCTCAAATGTAAGGCCAAATCCCCTATAATTCATTATTTGGTTTTTGTACATAAGCAGCTTGACACTTAAAAAAGTAAGGAATTAAAGCAGGTAGCTAAGGTTGAATGGCATCCTCAGGAGTCACACCGTTTGAGAGTAGTTTGAATATTGTGACCTTGAGTTTTCATTTGCAGTTTTGACTAGTTGGTCTTAACACACCGACTCAGACAGATGCATGAAGTTGTTATGCTTCAGCATCCCTTTCTGACCTGTTCTTTAAGCAGCAAGATGGCTTGTAGAAAATCTACTGAAAACCATTTTGAACTATTTGTTCCCTGTCAGTTTTATTAACTGATTGATCAGGAAAAAAAAAAAAAAAATGTGCTAGGTGAACAACAAGCGGAAAAACTATGTAACAAGTTTGAAGAATTGAATGTTTCAATTTCACTCTTAGCTCTATCCCCTTGAGAAAAATTACTTTCATTTGATGAGGAATGTGGAAAGGAAATGCAGAAGTTCATTTTAACTCTTTAAAGTAGTTTTGCAATATTACAAATAGAAAGATTTAAAAAAAAACTCTTTAAGAATTTGACTCTCATAGTGGAATCTGGAAGGAAAAAGAAGAAACTTGTCATTCAGTGGAGAAAGATTACATTTTGAAGTAAAAATCAACACTGTGCCATTCCATGAGAAGTAACTAATAAACAGAAGATTTGAGATGTGTTAAATTCAATCTAAAATTTTAAGAAATCTTACAGAATTCTATAGAAAGAGATTTTCACATTTTACAGCCAATATTTTTCAATTCTGAATTTCTAATCTGTTCAAAATTGCAGAACAAACCATTTCAGTTGCCTTTTCTTTGATGCATTGTTATCATTTATATAGAAAAATCTATTCCATGGAATTATATAGGTATTAATATCATGACAACTAAATATCTGAATTTTAAAACAACATTCAGAGAAACAAAGTAGCCATGAGAATTGTGGTTCAGAACTCCCCATCAGTTCAGTTCAGTTCAGTCGCTCAGTCGTGTCCAACTCTTTGCGACCCCATGAATCGCAGCACGCCAGGCCTCCCTGTCCATCACCATCTCCCGGAGTTCACTCAGACTCACGTCCATCTCATCCTCTGTCGTCCCCTTCTCTTCCTGCCCCCAATCCCTCCCAGCATCAGAGTCTTTTCCAATGAGTCAACTCTTCTCATGAGGTGGCCAAAGTACTGGAGTTTCAGCTTTAGAATCATTCCTTCCAAAGAAATCCCAGGGTTGATCTCCTTCTGAATGGACTGGTTGGATCTCCTTGCAGTCCAAGGGACTCACAAGAGTCTTCTCCAACACCACAATTCAAAAGCATCAATTCTTCGGCTCTCAGCCTTCTTTACAGTCCAACTCTCACATCCATACATGACTACTGGAAACCCCATAGCCTTGACTAGATGGACCTTAGTTGGCAAAGTAGTGTCTCTGCTTTTGAATATACTATCTAGGTTGGTCATAACTTTTCTTCCAAGGAGTAAGCGTCTTTTAATTTCATGGCTACAGTCACCATCTACAGCAGTGATTTTGGAGCCCAAAAAAATAAAGTCTGACACTGTTTCCCCTGTTTCCCCATCTATTTCCTTAATCAATCCATAGTCAAGTATAACTATTATTTATACTTTACTCATGTGAAGATATAGAGAAATATGCATTTGTATTTTAAGTTTCTCCAGACTTTTCTGCATCTATTTGTATATTTGAGTAGTGACAGAATAAACTCAGTAAACATTAATCTTTGTGGGGGAAAAACACCACTCTGTTTTATTTGCACTAGTGGAAAATTTGCATTCCAGCTTCCCAATCAGTTTTTGATTAAGAAAAAGCATGGGATTTGAAGTTTTATTTCAAATGAGACCTCTCTATGACACAAGGGATTGTACAGCAGGGCAGGCAGCCCGCTGTGGTTGTAGAAACCGTAATATGCCAACCAAAATGAGATCACTGTGATCACAGGGCTTCTTCTGAATTAGGTCAGTGTGACCAGAGCCAAGCTTGAGTGTTAGATCCAAGGAGAATGGAAAGGACAAGCCCCAAAGTGCACTTTCAGTTCCATTAGCTGAAACCTGTGATGTGTTCTCATTCACACTATAGGTGTAAAACCAAGAGTGCCAAGAAAAAATCTATACAGTTCAATAAACAGCTTCGAGATTTATCCCATATTCTCAGGACAGAAGCACGGAGAACCTAAATAGTCTAATTTTTAGTTAGCCAAATTAAATATTACTTAAGATATCTCTAAGAAATTTGGAGAGATATATTAGTATGTAAAAATGCTCTTATATCTAAGTAGTTTCTATAAAATATGTAAATATTATACATAAATTATATATAAATTTATTACCTGTAAATACACATAGAAATATTAATATAAGCATGTGAATATATATTTTATTAGATTTCCCTGGCCTGTGTCTATTGGACATCTAGTTGAAATGTTTATTTTAGGAAATTGTAAAAAATATATATATCTTTATGCATTCCACCTATGTTGTGGTCCACGTGTTCCTGTTTGTTAAAATCAGTGTAATACAATGTTTTTACTAGTCATATACTTACTTTGAGTGCTGTGAAAAAAAGAAAAAGTTGTTCAGCTGTGTCTGACACTTTGTGACCCCATGAACTGTGCAGTCCATGGAATTCTCCTGGCCAGAATACTGGAGTGGGTAGCCATTCCCTTCGCCAGGGGATCTTCCCAACCCAGGTATTGAACCCAGGCCTCCCACATTACAGGCGGATTCTTTACCAGCTGAGCCACCAGGGAAGCCCACGAATACTGAAGTGGGTAGCCTATCCCTTTTCCAGCGGATCTTCTCAACCCAGGAGACAAACCAGGGTCTTCGGTATTGCAGGAGTGGATTCTTTACCAACTGAGCTACCAGGGAATCCTGGCAAATTGAGCTCTGTGTCCTACTCCCAAATAACGTCCATTTCCTTTCTTATAAATCAGATTTGGATTCTACTCATTTAAACTAATTAAGCATAATGAAAAGAATCTACCTGTAATGCAGGAGACCCCAGGTTGACTCCTGGGTCAGGAAGATCCTCTGGAGAAGGGATAGGCTATCCACTCCAGTATTCTTGGGCTTCCCAGGTGGCTCAGCTGGTAAAGAATCCTCCTTCAGTATGGGAGACCTGGCTTTGATCCCTGGGTTGGCAAGATACGCTGGGCTACCCACCCCAGTATTCTGGCCAGGAGAATTTGGGCAGGACCGAGCATACTTTCACTTTCAAGTATATTTGTGATCAGAGCCTAGCAATCTGTCCTAACACAGTATAACTTACCTTTTCAGGGTAATTTTTCAGTGCACATATGTCTTCATTTAATTCATCTCCCCCCCCCACACACACATATGTGTCTTATACCCCTAAGAAACTGCAAGCAACTAAACAAACTGAAGGTGGTGCAGCGGTAAAGAATCTGCTTTCCACACAAGAGACGAGACGAAAGAGACAGGAGTTCAGTCCCTGGGTGGGGAAGATCCCCTGGAGAAGGAAATGGTAACCCTCTCCAGTATTCTTGCCTGGACAATTCCATGGACAGAGGAGCCTTGTGGGCTACAGTCCATGGGGTCACAAAGAGTTGGACATGACTGAGCAACTGAGCATGCACACAAACTTACATTTAACTTCTAGCTAAATCATTTCCCATCAAGGACACGATCAACTGGGCAGAGAAGACAAACACAGGAAACAGAATGATGAAGTGCAGAATTGCATGGGGTTGTGCAGAATAACTCACGATGGGTAGTACTTCACTGTATGCCGGAAATATTGACCTGAAACACTGTGCTCTTTGTCAACAAGGTTCACTCCTGCATTCTACTGAAGTAATTTGCTCTTTTCAGTTTTGTTTCTTATTTACTAGAAATATCTGCAAAATGCAAAAGGAATGCAAAGTTCTCCTCAGTGATTATAACTACAAATAGAGAATCTGCAATAACTTTTTCTCAGTGTTAAACAGAAATGTAAGATAATAGGGCCAAAAGGGACTTTGAGAGGTCATCCAGTCCATCCATTTGCCTTCAGGCTGATTTGAACCCAAACTTGTCTAGACTGATTGTTATCTTCCCAATTTGGACAGCCTCTGGGAGAGAAATCCTAACCACCATTTTTAGTAACCCAATCAGTGCTTAGCAGTTTGCACTCTGAGCAGATGCTTAGATATTATATTGTAAAATTCCCTATGCCCTCTCAGTTTTTAGCTGTACCTCTCCATTAGATTTAGATTCTGTATTCCTGTGGCTTAATTGTGTTTTTCTTATACTTCTCCACATATCCTTAAACTTTCAAAATCTCTAAAGTTAGAAACTATCCATCCCCCAAAACCAAATGTGTGTCTTGACTAGTGTAATTGAATGATCTAGCTCCTGACTCCTATGATTCTCTTTTCATTTTCCATTCTTTTTACATATTTGTATACTTAGTGTTTTGGAGAAGGCAATGGCAAGCCACTCCAGTACTCTTGCCTGGAAAATCCCATGGGAGGAGCTTGATAGGCTGCAGTCCATGGGGTCGCTTAGAGTCGGACACAACTGAGCGGCTTCACTTTCACTTTTCACTTTCATGCATTGGAAAAGGAAATGGCAACCCATTCCAGTGTTTTTGCCAGGGACGGGGGAGCCTGGTAGGCTGCCATCTATGGGGTTGCAAAGAGTCAGATGCGACTGAAGTGACTTAGCAGCAGCAGCAGCTCTGTTGTGTCACTCCTGTGTGTCAGTTAGGAACTGAATTTGACTGTGACAAACAGATCTTTAAAAAGTCTGGTAGAGAAAGCTGGTGATTCATTTTCTCTTGTAAAAAATGTCCAGTAATGTAGATGTTCCATAGCAGGTAAGGTGAGTTCAGGGCATGCCTGATCTGTACCCCAGACTCCTGCATTTCCCTTTTGCCATTGTGTCACTTGCCTACAATCCTCAAGATAGGCCAGCAGTCATAGATGATTGCTGCAGTTCGAAATGTCACATCTATATTCTAGGCAGAGGAAGAATAAGATATTTCTACCAAGCCAGTCAACCACCTTCTTTAGGAACTTTCCAGAAGCTTAATCTGTTAATTTGTATCTCTGTGTCATTGGCCAGAATTTTAACACACAACCAACCTCAGCTGCACAAAAGATTGAAAGATGTAGTTTTTCCACTGTGCAAACATTGCTTCAGTGAACTTAGATTTGAACGAAGCAGATAATGGATATTTGGTAGCAACTAAAAGTTTTTGCTATACATGATTTAATAGAACAATTGGTTACTCACCAAATAAATGTTTCAGTTGTCAGCTGAGAAATTATTCACAACCTGAAAGTTGAGAGTTATGTTTTATTCGGTGGCAGCATCTCAAGTAATCCTGAAAGAACTGCTCTAAGAAGATGGGGAAGGGGGACAACTAGGATATATAGGAGTTTTGAAACAAAGGGCAGATAGTAAGAACAAAAGGTTATTGTTAAAGAAAACCCAAAATCTCAAATTAAGGAATTTAGTACATTTCTATTTAAGGGAAGGTGCAAGAGTCTGGGCTCACTGAAATCATGCCTTTTCATATGCACTTTGCCTATCTAGGGCCAGTATCCTATATTTTCACATGCTGAGTTTCTCAGGGCTCATTGTAAGGAGTGGCTACAGTTTGATGACTGCTAGATGGCAGGTATTCTTTTCCTTTCTGAATTCCCTCAGGGCTCACCAGTTCACCTTGGCTTCTATCTACGATGACTGTGGCATCCTTTGTTTACTAATATGACAGACAATATTCCATATATCCATTTATTATTTCACTTATTACAGTTGTATTGTGTTTGATAAACCTACAAGAAGGTTCTGAAGGACAGAGAGCAGGACCTCAGCTGGTGCTAAGGCTTTGAAAACCAGGAAACCAAGATGTTTATACATATTAAACAAGCCTTTTATTCCAGATACAATATTGTATAAATTAAGAAAACTATTCACTATACCTGGGAACTATAGGAGAAGGGTCAGGATGTACTGTGAGTTCCAAATATCTGGACTGAATGTTCATAGAGAATAGTTCCTGAGGAGTCAGTAAGGAATGGCTGCAGCCTGAGAAAGACTCCAGATATGGGAGAAAGGTTTATAGAAGAAAGGAACTCTCTCCCTCCCGTTCTCTCAATATTTTTTCCTTTCTTATACATTTTTTTCTCTTCCCGTTATACTGTCCCTGCATCTTAAACTTTTTTAGCTTTTACATTTTTATTCCTTCAAGTTTAGGCTTAAACTTGAAATTTATTAGCTATCTGAATTTAAAAATCTTTTCTATTATTTCACATCTCTGGTCAGCCAATCCTATTTCATTATTTCTTTTTTTATTATATGATTTGTCATCATATATAAAATTTTGTATAATATTTTGAGAATGTCAAATTATATTAAACTGCTTTGCCTTCTCTTTCTCTCCTTGACAGTAAATTTCCTTTTGCTTTGCTTTGCTTTAGAAAGACTATGATAGTCTCCAAGTAACTAAATATACCTCAGCTGTATTAATGCTTTTGACTTTTGTTTTGAAGGGTCTAATTACTTTCTCTTCAAATTCCAAATTCTATCCGATGGTTACTTCTGCCATTTTTTATATCCCCCAATAAATTGTTATCTATGAGATCGCAATTAATGAAGCCATTTTTACCACATGATTTTAGAGTAAGCAGGCATTATACAGGCACTAGAACAGATCTTAATAAAAATTCACAGTCAAAATAGCATATTGGATAGTTCATATTTATGTATAAAGAAAGGAAGGAAAATGGGAGGGATGGAGTATATATACATAGTATCACTTGAGGCCTATCACAATTCTGAAATTAAAACCCTGATGTCTATGTAAGCAAACAGCAAGATGAAGAATTCTATGTGTCAAGAAATGTCAAGGAAAAATGTTTTGTTTTGTTTTGTTTTTCCTTGAAGGAAATTCAGTTTTATCAAATTCTCTATGAACATAACTCAACCATTCTTCTCATTGGGTAAATCCACATCAGTGTGGTGGTGTGCTTCTCTTTCGAATGGTCTGGTAAGGAGCTGGGGAACTCTTTGGGATGAAGCTAAAGGTATCTTTCACCATGTCAGTCTGTGTTAGGAAGATCTGTATGGGTTAACCAGCAAAGATAATGTGGTTTTCCCAGTATTAAAAGTTTATGTCTTTTAGGACCCTGAATTTGATATCAAATGCTACTGAATTGCATTCAGCATTATCTCCCAAACTAGAATTGCTATATTTCTAGTTTATACATTGCACTGATTTCACAACCCCCAAAATCAGGGAAAAAAATGGGAGATCAGGATTGACATACATACTACTATATACATCTAAGATGTGTGCTTAGTCACTCAGTTGTGTCGACTCTTTGTGACCCCATGGACTTTAGCCTACTAGGCTCCACTGACCATGGGGATTCTCCTACCTAGGCAGGAATCCTGGAGTGAGTGGCCATGCCCTCGGCCAGGAGATCTTCCCAGTCCAGGGATCAAGCCCAGGTGTCCAGCATTGAAGGTGAATTCTTTACCATCTGAGCCACATATAAGATAGATAACTAATAAGAACCTGCTATATAGCACAGAAAACTCTGCTCAATACTCAGTAATGACCAATATGGGGAAATAATGTAAAAAAGAGTTCTGCTGTGCTTTTCCTATTTTACTATCGTTTTGAGTCATCCTACTCACTTTAGCAACCACCTACTTCTCCTTCTCTCCTGAAATCTAGGCATATATTTCTGACTGTCTCCTACACACTTCATATGTATTCCCCACAGGCATATGAAGCTCATGTCCAAATCTGGATTTATCATTTTTTTTCTACTCTTACCTACTATTCCTTCTGCCTAATTTATGTAATTTTGTCATGATCCACAGAGCTGTCTCTTATACACATCTCGTATAAAAAATAGATTGGATTTTTAAATTGTTGACATATCTTCTTTGCTCAAATAGAAATAATTAAATAATCTCTATGGAAGAAATAGCACTCTTTCTTTTTAAATCTAGATATTGAGACAATCTTTATTGCATCAGATTATTTTTGCTTGGTTCTGGGCTAAACTATATTTCTTGATTTTTTTTTTCTCTTGTTGTATTTTTCTCCCAAAGTTTATTTAGTTCACCAATGCATATTTCCTTTATCCTTCAATAGTTTTTAAATTTTTAGTTGTCCTTTATTTATTTATTTTGGGCATGTAATATTTTCCATGAGAAATATTTCCCAAAGCATGTATAAATATTTCCAAAGTGTTAAATTACAGATGTGAAAGTTGGACTGTAAAGAAGGCTGAGCACCAAAGAATTGATATTTTTGAACTGTGGTGCTAGAGAAGACTCTTAAGAATTCCTTAGACAGCAAGGAGAGCAAACCAATTGATCCTAAAGGAAATCAACCCTAAATATTCATTGGAAGTACTGATGCTGAAGCTTCAGTAATTTAGCCACCTGATATAAAGAGGTGGCTCATTGGAAAAGACCCTGATGCTGGGAAAGATTTAAGGCAGGAGGAGAAGGGGATGACAGAGGATGAGATTGTTGGATGACATCATTGACTCAATGGACATGAGTTTGAGCAAACTCTGGGAGATAGTGAAGGACAGGGACACCTGATGTGCTGCAGAGTCAGACATGACTGAGCAGCAAAACAATAGCAAAAACTATAATTAGTTTACATGTACCTCTGTAAAGATCTAATTTATTAATACAGAGCAGACTAGGTGCTATTAATTCAATCACAATTGATAGACTAGACAAGGAGCTGCAAATGAAATAATGTCTAAATGAAGGCTTTATAGGGAAATATTGATTCATACAAACTTATTAAAACAGATATTAAACCTGATAAAGCTAAGACTGAGGAGTTGCAGTGAGGTGAACAGACAAAGGGCAGGAGAATAGAATAAAATGAACATTACACGTTTGTGTTGTGCGTGCAGTAGGTTAATCTGGACTACATAAAGAAAATAATAGTCTGACAGAGCATATTTAAGGTTGACTTAATGTCAACTATTTTGTATGGACACAAAGAATTATTTACTCCAATATCCTTTTGTCACCTTCACAGTTAGGTGATGAAAACTATGTGAAAAGGAACTAAAGTTAGGTGTGAGGAAGGTAATATGATGTCTTTCAAAAGGGGGGCTAGGAAAGAAAGATATATGAAAACATTATATAAAAGTACTTGTTTTATATGAAAGCATGCTCAAAGACTGTTTAATGGGTCAGTTATTACTTAAGGTTGTTTTCTTGGTACTCTTTTTCAGAGTTGAGTATTAATGCTAGTTTCATGCCCTTTTTCATAGACTCAGTTTTTGGAAATGTAGTTTTATTTACATAGTGGATAAATATTTGGTAAAATTCCAATATAGGCCAGTCATTATGCTGAACTATGAAGATATTCAGATGGTTCACATCCTGTACGGGTCCCATCATTGAATGTGAATATAACTGATTAGCAAATAATTGTAAACTAAGTGATAGAAATACATCATTGCCTTTATTTTTTATCTTTTAAAATTATTTTTCATTTTTTCATTTTGAAATTTTATTATTATTATTATTTATCATTGTCTTTAGAGAGGCTACAATTAGACCTGAAGCTCAAGTTTCTCAGAGGAATACTATTATGGATCAGTTACAAATATAACCAGCACTTGGGAGTATGATCAGAAGACAGTGATTTTTTTTTTTTTTTTTTACCTTGAATCATACCTTAAAAAAAAAAAAAAGTCAGAAATGGCTGAGGAATCCATTGGAAAAAATTTTCAAGTTGTACACTTCAGGCCTCTTTCATTTTCCATTGACCGTAATATCTTTAAATGACTTAAACAAGTAAGGATTTATTGGCTGAGATAACTTCATTTTCGGTCTTGCCCAATGATCCTATTGACTTCAGAATTCTCACTACTCCAAATTCAGGGAAAATGGATTTCACGTTGCTAACATTTTCAAGAGAAGTCTTGGGCCTGAATTTCTGTAGCTCCTACCCTGTGCCTTCTATACCACTCATTAGGAATTAAATTAGAGTGTCAGAAATCCATTCTTCCCCTCACTTTCTTGGTCTTTAATCTGCCAGTACTTATCCCAGTACCTATATTATTATGTCCTTTCATTTCCACTCATCACCACGGGACTGTAATCATCACAAAGGCTCTCATTTTGTCTATTTTTTTTTTTTTTTTCAGTTTTCCACTGTGCCCTCTATAATTCAGTCTACTGTGTGCAGAACTCCCTACATACTCAACATAATCTTTCACAGATCTCAACAGCTTCTTGGTAAAGAACATCTGGCCTGCCCTGATTACCTTGTAGACTTCTCAAATTAAAATAGATTTTCCCTAACTGTTCTCCTACCACTGGCCCTAAAGTTGGGGTTAATTTTCTTCATCCTCCTTACTGCTGCATGCCAACAATTCTTTATCTATCCCTAAAAATATTCAGCTTTATAGCTCATGCCATCAGATTATTTTGTCCACTACTCTTTGTTATCATCTACTGAAACCCAGGTCACTCCCTCCTCTTTCTCCTTGACTGTGGCTTTGTCTCACCAATACTACTTCTGTCTTAATTCTTGGCAAATTCTATATACTTTTAGGTAAATTTCATAACTTTTCCTTTTAATTTCTCTACCCAACCTCACCAGTTCACACCAATCAGCATTCTTTATCATCTAGACTCTGCCATTGGTAATCATGGCAAGTCCCTTCATCATCTCAGTTTTTTAAGCCCTCTGTGCCCACTACCTCCTAGTTTCTAGTTTATCACCTCTAGTACCTCTTATTACCTCTAGTATTTCCACCCCTGCAAACCACCAGGACATTATACCCATTTATACTCCCAGATTTCCCCAGATTTAGTAGACATTCTTAATGTGTTCACTTTCCTCTTTATTTGTCTTCAGTACCATAGTCTATCATTTAATCACTTTTCTATATGGTACCTCAACCCCCTAGCCATCCACTTATACCCTCATATTCTACTGGCAAAGTCACAACCCTAATTAGATCCAACTTTTATTCCTATTTTGTCCCTCCACCTGTGTAACTGAACCTGGCTGGAAGAAAACAAATAACCATGCTGACTGATTTCACTTTAAATTCATGAGCATAAACCTCAATTTTGCCTTGATGTTATCAGTCAGTCATATCATACATTTCTAGTCAATTTACTGTCCTTGAAATTTGTTTCACATCTTGTTATCTCTCTCAAAGTAGCATTTTCTTAGCCATCCTCACAATTAGTGATTTTACTTTCTACATAGCTGAAAACACTGAATTAATCAGAAAAAAATGCACTGACTCCCATCACTAGAGATACCTACTTTTTGGCATCTGCACTTACACGCTCACCTTCTGACTTGTTACTATAAGTGACCCACTCATAGTCTTATCTGAAGCTAACACCAGATCTCATTTGTTCTGAGCTAATCAAGCACATTGTTCCAGCTCTCCCCTCTCTCACACCAGTCTTTTCTTAACCTTTTCCATTTCATAAACATGCAGTCATACTGTGTCTTCCATCTTAATATATACATATATTTTTTCTAACTGTACTTTCCCTGGTATCTTTTGTGCTTTTTCTTTAGTTTTCTTCTGTTCATTGTCTCCATTTCTCCTACTCTCATTCTCTATTTAACACAGTATAATCACACTTTCACTTCTGTCACTCCAATGAAACTGCTGTCATCAGGTTATCAACAACATCTGTAAGAGTATACCCATTGCTCAGCTTAAAAACTGTCCTCTTAATTTCTCCATCAGCAATTTCTGACATAACTGATCACTTCCTTTTAGTACACATTCTTCACTTGTCTTTCAGGATACCATCACATACTTTTGGTATCCTTAGCTCACCTCTTGCTCCTTTTCCATCTCATTTACTGTTCCCCTGTTCTCCTAAAACCACCTTAGTCCTTGGATTTCTTCTCTATTTAGCTATAGTCTGTGATTTCATTTAGTCTCATGGCTTTACTATCATTTATGCACCAATGACTCCCTTTTTTTTTTTCCAGTCCTCTAACTCCATAAATGTACATATAACTGCTTTCTTGAAAGTTTCACTTGGATGTCTAACAGATATCTCAAAGTCACATGCCCAGTATATTCCCCATTCTTCAAAACTGTTATACCTATAGGTTTTTTTTTTTTTTCTCGGTTAGTGACAAGTCTTAGTTTCTCACGGCAAAACTAGTGGCTAGATCTCTTTCTTTTTAGTCCCCCATAATGAATCCATCAGAATATATTATTAGCTATACATTTAAAATATATCCAAAATCCTATCACTTTTCACTAGCTTTACTGATATGTCTAGCAATTATTTTGTACTCTGATGACTGAAATAGTCATATAACTGGTTTCCCTTATTTCAACACTGTCATGTCATACTCTGTTATTTCGAAGTCAACAGGTGACCATTTAAAATTTTCAGATAATATCAGGACATGTTACTGTTTTACTGTAAACCTAACCCACGGGGTTTCTTTTCATTATATTCAAAATAAAGTCTAAAGCCCCTCAGTGACATATGAAACTTGTATAATCTGGCCCCTCACTGTTTGTCTGGCCTCATCTCTAATTGCTGATCCCACCCCACAACTGCTTTTTTCCTCAAGTATATTTGCCTTCTTACTATTTATAAAATACATTAAAGATACTTTTGTCTTTAATCCTTTGCATGAGTTGTTCCATAAAAGAGAGTGGGTGGGGGGGGGAGGTTTATTATTATCATTAGATTATTTTAGAATGCTTGTAATCAGAAAGAATTCAAGACTCTAATGGATGATTGCAGTAGTGGAAAATTGATTGCCTTGGACAATAATTAGATTGGCAATTTTCTTTTAAAGAAAGAAATACTTAACCCTCTGCAGAGAATCCAACCTGATATCAATTACTTATAAGGAGAATGTGAAAAATACACTATGCAAAGTTTTAGTAACTAGTTTGGATTTAAGAAGAAATAGGTTTCTGAGTGTTCAAATGTATTTATCTTAGTGTTTTATCTTTACAATTCTGAGATGAATATGGGACACAAAAGCCATTTGGAGCTTTACTTTTGTGATTGCACAGGCTCACTTCACCTTCCTTATCTTCTGTCCATGTATAGAATCCTATTTTTCTCACACTACAGTTGAGAATGAAAGTGAAGGCTCTTGACATTAATTTTGTCCTTTCTTCCTCATCAGATTCTAAAGAAATTACAGTCAGTTTCAGGGTTAGGCTAAGGAACACCTGCCTGCACCAACATATCACCTCAAGACATTTATTAGGTATCATGAACTGAGTCATAGCAGGATCTTGAGGAGGCACAGCTATCACATGCAAGAACCTTGGCCTCAGAGCTTCCAGTTTAGTGACTAAATGAGACAAGCCAAGATATCCCTTTACAAGTTCACTTGCACTCAATTGTGTATATTTTTAAACCATTTCTTTATGCCATGCCTTTGTAAGTGTTAAAGACAATTGTGTAATCTGTACATTGTATACTGGTTACCTGAAGAACTTGATTAGTGTTGGTTCCCTTGGAGTTTTTCAGCTAGATATGTGTTGAGCATACAGTGCTGTCCAGCTCTGAGAGTCAAACTTTAGCTAAGCTTTATTAATAAATAACTGAAATTCTGAATCTGGATGCTGCTGTACTGCTATTTTGTGTTGGGGGGGGGGAGGTTTATTATTATCATTAGATTATTTTAGAATGCTTGTAATCAGAAAGAATTCAAGACTCTAATGGATGATTGCAGTAGTGGAAAATTGATTGCCTTGGACAATAATTAGATTGGCAATTTTCTTTTAAAGAAAGAAATACTTAACCCTCTGCAGAGAATCCAACCTGATATCAATTACTTATAAGGAGAATGTGAAAAATACACTATGCAAAGTTTTAGTAACTAGTTTGGATTTAAGAAGAAATAGGTTTCTGAGTGTTCAAATGTATTTATCTTAGTGTTTTATCTTTACAATTCTGAGATGAATATGGGACACAAAAGCCATTTGGAGCTTTACTTTTGTGATTGCACAGGCTCACTTCACCTTCCTTATCTTCTGTCCATGTATAGAATCCTATTTTTCTCACACTACAGTTGAGAATGAAAGTGAAGGCTCTTGACATTAATTTTGTCCTTTCTTCCTCATCAGATTCTAAAGAAATTACAGTCAGTTTCAGGGTTAGGCTAAGGAACACCTGCCTGCACCAACATATCACCTCAAGACATTTATTAGGTATCATGAACTGAGTCATAGCAGGATCTTGAGGAGGCACAGCTATCACATGCAAGAACCTTGGCCTCAGAGCTTCCAGTTTAGTGACTAAATGAGACAAGCCAAGATATCCCTTTACAAGTTCACTTGCACTCAATTGTGTATATTTTTAAACCATTTCTTTATGCCATGCCTTTGTAAGTGTTAAAGACAATTGTGTAATCTGTACATTGTATACTGGTTACCTGAAGAACTTGATTAGTGTTGGTTCCCTTGGAGTTTTTCAGCTAGATATGTGTTGAGCATACAGTGCTGTCCAGCTCTGAGAGTCAAACTTTAGCTAAGCTTTATTAATAAATAACTGAAATTCTGAATCTGGATGCTGCTGTACTGCTATTTTGTGTATCAGGACTACAAACAGAGGTTGTGTACTGGTAATTTTGCCATGGGCCTCCAAGTGGCTCAGTGGTAAAGAACTGGTCTGCCTTTGTAAGAGACATGGGTGATACGGGTTTGATCCCTGGGTTGGGAAGATCCCCTTGAGAAGGAAATAGCAACCTGCTCCAGTATTCTTGCCTGGGAAATCCCATGAACAGAGGAGTCTGACAGGCTACAGTCCATGGGGTCACAAAGAGTTAGACATGACTTAGCAAGCATACAACCACAACTTTACCAAAACCCTTAGACAATTTGTCCTCTACAGAGTACAATACAAAAAGAGGAGAAATAAGTCAACTTTAAATTGAAGAAGTCCAGCCATTTATATCTACTTATACATGAGCCTCAGTATGACACTGAAGAAAGACTATGTGTGTGGTAGTCACTCAGTCGTGCCCAATTCTTTGCGACCTCATGGACTGCAGCCTGCCAGGCTCCTCCATCCATGGGATTTTCCAGGCAAGAATACTGGAGTGCATTGCCATTTCCTTCTCCAAAAGAAAGAGTATGAGGAGGAATGTTATAAAGTAGAAATAGTTTTCGCAAAGGACTGTTTCCTGTGTTCAGGGAAAAGTTAATTTTAATAAGTGATTATCTTAATGTGTCTAATGTTGAGGCAACTGGTCTGTCAGTGTGTTGTGTAATAATTATTGGCTAAAAATCAATTCTCATCAGAGTTTAGTTTTTTAAAAGTGAGTTTGAGATACAAAATACAGATAGTTTCTCCTCTTATAATTGAGGAAAATAACACACTTAACATTAACTTTTTTTTTTTATGTTTGCTTTGTATAGATACTATATACACTAACCACAGGGCTTTCCAGGTGGCACTAGTGGTAAAGAACCCACCTACAACGCAGGAGATGTAAGAGATGCAGGTTTGATCCCTGGGACAGGATGATCCCCTGGAAAAGGGCATAGCAGTGCACTCCATGCATGTCCATGGAGAATTCCATGGACAGAGGAGCCTGGCAGGGTATAGTCCTTAAGGTCACAAAAAGTCAGACATGACTGAAGCAACTTAGGCCACATGCAAACTAACCACAGCAGACTATTGCTACATCTTATTTTTCTATCAGCTTAGATTAAGCTGGCTTTTCTGGCTCTGAAGAGAATGACTCCAGGCTAACTATCTTCTTAAACACAGAGAATGAATTGGAAGGAGCAGTAGTTTTGAAAGGGTTCATTGATCTTACTTTTGAATAGTTTGTCATTGGCCAAGTGATGATGGCCCAAACAATACTCAGTCCTCTTCCTCAGCTTTTCTCATGGTCTGTACTAAAAACTTTGGCATTTATTCAAGAGTAAGACACGTAGAAAAAACTTCAAACCACCAAGTATCTTGAACATTCATATTTATTCTCAGTTATTTTTATAGGAGCTGGGTTAAAGATGAAAATATGAGACTTACTATTGAGTTATGCCTTCAATATAAGAGATCTTTTCCCTTCAAGAAATGTCCTGTCATAACCAGTTTCTTGGAGGAAGGAAAATAAAAGGTTAGACACAGTACCTTTATCTTTTATTTACAATGGATGTTCATCTCTTTCAAGTATTTAATTGCTGGTTTCTATTATACTGTACTTTCTCCTGAATTGCCTTAAGCCCTATGCTCATCTGCAAATTTGGCTTCACCAACTTTCTCACTCTTGCTGCAGCAGCTCACAAGTTCTCATTCTTTCCTGGGCTTCCGTCTTCTGCTGTGCTTTTCCTATTTTACTATCGTTTTGAGTCATCCTACTCACTTTAGCAACCACCTACTTCTCCTTCTCTCCTGAAATCTAGGCATATATTTCTGACTGTCTCCTACACACTTCATATGTATTCCCCACAGGCATATGAAGCTCATGTCCAAATCTGGATTTATCATTTTTTTTCTACTCTTACCTACTATTCCTTCTGCCTAATTTATGTAATTTTGTCATGATCCACAGAGTGATTCAAACCATGTTTCTGAAATAATTCTAGAATATTCCTTTTCTTTCGACTTACCCAAAACACTCACCAAGTTCAAATTACTCTCACTCTCAGCTAACTTCTAGAATCTACCAACTTCTGCCCATCTAAACAGACTCTAAGTTCTTCTCATAATAGCACTTCAAGAATATTAAGGTAATGGCCTGAGACTGTTTTTTGCCACTTTTGCTAACCTGTCCTGATACATGCTCTGTTTAGTCAGCAAAACTGTATTACTATCTTTAAAAAGTACAAATTGAATATTCAATCTCTTGCATAAACATAGTAGATGAATTATAAGTGCCTTAGCAAAGCAGTTATTTGGCCACTCTATATATTTCTTCAGCCTTATCTTCTGGTCCTTCTTTTGCACCCTAGATTTCAGCTGACCCCAAGTTGTATTGTAAAAATCACTGTATTTAAACAAAAGCAATTTAAGGCAGGAAATTTTTACATAGTTCTTGGAAGAATTTAAAAGTTAACAGTAGACTGTGAAGTAATATAGAGATTAGCAGCATTAGAAAGGCACTATCACCTCCAGACTGGAGAGAAAAAGGAATAATACTGTAGTACTGGTCCTAGTTTGTCCCAGGACAACTAGAGCCATGGAAGAGATGGAACTGGTACCAGAGACACAATTGGATAATGTAGAAAAAGAGAGGGAAGAACTCTATCTCTTCTCCCTTCTAGCCATGATTCGCACTGGTGAATTTAGCAGCTGGTTGATACAGGTAGGAATCTTAGAAATGCAGCATATCCTTGAATTTCTCATTTATCCTATGGTATGGGAAGGCCTACCTTGATAAGCTAGTGTGATAATTAGAGATAATATCAAATAACTTGATAGTGCATCCGAAAACAGTATTCTCTGAATCAAAGATAACTTATCAATTTGCATATAGTCAACATTAAATGGCAATAGTTTCAAACAAGGTATTTATCAATCTGCCTCATTGTTTGTACTTCTCAAACTTAGCAGATTATCTGAAAGGTGATCCTTACCCATAATTATGATTAATTTATGTGTTGATAACATTCAGACATTTATGATTATATGTGCTAAGTTAGATGCTAAGGATACACAGTGCATTTTTGTTTCATGATTCAGTGGATCTATTAAGATTTCATTGTGAGATATATCTTGTCCCCACTTCTGTCTGTACCCCAAAATTTTGAGTGGTTTCTTACAGTCCACTTTCATAAAACAAAAGAAAAATGAATGTCACCCTGAATTAAAATCTTCTGCAGTGTCTGCTGAAATGTGTAGCTGAAGTTTTTCTGGCTGGGACACTTCAGGGATGAACTCTGAGAAGATGCTAACTGCTGAACCAGCAGCAAAAAAAGAATTCTGTGCTCACTGGGCATGATGTACTCTATTCATTAAAGCAAGAGGAGAAAAACCTTTAGAAACCAGCTCTTAGGGAGATATGTAAATTGAATTTTTCTTCCTTTTTTTTTTTAATGGCAGCTTTGAGATGCTTATTCAAATAGGTAGAAATCATATACCTTCTATAATTGATTAAAGAGAGTAGTGTTTTAAAGGGCTTTTGACCAGGCATAGGTTTACATTTCATCTGGGCATTTTCTCCCATAAAATAAGAAACAGTATAAGGTTTATATTATGAAAAGTTTCTGGCAAATGCAATTCTGAAATATAAGGTTGAGTGATCAATTGTGACTAGTCATATTCTGTCACAATTGAATGAAAACATAGTGATGAAGCTTAAAAGGAAGATGTATTTGAAAAGCTTTGGCCAACATTATTGGTTATTGTTTATAAAAGAGGTGATACAAGGGGATTTTCATAGCCCTCTTGGTCTTGGACAGTAGCTCTTTGCAGAGATGGGGAGGAAGATCTTCTGTCAGGTAAAATTGATCAATCTTCATCTATTTCTGAGTCCCACTCCTCTCTTTTCTGATATGTTTACAATGTACAGAGATTTGCATTTAAATCCAGATGGAAAATTGTTGTAGCCAATTGGCCTTAACAAAAGAAAATTTATAATGATTGTATTTTAAATGGAAAGGAAAAGATCTCAAATAGCAGTACTAAGATGCAGGAGAAATAGTGTATACGTGAGTGGTGAGTGAAAGTTGCTCAGTTGTATCTTACTCTTTGTGACCCCATGTACTGTGCCTACCAAGGTTCCTCAGTACATGGGATTCTCCATGCAGAGATACTGGAGTGGGTTGCCATGTCCTTCTCCAGGGGATCTTCCCAACCCAGGGGTTGAACCCAGGTCTCCTGCATTGCAGGCAGATTCTTTACCATCTGAGCACTTATATATTTATTTACAAATATATAAGTGAATCTACAGCAATATTGTATTAATGAGATTTCATTTAATTAAGACAGAACTAAATGTCAATGCAAGACATGGTGGAGGGGTGATTGGAAATAAAGTTTTCTTTGGTTGGTTTACTTAAACCGCTTAAGTGGTCTGACAGTAGTGGTCCTCATGGGGCAGTGGGTATAGGGCGGTACTGGGTTTTCATCAGAGATTGGAAGTTCCTCCCAGCACATTTCTTTTTTTGCTGTTATCCAAGAAGCATCTCTTTTATTCACTCATGAGAGAAACTTTTTGAAATCTTCACTTTTTAATACCTAAGCAGAAATTTTGTGGCTAAAAGACAGAACATTTTTGGGAACAGAGTCTGGGGAGGTCTAATCTAAATAGATCATTCTTAATTTTGGTTTACAAAATTATATTTTGATTTAGAAACAGTCTAATTCTAAAACTTGATTTTTTTCCTATATTAGATAAAACTTACATATCAAATTTCCATTTTTTAAGCATTTCAAACATGTTCTTGGGAACAAAATTATGAGAAAATGCAATGAAATTATATAGTGCATGATTCTTAAACATCAAAGCGTTTATCTTAAACAGTTGATGCAAAGATATACACTAGAAAGATCAAATACTAACAAGATTTTTAATATATACATTTTTAAATAATTGCAGAAACAATGTCATAAGATGATATAATAATTCATCAAGTTTATTTATTAAGCATCTATCAGAGAATCTGGTCACAGTACCTCAGTAAGTATTTGTTGCATAATATGTACAAAAGCAATTCAGATGAAGGTACAGTGAAAATCAGGTGACTATGGAAGACTAATAGAAAAGGGATTTCAGTTGAGAAGTAGGACTGAAATTTGTTTTCAAATAACTGTAGAAAAACATGGGAGAAAGCATACTAAATTGATGGAATAGTGTGATTAAAACCAGAGGAACAGGAAAGGAAATCCAAATCCCTCAGACTTAAGATAATATGATATTTTGAAGGAGGGCATAACAAAACAGACATTACATGAAATAATATGTTCATTTAGTTGCAATATCTTGAGAGCAGAAGTGGTTGCTTCCAGGAGGTGCAAGAAATTAGGATACAAAATGTAGGTTACCTCCTGAGAAGGAAATTACTTCCTTGGATAACTAGCAAGTGTTCATTGGTGTGGTACCGAAGAAGTCGATTTGGCTAGTCAGCCTGAGATAACTGAAAAATAGCTATCGGGAAACAAGTAGAATGGTAAGAAATAAAACAGGTAACATTGAATATACCTGGAAAACTTCTTACTGGGAAGGATTACAGATGTGTCGGCCTCCTTCCAAAGAGCTCATGCTTGCCATGTGGTAGACTTTTTTTTTTTGGTAAAAATCATGCTAATGGAGATGCATCTAGTATTTGCACTGTAGTTTAGAGAAAATGGTGTAGAACTAAGCATTAAGGGACTTGATCAAGTTGGTGGAATAAAGAATTCAGGCATTTATGGACTCTATTCCACCTCCAAGAAATAGAATTTCCACAGAAAAAAAGCCTTCTTTCAGGCATTAGAAATATTCCAAGATAGACTCAGTTATACCAGTACCACATTATTTTTACCAAAATTTGAGAGATACTCCTTCCTGGGCTGGTGTTAAAAGAATAGGCATTTTACTTTGTATACTTGCCAGTTTGTAGATGTATCCAGTAGTGCTCCAAAACATTTACTCTTTCTTTTCAGCTTCCTGAATTGTAGTTGTTTGAAGAATGTGATACAGTTATTTCATGTATTTTGAGTGGATATTTTTATTTTCTTCTTCTTCTTCTTTTTTTTTTTTTTACTTTGTACAGTCTTTCATTTTGGTAGATGGTTGTAGAAAAATCTATTCTTTATCATTGACATTATTTAAAATAGATACAAAAAAGGCATTTAATAAATACTTGTTGAAGGGATGAACGAAAGATAAATTCATCAGCCTTAATTAACTTATCGAAGAAAAACACTAAAGAAAATTCAGCTCATTGCCTTTTTTGTGTTTCTTCCATACCTGCAACAATTCAATTTAAGATTGCTTTGGATTTTGGGATTTATTGAGTTGTGGTTTCAAAACTAACCCTGGAAATAATACTCTAGGCTTAAAAAATTCCTTTGATAGAAGCTCTAGGATAGATTGCTGTTGTTCAGTAACTAAGTCATGTCCTACTCTTTGTGATCCCATGGACTGCACAATACTAGGCTTTCCTGTCCTTTACTCTCTCCCCGAGTTTGCTGAAACTCATGTCGATTGAATCACTGATGCCATCCAGCCATCTCATCCTCTGTCATCCCCTTCTCTTCATGCCACCAATCTTTCCCAGCATCAGGGTCTTCTCCAATAAGTCACCTCTTTGCATCAGGTGACCAAAGTGTTGGAGCTTCAGCATCAGTACTTTCAATGGATATTCAGGTTTGATGTTCTTTGGATTGACTGGTTTGATCTCCTTGCTGTCCAAGCAACTCTCAAGAGTCTTCTCCAGCACCACAGTTTGAAAGCATCAATTCTTTGGTGCTCAGCCTTCTTTATGGTTCAACTCTCACATCTGTATGTGACTATTGGAAAAAAAAACATAGCTTTGACTAGATGGACTTTTGTTGGCAAAGTGATGTCTACTTTTTAATACACCATCTAGGTTTGTTATAGCTTTTCTTTCAGGAGCAAGTGTCTTTAAATTTTGTGGCTGCAGTCACCATCTGCAGTGATTTTGGAGCCCCCAAAATGAAATCTGTCACTGTTTCCCCTTTTTCCCCATTTATTTTCCATGAAGTGAAGAGATCAGATGTCATGATCTTAGTTTTCTGAATGTTGAGTTTTAAGCCAGTTTTTTACTCTCCTCTTTCACCTTCATCAAGAAGCTCTTTGGTTCCTCTTCACTTTCTGCCATTATGGTGGTATCATCTGCATATCTGAGATTATTGATATTTCTCCTGGTAATCTTGATTCCAGCTTATGAGTCATCTAGCCCAGCATTTTGCATGGTGTACTCTGCATATGAGTTAAATAAACAGAATGGCAAAATTGGGAAAGGAGCCTTGATATATTCCTTTCCCAATTTTGAACCAATCTGTTGTTCCAAGTCCAGTTCTAACTTGCTTCTTGTCCTACATAAAAAATTTCATTGTGCAGTAATTTGAACAGTTTGGCCTTGCCATTCTTTGGGATTGGAATGAAAACTGACATTTTCCAGTCCTGTGGCCACTGCTGAGTTTTCCAAATTTGCTGGCATTTTGAGTGTGGCACTTTCACATCCTCATCTTTTGGTATTTTAAACAGCTGAGCTGGAATTCCATCACCCCCATTAGCTTTGTTTTTATTAATGCTTCCTAAGGCCCATTTGACTTCACACTTCAGGATGTCTGGCTCTACTTGAGTGACCACACCATTGTGGTTATCTGGGTCATTAAGATCTTTTTTGTACAGTTCTGTGTATTCTAGCCACCTCTTCTTAATCTCTTCTGCTTCTGTTAGATCCATGCCATTTCTGTCCTTTATTGTGCTCAGCTTTGCGTGAAATGCTCCCTTGGCATCTCCAATTTTCTTGAAGAGATTTCTAGTCATTCCCATTTTATTATTTTCCTCTATTTCTTTGCATCATTCACTTAAGAAGGCTTTTTTATCTAGAATGGATGATTAAGTGTATATTTTAAAATTAGGCATATTACAAAATAGGAATTATTTTAAGATCTCTCATACATATTTTTGTATAAAAGAAGATCTCTCTTTGTGGCCACTTTTATTTATTTATTTTTTCTGTAGCTTCAGTTCAGTTCAGTTGCTCAGTCATATCCGACTCTGCAACCCCATGGAATGCAGCATGCCAGGCTTCTCTGCCATCAGCAATACCCAGAGCTTTCTCAAATTCATGTTCATCAAGTCAGTGATATGATCAAACCATCTCATCCTCTGTCATCCCCTTCTTCTCCTGCCTTCAATCTTTCCCAGCATCAGGGTCTTTTCAAATGAATCAGTTCTTCACATCAGGTGGCCAAAGTATTGGAGTTTCAGCTTCAGCATCAGTCCTCCCAATGAATATTCAGGACTGATTTCCTTTAGGATTGACTGGTTTGATCTCTCTTCAGTCCATGGGACTCTCAAGAGTCTTCTCTAAGACCACAGTTCAAAAGCATCAATTCTTTGGAGCTCAGCTTAAGTCCAAGGGACTCTCAAGAGTCTTCTCCAAGACCACAGTTAAAAAGCATCAAATCTTCAGTTCTCAGCTATCTTTATAGTCCAACTCTCACATCCATACATATGACTACTGGAAAAACCATAGCTTTGACTAGATGGACCTTTGTTGGCAAAGTAATGTCTCTGCTTTTTAACATGCTATCTATGTTGGTCATAGCTTTTCTTCCAAGGACTAGTGTCTGTTAACTTCATGACTGCAATCATCATCTACAGTGACTTTGGAGTTGGAGGCTCCCCCCCCCCCCCCCCCCCCTCCCCCCCCCCCCCCCCCCCCCCCAATTAAAGTCTGTCTCTGTTTCCATTATTTCCCCATCTATTTGCCATGAAGTGATGGGACCAGATGTCACGATCTTTGTTTTTTGAATGTTGAGCTTTAAGCCCTTTTTCGCTCTCTTCTTTCACTTTCATCAAGATGCTCTTTAGTTCCTCTTCATTTTCTGCCATAAGGTTGGGGTCATCTGCGTTTCTGTAGCTTACACTTTCTTTATGAGGGAAATACAATAGCTGAGAAAACTCAATAGATATAATTATACAAGTGAATTCCACAAAGACTGTTTTGTTGTTTTTGTTTAATGCTGCTGCTGCTGCTAAGTCACTTCAGTCGTGTCCAACTCTGTGCGACCACATGAATGGCAGCCCACCAGGCTCCCCCACCCCGGGGATTCTCCAGGCAAGAACACTGGAGTGGGTTGTCATTTCCTTCTCCAATGCATGGAAGTGAAGAGTGAAAGTGAAGTTGCTCAGTTGTGTCCAACTCTTAGCAACCCCATGGACTGCAGTCCACCTGGCTCCTCTACCCATGGGATTTTCCAGGCAAGAGTACTGGAGTGGGGTGCCATTGCCTTCTCCATTTGTTTAATGAATTATCAACAAATGCTCAGAGTACTGACATGTAGTAGGCATTCAACATCTATGTTTGGGAAATAATTAATTTGTATTTATAAAAATACAAATATAATATACTATTTAAATTATATAAATATACTATATACTATTATATAAATATACTAAATAAAATATACTATTTATACTATTTGTATAAAAATACAAATATAATAAAATAAAATAATATATTTATATATAATAAATAAAAATACAAATATCAATATAAATATTGATATTTATAAAAATGTCTAGTTAGCTTATAATTATTAGTGTGGGTTATTTTGGAACTTAAACAGTCCATCTCTTCTCCAGGTAAAAATAATATTTTTCAAAGTTGAATTTCTAAAATGACTCTGCTAGTTCACTGAGAGTATGAACTTAAATCACTGTATTGATGCAAATTGCCTGAAATTAAAGTTTACAGATTTTATTCTATATGAGAAATGCACAGATGGGTTCATATTTCATATATGCACACTCTGGGCATGTTCTACAAATGTAATATCCTTGCTGGAGAGTGTTTAGTTTAGAGACTCATTTACTTAGATTGTAGGAGCCAAGTAGATAGTTGTGTTAAAGCAGTTTTAAACTGTTATCTATTAATAGAAACATGTTTTGTTGGGATATTGAATAGTTTATAAACACTTTACTACTTTTAACCTAGACCATTATTGTCACTGCTTAAAGTACTGGTTGCTCAGAGGGCTTCCCTGTTGGTTCATACAGTATAGAATCTGCCTGCAGTGCAGGAGGCCTGAGTTTGACCCCTGCGTCAGGAAGATCCCCTGGAGACTGGAATGGCAACTCACTCCAATATCCTTTCCTGGAGAATTCCATGAGTAGAGGAGTCTGGTGGGCTGTAGTCTATGGGGTCACAAGGAGTTGGACATAACTAAGTGACTTTTACTTTCAAGGTATTCTGAGGGCTGATTCCTTAGAGATGATAAAATTGATATTGTATAAGACAAGAAAAACACCTAAAATTATTATTTTTTTATATAGTAGGCTCAGTGCAGGGGCATGGGTTAGATTCCTGGTCAGGAAAGTTCTGCATCCCATGCAGTACAGCATAACCTCTCCCCCTGCAAAAAATGAAAGCAGTACACACAAGTCTGCAGTGTACTTGTGCTAAGAACTTTCTCTCTATGTTCTCTCTCCCCCTCCTCCCCCTTGCTCTCTCCTCTTCCTCCTTTTAATAATGAATATATTTGCATACAGATATAGCTATTTAAACCCATGGTTCTCAACTGGGTGATTTTACTATCCAGAGAATACTAGGCGGTGTCTGGAGGCATTTTTATTGATTATCATTTCCTGGGAGATACAGCTGAAGTTTAGTGAATAGAGGCCAGAGATGCTGCTAAATATCCTACATTATATAGGACAACACCTCACAGCAAAAAAAAAAAAAAAAAAATTACCTGGTCCCAAATAGCAATAGTGCATTTGAGAAACACTGGTTTAAATTAGGAAAAAGATCATGTCTTCTTTGGAAAAAGAGTATACTGTCCATGTCTTCATAAAAACTATTATTACTCTGTTTAATTGGAAAGAAACTAAGTATTTTCAACCAAAATATTTTTCTATGTGTGCTATTTCAGAATCATTGGAGGTCTATTAAGTTAAATGATTCCCTGTGTTAAAATTGTCTTCTTCTGGTATCTTGGTCAAGATGATCAATACTCTTCCTGAGCCATTTAGCTATTAAAATGGGAAAAAATATAGGTGAGTGCAAAGTAGAGTTGGGGAGAGACTGGAGAGAAGGAGAAACCAAATTCCAATAGAATCAGAGTTACAGAAGGACATAACATTTGAGAGAATCCCTTGGTTTATCAAACTCTGATTCCAAAGCAGTGCTTCTCTTACAGTAAGATAAATAAATAAGGTATTCTGTACAAATTTAAATAAATTTGTACACTCCAAAAATTATTCACTTTTGCATGCAGCTTCCCAAATGCCAATTTCGATAGTCATAACATTGTAATTGAAATTATATTCTGGAAAATGTCATAAACATGCTGTGCAGTGGTGGGCTTCATATGATAATCAAGCAAAAGCTGCAGACTTTTATAGAGTAGATTTGGTTTAATGCATTTCTGTTTTTTGTTTTAATCTGGAAAACAAAGGAATATCTTTTCAAGTAATAGATTGATTTAAAAAAAAAAAAGAGGTAGTAACTCTTAAGATTAAGGAAAAGAAGACTTCGTGTAGTTCTGTTAGTTACCACATAACTGTTACCTGTGCTAAGTCATTTAAAGCCAGAAATCTTCATTTCTTTAAAATTTAAAAATTTCTTTAAAATGTATAAAAAATAAGCAGTCACATCTTTCAGAAAATAGTAGTATATTTTTCCATTCTTCACAGAATTTTAAGATTTATTTTTATCTATTGTACTATAAAAATAAATCTTACAGAAAAAGTAAGTATATGAAGAAAACCTATTTTCTCATAAGTATATTTTGCTAACTATTTGGCATATTTATGAAATATGGACTTTCTCATGTATCCTTTTATTTAAAACATCATATTATACAGCATTGCAGTCTAGTCTGTAATTCTTGTTTTTGTAAACTGTGTAATTCTGAAATAGGAAAGAAAAAGTATTTCCAGTCTTTAATGGTGACAATAATAAAAGACTTTGCAATGAATTTATCCAAACTTTGAAAATCTTTGGAAAGAGTCCCATATACCTGCAAAGGTAGGATATTTGCTCCTGAACAGTATTTTAAGAGCTTTCTTTACACTATCATTTTCAGGTATACAAAGATAAAATTTGTGGATTGACTGTCATAGAAACTAATTGAAAATCTCAATTAACAGCAATTGGATGCCCAGACAAATTGATTTCTCTAGTTATCACCTTATTGAAAATGCCTCTTTTGATTCAATTTGCACTGTTGAAAATATTTCTAGACTATAATACTCAATTTCCCTGTTTTCATAATTAGACGAAAAAAGTGACTCTTTCCATGTTGGCTGATTGTTGTGTTGTGTCCCAGGATAATTATTCTATAACAGTTCCCATTATATAATATTGCAGTTGTATAATGTATAATGACTGGAAATGATACAGCATTGGACTAGTTTTTAACTGAAATTGCTGGAGTGAGCCTTTTTTTAAACTCATTTGTCTTGCTGTTTTAAAGTATAAAACAAAGAAATGTTTTAGTAATGTTAAGACTGATTATTTGGTCTCCTGGTGTTTGAAGTTTGAATGTACTTCTAAGTTACCTGAGATTCTCTAGGGATCAGGTGGAAAGCCAATATTTAACAAACAGGTGTTCCAATAACCCAGAGCTTCTTGACCCTACATTATTAACATATTGGCCCAGACAGGTTTTTGTTGTGGGAGGAGGGGGCTGTTAAATATACGGAGTGCTAAGTGGAATGTTTAAAAGTATCCCTGTAGGACCTTACCTTCCCCGGCTTTGACAACCCAAAATGCCTTCTGACATAGTCCCTTTGAAAACCCCTGCTGTGTCCTGTTAATATTAAACCTACATTTTCACAACATTGAGCTATGTGGACCTAGTGCATTCTTTTAATGTCTCTCTCCTAATTGTTTCAGATTTATCTTGGAAATATTGGGAAAATACAATGACCTTGTTAATTGAGATGGAGCGTTAGGTCATATGTATCATGTAAAATATATAAACAGGGCAAATCAGAATGCAGGCAGAGAAGGTTGTTGCATAGGACTACAGGATTGCTGCCCTTCTACTGGGCTGACTGAGTGGGCTGACCGTGCCTTAGAGGATGTCGCTGCAAGATAGAACAGGGGCGAAACCATTTTCTAACTTGTTAGTCCATGGGGAGGCAGCCCACTTTTGTGCAGGCTGGTCAGGGATCTCAGCAGTGTGAGGAAATGTGAGGTATTGGGGGATGACAGTTTGGTAATGCTGATTCATACAGTAAGAAGGAATCATTTTTTTAACACCCCAGGAGCAGAAGGGCTGGCTGGGTGCAGATCCTGCCTTTGCCCCATCATAAAACATTACCAAAGATGCCTGTGCCATAGGGAGGGTTCTTCAGGAAAAATAACATAGGAAAAGGATCTGTAATTTTCAATATACTCTGCAAATGAGGGGTTATTGAAAATTTTCTTGTGACTGTTATTATGTGTTATGGACTAGAAAATATGTGGTCAGCATGAGTTGAGCATCAGAAACTCAGGATCAAACCTTCATTCCCTTTTTAGTGTTATTACTCCCCCCCCCCCTTTTGTTTTTTTGATGGTTATCCTTCATGGTTGTTGATGAAGCTGCAATCTCATTGTGAATGACTGTAAATATTTCCTAAGTTTCTTCTTCCTGTCACAAAACAAGAAATATGATCCCAGCCTTTGATAAAGGGATTAGTCATGGAAAAGTTGGTGTTATTGTCATGAATTAGGTTGAAAGTCATCACAGATATTCTCTCTAGAGTTTGAATAAGGGGATATAGAAGTTCAGACTAAATCATTGGACAGCTTAAAGGTCAAAGAAGCTGATTAATCAGTGATCTAAAATGATAACATGATGTTCTTTCTTCCACAAAATTTCCTTTTGGTTGTTGTAAAACTGAAGCCTCATTTGTTTAACAAAAGCAAACATTCACACACGAAATGATTTTAGACATCTTCTCTGGACACGTTTTTAACTGAATGAAGCAACAAATGTTTGTTACGAAGCTTCTTATTTTACTCAGATTTCTTTTAAGTGTTTCCTTTCTATTTGGATATATTTTGGTATTCAATCCTACACATCAAGGTTTTGTTTTTTCTTTGAATAATTTATTCTTTGATTTTTACAGGAGACTTAACACAAAAAAATAATTTAATTGACTGGTAACTTCTTACACTGATTAACTCTACCTATCTTGGGATCTGAGTTTAAGCAGTAAATTGTACACATTTCTATTGACATATTATTCATTGGCATTAAGACTAAATCATGTAATTAGACAAAAAAAAATAAAACAATGTAGAGCAATAGTTGTAGTTTGTGGTTTATGTATCATTAAATTTAATATTCAGTTCAGTTCAGTCGCTCAGTAGTGTCCGACTCTTTGCGACCCCATGAATCGCAGCACGCCAGGCCTCCCTGTCCATCACCAACTCCCGGAGTTCACTCAGACTCACGTCCATCGAGTCCATGATGCCATCCAGCTATCTCATCCTCCGTCGTCCCCTTCTCCTCCTGCCCCCAATCCCTCCCAGCATCAGAGTCTTTTCCAATGAGTCAACTCTTTGCATGAGGTGGCCAAAGTACTGGAGTTTCAGCTTTAGCATCATTCCTTCCAAAGAAATCCCAGGGTTGATCTCCTTCAGAATGGACTGGTTGGATCTCCTTGCAGTCCAAGGGACTCTCAAGAGTCTTCTCCA